>JARUHQ010000008.1:0-600000 GCA_029955515.1 Chrysomela aeneicollis
AGCTATCAACAGCTTCAAACGATCAACGAGTTCATTCGGATCATCCCAATAAATATACTCCACCGGTTTTTCATTGTACGTTAATTTCAAACCATTACCAGTCGTTGAACGTCTTCTACCTTTTCGCAACTCCATTATAAGCGGTTTTATGATTTCTGTGTATTTCCATCTCGTAGAACCTTTAAGTCTTCCTTCTTTATTGATATATCGATCACTCAATTTCAATAGCTCCTTGTAAGCTTGCACATCTTCTTCGTTAAAATCCGTAGGATCATCATAGAAGATGAGCTTATACAGTCCTGGGGTTCCTCGTATCTGTTTACCTCCAATTTTGATGAAGCCAGTCCTTTTATCAAAGTCAAGTTCTTGCGTTCCTAGATACCATTTTGATGTTTGGGGATCATACGTTGGTCCATACATTGTATCTATTTTTTCACTATATGACCAATGATCTCTGATATATGGATGTGACATGACTGGATATTGATCTAGATATTCATCCATAACATTTTACGAAATATTTTGTTCCGGTATATTTTCGCGAAATACTTCATCATCATCATCTCGTCCACTCGTGTTCGCACTTATTCTGCCTACTTCTTCCATTGGGAGAAATTGTGTTTGTTCTTTTTCTTCTCCATCCTCTTCTTCTTCTTTCTTCAGTTCAGGCGATTCTTCTTTTTTGATACTTCTTAATGCATTATTGATCTTCGAGGATTTGACAATTTCATGTAGTGGCTCCGAAATGGGTTTAAACATTTTGATGAGAGATTCATCTTTTTCCGATCTACCCAGTTTCAATGCCAAGTACTTTTTCCTGATTGAACGGGTGAGCTCTGCAATTTTGCGTTTGCGTGCAGCTATTTGATCGTCTATGTTCAAATCAGTGGGGGAGGCAGCACGTTTGCTACGCTTTTTGTATTTGTGTGTGCCAACACGACTTGATGACATCATGATGGGGAATGATCTGATGATGTTTGATACTTATATTTTTATATATTTATCAAACCCTTGACGATATCTACCATCATTCATATCGAAATCTTTGACAATCACAAGAGTACCATATGCAACATTCCAACATTTCGAACACAAGCATTTAAAGTCTTCGAAACTCATGTCTGGAGATACGTGTTCATCAAATACGTGCTTCAAATTGATTTCATCTTGTTTGAATAGTACAATCAGGTTACAGTTGTCTCGTATGAGCTGTTTAGGTATTTTTGAGTAGGTCTGACAAAGGTAGGCAGCATCAATATCCTTGTGTCTACACATTGAAAAATATTCCCGGATTTTCTGTTGGGAATCACACGCTACATCATCGAATAGAAATATAGAGTTGGGTTTTGCATCTGATGGACTTATAATCTCATCATTATCCTTGAATGGGAAGTAGCCAACCTCTTTCACACCATTCAATACCTCTTGGAGTATTTGATATTTCGGTTGATACAATGACTTGGAGTACACGTAAACATTTTCGAATTTCGCACCATTTGGATTGAAAATTACTGACAACATGACGTTCGTCTTACCACAACCACTCGGTCCACATACTATTGCCCGAAATGAATTGGGCAATAATTTACCATGTTTACAAGTGAACGTTGATGATGTGTGAAAATCTAAATTTTCAATAGGTAACGACTGTTCTTGTTGAATGACCTTCATCTTGTGACATGATTGACATTTATGTTAGCCTATAAATATATGTGTAACAGTTCCACTTTATCAGTTTCAATGTCTTCGTACGAGGGAGAAGGTGTTTTGAATTCCCTGATAAACAAGTTACCTTTTGAGCTCCATTTACCCGGAGGCTATCAGTATTGTGGACGTAAGTCAGATTACTGGACGATGCAAACGATTACTAATATTTCATTTATTTTACAGCTGGAACTAAACTACAAAAACGATTGGCTCGTGGAGATACTGGCATTAATCCTCTAGACGCTGCATGCAAACAACACGACATTGCATACTCGCAGCACAAGACTCTGGAAGATCGTCACAAAGCCGATTCAGTATTGGAAGACGCTGCTTGGCAACGAGTGAAATCAACAGACGCCAAGTTTGGTGAGAGAGCTGCAGCCTTATTAGTTACTTCTGGAATGAAAGCTAAACGTAAGCTTGGTATGGGATGCTCATTCCAAAGACATATCGTGGGTAAAATTGGAAAATCTCTGAAGAAGAATCCCCCGACCAATCTAAAGAAGACTGCTTCGATTGCTTTAAAAGCTGCTAGACTTGCCATCAAGCAAGCTGGTGGAAAAAAGAAAATCAGAATACCACGCATCATACCTTTCAATGCAATATCCGGAGGTATTCTACCACTATTGCCAATTTTTGCAGCCCTTGGTGCTCTCGGTAGCATTGCAGGGGGAAGTGGTGCGATAGCAAAGACAATTATCGATGCGAGGAATGCGAAAAAGAAATTGGAAGAAGATCATAGACACAATAAAGCCATGGAAGCTATTGGTAAAGGACTGTACTTGCGTAAAAACGCCAAAGGAGGCTTTGGTTTATATTTGAAAGAACAAAAAAACTCCCAATGAAGCTACCCAATAGACCGTTGTACGATACCGAGTTGTTAGAGTAT
Source organism: Chrysomela aeneicollis (assembly GCA_029955515.1). Lineage (NCBI taxonomy): Eukaryota > Metazoa > Arthropoda > Insecta > Coleoptera > Chrysomelidae > Chrysomela > Chrysomela aeneicollis. The sequence goes on from JARUHQ010000008.1 coordinate 2,597, forward strand.
GTGAAATTCTTGAAGATACCACATTTTCGAGGCGTTTTCATGCGAGACAATTTGCCAAGCAGTGGTCCTCGTCAACGTGAAACTGCAATTCTAAATTTAGATGTGTCGAAGAATCAAGGCACTCATTGGGTAGCTTATAGAAAGATAAATGATGTCGTTGAGTATTTTGATTCATTTGGTTGTCTGAAACCACCGAAAGAACTTGTCCGATATCTGGGTAAAATCAAACTATACTACAATAACGATCAGTTTCAAAACTATAATCAGTTCAACTGTGGACATCTCTGCTTGAAGTTTTTGTACAATAATGGAAGCCGTTTTAGCATTCCTACATGGTGAGAAGAGGTTGCAAGACTTTACTGAACATGAATTGAGAGAATTTCCAATCAAATATTTGATACAACATGCTAGACCATGGGAATTGTTGAATATTTGGCATAAATTACCAAACGATTATCAGTGTAATTTCGATTTGAGAATACGTCTACCATGTTACATTCATTATAATAGGCCAGATGCTCAAACACATGTGGATGGACCTGTCAGTTCACAGTACGATTGTCACGGTTGTAATTATTTTTTGAAATGTAGAGGGACCGTAATCTATTAATAAATAATATGAGGTTATGTCGATGATGGTTTCATTAAAAATATTCCTGTACCACTGGCAATGTCATCAGTCATGTCTCAGCTGCTCACGCTGACTAGTACTACCAACGAGTTTTCTTTCATACTTACCATTCTATACCAAACATCGATGGTGAAAAATTTTACTACTACGAAAATAATAATCGTTCAATATTGAAGAAAATCAAGCTGCCAACAGGTTGTTATGAGATTGAACACATTGAAAGTTATATTCAGGAGCATTTGAATAATACAGATTTCTCATTGAAACCAAACAACAACACCTTAGAGTGTGAAATCTATAGTCGATTGCACGCCATCAGTTTCGAAAACGATAATAGTTTTGGAGAATTATTAGGATTTTCGAAAAGGATCTTGGAGCCTGGTATAGTGCACTCTTCAGATCGACCAGTGAATATTCTCAAAGTATCTAGCTTACATTTCGATTGCAACATTACCGAAGGAGCCTTCTACGGGAACAGACCGGCCCATACTATATTGAGCTTTCCCATTACAGTCGATCCTGGATACGCAATCAACGAACGTCCCAATACCCCCATCTATTTGCCTGTGAGAAGTAACTTGACAGAGATCACCAACATCAGTGTTAGAGTATTGGATCAAGATCTCGGACCTGTGAATTTTCGAGGAGAGAAAAGTACTTTGCACTTGGACTTGAAGGAACGTTGAATGGGTTTGTTAATTCAGCATAAAAGGGTGCCACCCACTTCAAACCTATCAGTATCATCGAGTTCTTTCAAGCGACGTGACCAGCTCTCCCCAGAAAATATTATTTTTCTCCAATCTGTTGGATTGAAAGTTAGAGATGGTAAAACGCAAGTACGTTCATTCTGAGCAATCACCGACAACATCTGCAGCATCGTTCAATCAAATAAGGATGAACCCAATTTTCGATATTTATCGTCGACCCCAATATGATGAAACTATCCGAAAGGAAGAATATCGATCCTACATCCCGTACGTGAAATCATTCGATAACAATGATATGGTGGAGATTAATGTGAATCAAGCAGATGCATTTTTCGCAATGCATGAATCTTTGTTGGAAATCAAAGGAAAATTAGATATTGACGGAGCTGGTAACGTGTCATTGGCTCCCAATTGTGGAGCGTTTCTTTTCGATTCGTGCACTTATGTGCAGAGTGCCAGAGAGATAGAAGTGATCAGAGATCCTGGAATTGTTAGTACTGTACGAGGATTCCTCTGCTGTAAACCTGAGGACTCTAAACATTTGACGACGGCTGGATGGACGTACCCCGAAAAACCGTTCCTGAATAATCCTGTGGATAAGTCGTTCAGTTTGTTGATACCTCTCAAGCACATTTTCAACGTATTCAATGACTACACTTCGATTGTCTACGGAAGACAAACGATTCGTCTAGTTCGAGCACGTGACGATAAAGATAGCGTAATTGTCAAGGAACTTACCAATACTGGTGTAACGACTGCTACGAAAGTCAAAGTTTTGATAGATAGTATGGTACTGAAGGTGAAGCATATATTTCCCAATGATGAAATCAAACTACAATTGATGCAACCCATCAAGAATGATACACCAATAATGATTCCATTCAGAAAATGGAGTCTCAGCGAATTACCTGCGCTCACAAAAAGTGCAAAGAATGAAATTTGGGCAGTTAAAACCAGCGCCGCAATGGAACGCCCACGTTACGTCATCGTTTGTTTCCAGAAGAATATACGCAATAAACTCGACAGTGATGTCACTACCTTTGATAACATTAACATATCTAGCATCAGACTATCATTGAATGGAGAATATTGGCCAAACGAAAGAATGCAGTTGGATTTCGATAGAAACGATTATGTCACTGCTTACTACAACTATATCAGTTTCTACTCGAGCTATTCACATTCTACACAAGTTCATCCAATTTTGGACTACTCAGCATTCAAAGATCATGCATTATTCGTGATTGATTGCTCCAAGCAGGAAGATAGCATGAAATCATCGACAGTGGATATGAAGCTGGAGATTGAGTCTGCTAAAGGATTTCCTGCTGATACTAAGGCCTATTGCATCATCGTGCACGATTGTCTGCTAGAGTACTTCCCTCTGACGGAGGTTGTGAAGAGCATAATATAAGTGGTCGAGTACCGTTCGTGCTCGCCATTTCACCGTTGACCATCATGAGAATCGCATTCGTTGACATTCAAGGTTTCACGCTCGATGGCGTCTTTCATCCGAAAGAATTGACCATTCAGATTGGTCGTCAAAGATCAAACTTTTTGTTCAAGCCTCCTACACCTTATGCTGATGTGAGCGGAAAAGATAAAAAAACTACACAATACTTGGAAAAATTTGTTCATGGAATATCATATCATTCTGGAGATATTGACTATAGTGAAATGAATGCCATTTTGGAGAAATATCTACTACATTCAGTTGAGTGCATTTATGTAAGAGGAAATCAGAAGGCTGACTTTTTGAAAACAAAGTGTGCTGAGCTTGCAGTGTATCCAACCATTTACGATGTGACGCTGTATGATGACTCATCATTGACTACGGAAAACTTTCAGCCCACCATTACGTATGTCCTAATCACGCCAATGGAAAATACTAAACTAAACTAAACTAAACTAAACTAAACTAAACTAAACTAAACTAAACTAAACTAAACTAAACTAAACTAAACTAAACTAAACTAAACTAAACTAAACTAAACTAAACTAAACTAAACTAAACTAAACTAAACTAAACTAAACTAAACTAAACTAAACTAAACTAAACTAAACTAAACTAAACTAAACTAAACTAAACTAAACTAAACTAAACTAAACTAAACTAAACTAAACTAAACTAAACTAAACTAAACTAAACTAAACTAAACTAAACTAAACTAAACTAAACTAAACTAAACTAAACTAAACTAAACTAAACTAAACTAAACTAAACTAAACTAAACTAAACTAAACTAAACTAAACTAAACTAAACTAAACTAAACTAAACTAAACTAAACTAAACTAAACTAAACTAAACTAAACTAAACTAAACTAAACTAAACTAAACTAAACTAAACTAAACTAAACTAAACTAAACTAAACTAAACTAAACTAAACTAAACTAAACTAAACTAAACTAAACTAAACTAAACTAAACTAAACTAAACTAAACTAAACTAAACTAAACTAAACTAAACTAAACTAAACTAAACTAAACTAAACTAAACTAAACTAAACTAAACTAAACTAAACTAAACTAAACTAAACTAAACCTAAAACTAAACCTAAAACTAAACCTAAAACTAAACCTAAAACTAAACCTAAAACTAAACCTAAAACTAAACCTAAAACTAAACCTAAAACTAAACCTAAAACTAAACCTAAAACTAAACCTAAAACTAAACCTAAAACTAAACCTAAAACTAAACCTAAAACTAAACCTAAAACTAAACCTAAAACTAAACCTAAAACTAAACCTAAAACTAAACCTAAAACTAAACCTAAAACTAAAACTAAAACTAAAACTAAAACTAAAACTAAAACTAAAACTAAAACTAAAACTAAAACTAAAACTAAAACTAAAACTAAAACTAAAACTAAAACTAAAACTAAAACTAAAACTAAAACTAAAACTAAAACTAAAACTAAAACTAAAACTAAAACTAAAACTAAAACTAAAACTAAAACTAAAACTAAAACTAAAACTAAAACTAAAACTAAAACTAAAACTAAAACTAAAACTAAAACTAAAACTAAAACTAAAACTAAAACTAAAACTAAAACTAAAACTAAAACTAAAACTAAAACTAAAACTAAAACTAAAACTAAAACTAAAACTAAAACTAAAACTAAAACTAAAACTAAAACTAAAACTAAAACTAAAACTAAAACTAAAACTAAAACTAAAACTAAAACTAAAACTAAAACTAAAACTAAAACTAAAACTAAAACTAAAACTAAAACTAAAACTAAAACTAAAACTAAAACTAAAACTAAAACTAAAACTAAAACTAAAACTAAAACTAAAACTAAAACTAAAACTAAAACTAAAACTAAAACTAAAACTAAAACTAAAACTAAAACTAAAACTAAAACTAAAACTAAAACTAAAACTAAAACTAAAACTAAAACTAAAACTAAAACTAAAACTAAAACTAAAACTAAAACTAAAACTAAAACTAAAACTAAAACTAAAACTAAAACTAAAACTAAAACTAAAACTAAAACTAAAACTAAAACTAAAACTAAAACTAAAACTAAAACTAAAACTAAAACTAAAACTAAAACTAAAACTAAAACTAAAACTAAAACTAAAACTAAAACTAAAACTAAAACTAAAACTAAAACTAAAACTAAAACTAAAACTAAAACTAAAACTAAAACTAAAACTAAAACTAAAACTAAAACTAAAACTAAAACTAAAACTAAAACTAAAACTAAAACTAAAACTAAAACTAAAACTAAAACTAAAACTAAAACTAAAACTAAAACTAAAACTAAAACTAAAACTAAAACTAAAACTAAAACTAAAACTAAAACTAAAACTAAAACTAAAACTAAAACTAAAACTAAAACTAAAACTAAAACTAAAACTAAAACTAAAACTAAAACTAAAACTAAAACTAAAACTAAAACTAAAACTAAAACTAAAACTAAAACTAAAACTAAAACTAAAACTAAAGTAAAGTAAAGTAAAGTAAAGTAAAGTAAAGTAAAGTAAAGTAAAGTAAAGTAAAGTAAAGTAAAGTAAAGTAAAGTAAAGTAAAGTAAAGTAAAGTAAAGTAAAGTAAAGTAAAGTAAAGTAAAGTAAAGTAAAGTAAAGTAAAGTAAAGTAAAGTAAAGTAAAGTAAAGTAAAGTAAAGTAAAGTAAAGTAAAGTAAAGTAAAGTAAAGTAAAGTAAAGTAAAGTAAAGTAAAGTAAAGTAAAGTAAAGTAAAGTAAAGTAAAGTAAAGTAAAGTAATGTAATGTAATGTAATGTAATGTAATGTAATGTAATGTAATGTAATGTAAAGTAATGTAAAGTAATGTAAAGTAAAGTAAAGTAAAGTAAAGTAAAGTAAAGTAAAGTAAAGTAAAGTAAAGTAAAGTAAAGTAAAGTAAAGTAAAGTAAAGTAAAGTAAAGTAAAGTAAAGTAAAGTAAAGTAAAGTAAAGTAAAGTAAAGTAAAGTAAAGTAAAGTAAAGTAAAGTAAAGTAAAGTAAAGTAAAGTAAAGTAAAGTAAAGTAAAGTAAAGTAAAGTAAAGTAAAGTAAAGTAAAGTAAAGTAAAGTAAAGTAAAGTAAAGTAAAGTAAAGTAAAGTAAAGTAAAGTAAAGTAAAGTAAAGTAAAGTAAAGTAAAGTAAAGTAAAGTAAAGTAAAGTAAAGTAAAGTAAAGTAAAGTAAAGTAAAGTAAAGTAAAGTAAAGTAAAGTAAAGTAAAGTAAAGTAAAGTAAAGTAAAGTAAAGTAAAGTAAAGTAAAGTAAAGTAAAGTAAAGTAAAGTAAAGTAAAGTAAAGTAAAGTAAAGTAAAGTAAAGTAAAGTAAAGTAAAGTAAAGTAAAGTAAAGTAAAGTAAAGTAAAGTAAAGTAAAGTAAAGTAAAGTAAAGTAAAGTAAAGTAAAGTAAAGTAAAGTAAAGTAAAGTAAAGTAAAGTAAAGTAAAGTAAAGTAAAGTAAAGTAAAGTAAAGTAAAGTAAAGTAAAGTAAAGTAAAGTAAAGTAAAGTAAAGTAAAGTAAAGTAAAGTAAAGTAAAGTAAAGTAAAGTAAAGTAAAGTAAAGTAAAGTAAAGTAAAGTAAAGTAAAGTAAAGTAAAGTAAAGTAAAGTAAAGTAAAGTAAAGTAAAGTAAAGTAAAGTAAAGTAAAGTAAAGTAAAGTAAAGTAAAGTAAAGTAAAGTAAAGTAAAGTAAAGTAAAGTAAAGTAAAGTAAAGTAAAGTAAAGTAAAGTAAAGTAAAGTAAAGTAAAGTAAAGTAAAGTAAAGTAAAGTAAAGTAAAGTAAAGTAAAGTAAAGTAAAGTAAAGTAAAGTAAAGTAAAGTAAAGTAAAGTAAAGTAAAGTAAAGTAAAGTAAAGTAAAGTAAAGTAAAGTAAAGTAAAGTAAAGTAAAGTAAAGTAAAGTAAAGTAAAGTAAAGTAAAGTAAAGTAAAGTAAAGTAAAGTAAAGTAAAGTAAAGTAAAGTAAAGTAAAGTAAAGTAAAGTAAAGTAAAGTAAAGTAAAGTAAAGTAAAGTAAAGTAAAGTAAAGTAAAGTAAAGTAAAGTAAAGTAAAGTAAAGTAAAGTAAAGTAAAGTAAAGTAAAGTAAAGTAAAGTAAAGTAAAGTAAAGTAAAGTAAAGTAAAGTAAAGTAAAGTAAAGTAAAGTAAAGTAAAGTAAAGTAAAGTAAAGTAAAGTAAAGTAAAGTAAAGTAAAGTAAAGTAAAGTAAAGTAAAGTAAAGTAAAGTAAAGTAAAGTAAAGTAAAGTAAAGTAAAGTAAAGTAAAGTAAAGTAAAGTAAAGTAAAGTAAAGTAAAGTAAAGTAAAGTAAAGTAAAGTAAAGTAAAGTAAAGTAAAGTAAAGTAAAGTAAAGTAAAGTAAAGTAAAGTAAAGTAAAGTAAAGTAAAGTAAAGTAAAGTAAAGTAAAGTAAAGTAAAGTAAAGTAAAGTAAAGTAAAGTAAAGTAAAGTAAAGTAAAGTAAAGTAAAGTAAAGTAAAGTAAAGTAAAGTAAAGTAAAGTAAAGTAAAGTAAAGTAAAGTAAAGTAAAGTAAAGTAAAGTAAAGTAAAGTAAAGTAAAGTAAAGTAAAGTAAAGTAAAGTAAAGTAAAGTAAAGTAAAGTAAAGTAAAGTAAAGTAAAGTAAAGTAAAGTAAAGTAAAGTAAAGTAAAGTAAAGTAAAGTAAAGTAAAGTAAAGTAAAGTAAAGTAAAGTAAAGTAAAGTAAAGTAAAGTAAAGTAAAGTAAAGTAAAGTAAAGTAAAGTAAAGTTAAGTTAAGTAAAGTAAAGTAAAGTAAAGTAAAGTAAAGTAAAGTAAAGTAAAGTAAAGTAAAGTAAAGTAAAGTAAAGTAAAGTAAAGTAAAGTAAAGTAAAGTAAAGTAAAGTAAAGTAAAGTAAAGTAAAGTAAAGTAAAGTAAAGTAAAGTAAAGTAAAGTAAAGTAAAGTAAAGTAAAGTAAAGTAAAGTAAAGTAAAGTAAAGTAAAGTAAAGTAAAGTAAAGTAAAGTAAAGTAAAGTAAAGTAAAGTAAAGTAAAGTAAAGTAAAGTAAAGTAAAGTAAAGTAAAGTAAAGTAAAGTAAAGTAAAGTAAAGTAAAGTAAAGTAAAGTAAAGTAAAGTAATGTAATGTAATGTAATGTAATGTAATGTAATGTAATGTAATGTAATGTAATGTAATGTAATGTAATGTAAAGTAATGTAAAGTAAAGTAAAGTAATGTAAAGTAAAGTAAAGTAAAGTAAAGTAAAGTAAAGTAAAGTAAAGTAAAGTAAAGTAAAGTAAAGTAAAGTAAAGTAAAGTAAAGTAAAGTAAAGTAAAGTAAAGTAAAGTAAAGTAAAGTAAAGTAAAGTAAAGTAAAGTAAAGTAAAGTAAAGTAAAGTAAAGTAAAGTAAAGTAAAGTAAAGTAAAGTAAAGTAAAGTAAAGTAAAGTAAAGTAAAGTAAAGTAAAGTAAAGTAAAGTAAAGTAAAGTAAAGTAAAGTAAAGTAAAGTAAAGTAAAGTAAAGTAAAGTAAAGTAAAGTAAAGTAAAGTAAAGTAAAGTAAAGTAAAGTAAAGTAAAGTAAAGTAAAGTAAAGTAAAGTAAAGTAAAGTAAAGTAAAGTAAAGTAAAGTAAAGTAAAGTAAAGTAAAGTAAAGTAAAGTAAAGTAAAGTAAAGTAAAGTAAAGTAAAGTAAAGTAAAGTAAAGTAAAGTAAAGTAAAGTAAAGTAAAGTAAAGTAAAGTAAAGTAAAGTAAAGTAAAGTAAAGTAAAGTAAAGTAAAGTAAAGTAAAGTAAAGTAAAGTAAAGTAAAGTAAAGTAAAGTAAAGTAAAGTAAAGTAAAGTAAAGTAAAGTAAAGTAAAGTAAAGTAAAGTAAAGTAAAGTAAAGTAAAGTAAAGTAAAGTAAAGTAAAGTAAAGTAAAGTAAAGTAAAGTAAAGTAAAGTAAAGTAAAGTAAAGTAAAGTAAAGTAAAGTAAAGTAAAGTAAAGTAAAGTAAAGTAAAGTAAAGTAAAGTAAAGTAAAGTAAAGTAAAGTAAAGTAAAGTAAAGTAAAGTAAAGTAAAGTAAAGTAAAGTAAAGTAAAGTAAAGTAAAGTAAAGTAAAGTAAAGTAAAGTAAAGTAAAGTAAAGTAAAGTAAAGTAAAGTAAAGTAAAGTAAAGTAAAGTAAAGTAAAGTAAAGTAAAGTAAAGTAAAGTAAAGTAAAGTAAAGTAAAGTAAAGTAAAGTAAAGTAAAGTAAAGTAAAGTAAAGTAAAGTAAAGTAAAGTAAAGTAAAGTAAAGTAAAGTAAAGTAAAGTAAAGTAAAGTAAAGTAAAGTAAAGTAAAGTAAAGTAAAGTAAAGTAAAGTAAAGTAAAGTAAAGTAAAGTAAAGTAAAGTAAAGTAAAGTAAAGTAAAGTAAAGTAAAGTAAAGTAAAGTAAAGTAAAGTAAAGTAAAGTAAAGTAAAGTAAAGTAAAGTAAAGTAAAGTAAAGTAAAGTAAAGTAAAGTAAAGTAAAGTAAAGTAAAGTAAAGTAAAGTAAAGTAAAGTAAAGTAAAGTAAAGTAAAGTAAAGTAAACTAAACTAAACTAAACTAAACTAAACTAAACTAAACTAAACTAAACTAAACTAAACTAAACTAAACTAAACTAAACTAAACTAAACTAAACTAAACTAAACTATCTGGGTTGTATTTGTTGTAGATATATGACTATAGCAGATATTTCTAGTTCAGTTTTTATGTGATTAGTTGTGAAAAATCAGATCTATAAACGGCAAGATATATTACGTGACATTAAACCTCAACTTGACATTAATTCTCATTAACTATCTACAGAAACCATATACAGGGTTACATAAATAATAAATACTCTGAAACGAAAACTGGACGGTATTAGTTCATTTCAATAATTTAGAAGATCAACTTCAACACTTTCCCTTATTCAATGAAGCTAATCGATCAAATCAATCCAATTTGATTACATAATACTTGAAGACGTGGACGTGGTAAACTCTTCGTCATCATATCTGCGATCTGTTCCTCAGTTAGAATTTGTTGAATACCAAGTTTTCCTTCTGAAATCTTCTCACGTATGAAGAAATGTTTGATCGAAATGTGTATGGTTCTGCGGTGAAATTCGGGGTTCTGAGCTAATCTTACTGCTGCAGAATTATCCACTTGTAAGACTGGAACATTTTCCAATTCTATGATTCCCTCAAAAAGTCTGCACAACCAAATGATTTCTTTGGTTGCTTCATTTGCTGCTACAATTTCAGCCTCCGTTGTGGATGTCGCTACCATCGCTTGCCTTTGACTGAGCCATGAAATTGCACCACCTGCATGAATTATTACGACTCCTGATGTTGATCGGCCTGTTTTTATACATCCACCAAAATCTGCATCACTATAGCTTTCTATAGTGCCTCTTTTGAATTTGGGACGGTATATTATTTCTAAATCAAGAGTGCCAGCTATATATCGAAAAACTCGTTTTACTTTTGCAATATCCTCTGCAGTTGGATTTTCCAGCGATCTTGATAAAAAGGCTACACTGTAGGCTAAATCTGGTCTTGTTCCAAGCATCAGGTACATCAAAGCACCAACTGCTTGCCTGTAAGGAAAGTTCTGTACTTTTTCACTTTCTTTCCCTGTTTGCGAAATTTCTTTAGCTTTCAACATAGGTGTAGAAATAGGTTTACACTCAGAAAAATTGAATCTTTCGAGAATTTTTCTTGCATGTGTATTTTGACTGATTTTGATACTTCCATCCTCACTCTCATCAATTTCCAATCCCAAATAATACACAGCAGCTGTCCGAGTTATTCTGAACTCTGATTCGAGTTCTCTCATAAAATCTTCCAAATCCTGCTCCTCATTTGCTACTGTCAGTCCATCATCGACGTAGAGAACTATGATGAGTCTTCTGCCATTTCTGTTCCTAATATACAACATGGATCAGCTTCACTGACTGTGAACCCCTGATTTAACAGAAAGTTGCCGAATCGCTTATACCAACATCTTGGAACCTGTTTCAAACCATACAAACTTCTTTTCAGCATACAACACCTATCCGTACCATCTTCAATTCCATCTGGTTGATTCATGTAGATAGTTTCTTCAAGTTCTCCATAAAGAAATGCTGTGGATACAAACTGTGCAAGATGCATTCTTTCGCTTGCTGCAATGCTCAGAATGGAACGAATTGTACTCAGTTTTGCTACAGGACTGAATGTTTGACTGTAATCAATACCATGACGTTGGTTGAATCCTTTCACAACCAACCTGGCCTTGAATTTATCAACAGTTCCATCTGAATTTGTTTTGATTCGAAAAACCCATCTACTGGGTAATGCCTTAACTCCTTCTGGTGAAGTTGTCATCTCCCAAGTGTTGTTTTCCTTCAATGATTCCATTTCTCTGTCCATAGCTTCTTTCCACCTGTCACTTTCTTTACTTTGGAGTGCTTCTTCGATGGTCTCAGGAATTGCTATGCCTGCCAAATCTTCTACAGACATAATGTAGTCTTCAAAACGAGTGGGTTTCTTGAGCGAAGATCTGTCTCTGAGCATTCGTTGTGATGTTTCTTGAAAATATTCATCATTTTCTTCTTCTAGCGAACTTTCCTCTTCGATTGAATATTTCTGTTTTTCGTCATCCTTTTCTTCGACTTCACAATCTCGTAGTGGCAACTTTACTTCATCGTAGCATTCTCCTGTTTTCTCTTGAAATTTCACATCTCTGGATAGAATTACTTTGTGACTTTCTTTCACCCATATTCTGTATCGTTCATCTCCATCATATCCTATAAGATACCCCTTTATTGCCTTCTTGTCCATTTTTCTTCGTTTTTGTATTGCAACATGGGTATAACAAACAGAACCGATGATTCGAAGATGTTTGATCCTAGGTTTCTTGCTTAACCACAACTCGTAAGGGCTGACGTTTTCAACAGACGATGTTCCAGTTCTATTCAGAATATAGATTGCAGTGTTCACCAATTCAGCCCATATTCCTTCTGGGAATTTTATCTCTGGATTCGAATACTTGAAAGTCCTAGCCATCTCGACAATTGTGCGATTTTCCCTCTCACTGCAACCGTTCTGCTCTGGTGTGTATGGAGCCGTTAGCCTTTGTGAGATTCCATTTTGCAAAATTATCTTTCTAACTTCCTCGTTGTCAAATTCGCCACCATTTTCACTCAAGAATTCTTTTATAGTATGACCTGATGTCTTCGCATGTGCAATCATATGTTCCAAAGCACTTTTTACTTCAGACTTCTCCTTAATGAGATAACCATAACGAAATTTGGTGTAATTGTCTTTGAATGTAACCAAATATCGCTTTTTCTGGAATGACATGTCGAAAGGTCCACACACATCTGATGAAATTAGTTCACCCGGTCTTGTTGCTGTCATTCTTGTACCAAATGGTTGTCGATGTGCCTTTCCATAGATACAGGGTTCACAAATATCATCGTCTAGTTTGACACTGATATCTAGTTCAGCCTTAAGCATCTTTTTGACATGACGCTTGTCCTGATGCCCCTATCTCTCATGATACAACTGTAATAATGAACGATTCGCTTCAATTATATTCACTTCAGCTCTGATTTCTGGTACAACTGACTTGATGGCTACTTTATACAAGGTTCCACCTACTTCGCGATTCCCGTGTATTACTTTTCTACCACCAATCTCAAACCAGCACTCTGTAGGTGATGATCTGAACTCGCTAATTGGATTTCTATCATGGGCAGCCAAAACAGAGAACAGATTTTTCGAAATATCTGGAACGTACCATACATCATTCAGTGTCATCTCCTGACATGTGTCTCCTATTGTGGCTATCACAATTATCGTACCCTTTCCAATTGCACTGAGGCTCTCTTTTCCAGCGGCTTTTATGATACAGGGCTTTTCAAATTTGTCGAACTTAACGAACACATTCGAACAATTTGTTACATGCTTTGTTGCTCCATTGTCTATCCACCATTCTGTTGAATCAGTCTCGATTACTGAACTGACTTCATTGCTTATTGACATGAGTGCCTCAGTAGTGGCTACAGCTGCTTTGGGTTGACCCTTTTCTTGTTCCTTTTTAGCTGGTCTTCCATCTGCTATCCACTTCTTGCAATGTTTCACCCAATGTCCCTTATCTTTGCAATAGTTACAGGTATCAGTCTTTCTATTGAATTTCTTTTTGTTCATCGAAATGATACATTTTGCAAGTAGAGCCTCTTGAACACACTTTTCGCTTTCTGCATCTGATATGAAATTCCTTTCATACATGCATAACTGAGATGTCAGTTCCTCAAACGATTTATCATCTTCTTTCGCTAACATCATCCAACTAGTTTTGAATGTTTCGAAAGATTTTGGCAAAATGTGGAGAGTTTTACAAATTAGCATCAAATCTGGTAGTTCTGGTAAATGTTTTGCTTTGAGCCCGTTATTGAGTTCATTCCACAAACTCCGTAGTTCTGCTATATGCGTAGAAACATCATCGCTAGGTATCCAAACAAACGCGAAAAACTCTGTGCATATTTTGAAAAGCTTATCATTTGATGTCGCTTCAAACTGCTGTTTCAATGCTTTCCATGCTTCATGCGCTGTTTCTTTATCCATGATTTTTTGATAAACTGAATCAGTGACTGATGAAGATATCATTGACTTGGCGTAACTATTAGCTTTGCGGTACAAGTCGGATTTTTCTTTGTGTTCTTTAATCTGCGTTTCCGTTGCACCCTCTTCTAATGCTGTAGCCTTCTTTAGTTTTCCATCAATGACATCTATAGCTCCTTCGTGATAATCAAGCAGATCCCTGATTTTTCTCTTCCACATTGGCCAGTCTGACTCACCGGTCAATGGTTTGATGTGCTTCGCTAAATCCATTCTGATATATGACTCTTCAGCGACACAACAAATTCAACTATTATTCACAACACAACTGGAAGGGAGTCTGGGCCCATAACCTGTTGTAGATATATGACTATAGCAGATATTTCTAGTTCAGTTTTTATGTGATTAGTTGTGCAAAATCAGATCTATAAACGGCAAGATATATTACGTGACATTAAACCTCAACTTGACATTGATTCTCATTAACTATCTACAGAAACCATATACAGGGTTACATAAATAATAAATACTCTGAAACGAAAACTGGACGGTATTAGTTCATTTCAATAATTAAGAAGATCAACTTCAACAGTATTCGATTATGTTTATATAGTTATACTCACCAGGTAACTGTTCTTCCGTAATACATACGAGCGACTGAATTGAACAGATGGTTGGATGGATAGACTAAACAATGATCGTATCTGGGGTTGTATTCGATTATATCGTGATAATGTTTATATAGTTATACTCACCAGGTAACTGTTCTTCAGTTATACATAAGAGCGACTGAACTGAACAGAAGGTTGAATGGATAGACTGAACAATCATCGTATCTGGGTTGTATTCGATAATATCGTGATGATTATCATATAGTATGTCTAACCCGGTAACAGTTCTTCCGTTATACATACGAGCAACCAAATCGAACATAAGGTTGAATGGATAGATTGAACAATCTTTGTATCTGGGTTGTCTTCGATTGTATCGTTAAGCTGTATATTTAGTTACACCTACCATGTAAGGGTTCTTTCGTTACACATACGAGCGTCTGAATCGAACATAAGGTTGGATGGTTAGACGGAACGATAATTGTAACTGAGTTGTATTCGATTATATCGTGATGATGTTTATATAGCAATACTCACCAGGTAACTGTTATTCCGTTTTACATACAAGCGACCGAATCGAGCAGAAGGTTGAATTTAGTATAGATTGAACAATCATCGTTCGATAGACTGAACATTAATCGTATCTGGGCTTGTATTCGAGTATATCGTGATGATTATCATAAAGTATGTCTAACCAGGTAACAGTTCTTCCGTTAAACATACGAGCAACCGAATCGAACATAGGGTTGGATGGATAGATTGAACAATCATTGTGTCTGGGTTGTCTCCGATTATATCGTTATGCTTTATATTTAGTTACACCTACCATGTAACGGTTCTTTCGTTACACATACGAGCGCCTGAATCGAACATAAGGTTGGATGGTTAGACGGAACGATAATTGTAACTGAGTTGTATTCGATTATATCGTGGTGATGTTTATATAGTAATACTCACCAGGTGACTGTTCTTGCGTTATACATACGAGCGACCCAATCGAACAGAAGGTTGGATGGATAGACGAAATGATCATTGTATCTGAGTTTTATTCGATTATATCGTGATGACGTTCATATAGAAATACTCACCAGGTTACTGTTCTTTCGTTATACATCCGAGCAACCAAATCGAACAGAAGGTTGAATGGATAGTATCTGGGTTGTATTCGATTATAATGTTATGCTGTGTATACAGTTATACACATGAGGTGACGGTATTCCCGTTTTACATACGAGCGACCGAAACGAACAGAAAGTTGGATACATAGACTGAACAATCAATGTATCTGGGTGGTATCCGATTATATCGCAATACTGTATATATACTTACCAGGTGACTGTACTTCCGTTACACATACTAGCGACTGAATCGAACAGAAGGTTAAATGGTTAGACGAAACGATAATTGTACCTGAGTTGTATTCGATGATATCTTGATGATGTTTATATAGCAATACTCACCAGGTAACTGTTCTTCCGTTTTACAAACAAGCGACCTAATCGAGCAGAAGGTTGAATTCAGTATTAATTGAACAATCATCGTATATGGGTTGTATTCGATTATATTAATATAGTTATACTCACCAGGTAACTGTTCTTCCGTTATACATACGAGCAACCGAATCGAACAGGAGGTTGAATGGATAGTATCTGGGTTGTATTCGATTATGATGTTATGCTGTGTATATAGTTATACTCATTAGGTGACGGTATTCCGAGCGGTATACGAGCGACCGAAACGAACAGAAAGTTGAATACATAGACTGAACAATCAATGTATCTGGGTGGTATCCGATTATATCGCAATACTGTATATATAGAGATACTTACCAGGTGACGATATTTCTGTTACACATACTAGCGACTGAAACGAACAGTAGGATGAATGGTTAGACGAAACGATAATTGTATCTGAGATGTATTCGATTATTTTTATATAGTTATACTCACCAGGTAACTGTTCTTCCGTTATACATACGAGCGACTGAATTGAACAGAAGGTTGAATGGATAGACCAAACAATAATCGTATCTGGGGTTGTATTCGATTATATCTTGATGATGTTCATATAGTTATACTCACGAGGAAACTGTTCTCCAGTTATACATAAGAGCGACTGAACTGAACAGGAGGTTGAATGGATAGACTGAACAATCATCGTATCTGGGTTGTATTTGATTATATCGTGATTATTATCATATAGTATGTCTAACCAGGTAACAGTTCTTCCGTTATACTGTGGCCTACTTTATAACTCAAAAAATTAAATCAAAACAAAGTAGTTCACATTATGCTGACGGCAGCTGTTCGCCGGAGAACAGATATAGTGAGTTCGGATTTAATTTGGCTCGGAGATTGAAAATTCAAATTTTAGAGGGCACCACTCAATTTGATAGTAAGTTATAAAATATTTGAAAAATTGAGAAACCAAATACCTATCTTCAAACAAATACCTGGAGTTATAGAATTAAACTTTCTTAGATATCTGGGTTGGACAAATAGAAGAATAAAACCATATCACATACAAGTACATATAATAGACACCAAAAATGGACAAGGCAAATATATGTTATAGACCAGAGTAATAGATCATATTAGTAATAATCAAATCAATTAAATAATATATCATATCAAGATACATACATATGTATACCGGATGTTATACTTCTCAAAATAAGCCCAATGAAGTATATTGGTAATAAACCTGTGACTAAATCCGCTGTCACATAGTACTATGTGAGAGCTTCACAAGAGCTCTTTAGGTTATGGTTCATAATATAATCATGGTAGTATGATATGTGATATGAATAATTAGTTGTCCAAAAAATGATGGTATGATAAATACTAATATGAATAAATCTCAAGGAAATAATACAACACAGATGGTGTAAAAAAACCTGGTGATAAGGTCCGATGGTCCATAAACGTAGCCTCTATTCAAGGTCCACTTGGTGTTGTTGGAAACAGCAACGACAGGATGAAAACAGGATGCAGACAGGAAACAGCACAGGAAGATGACGAAGAGAAGACTAGAAGAAGGCTCACACTCCCAGGTCGGCCAGGGGTCGATGGTGTAGCTCAGCAAGTCGCCAGCCTCTACCGGCTCTACTGGTCCTCATCCGGTGGTTGTCTGTCGACTCTGGCCAAGATTTAAAAGTGACTCGATGTTGGCCCTCGTGGGAATCTTGACCAGAGTCAAGAGGTGCCACAAGAGTCGTTTCGTTCGATGCCAGGAGTCTGATGAGGGCTAAGCTGTACCCTAACACCCTAACAAAAATAGCCTTATGAGAGGACATGTGCCAACGAAAAAACCCAAAAAAAAAATAGGTATAGTTTCCCCCTGAAGATATCATTGCTGGCTTATAAGTCATAACTTACTTTCTGAGAAGGGAGATAAAACTAGAAGATAGTCAAAACGACAAACAGGACATCATGACAAAATGGCGGCGTTCCTACCGCATGGCAGTCTCCCGGTGGTCGGCACAAATCCCCATAAAAAGGCTTCAAAATCACAATCGATGGGTGTGTAACAATTCCTGATGTTTGTTATTTAAAAATTATGTCATCTACTGACGATTGTTTTCTCGAAAACAGAATTTAACCAAATATTATGAAAATCTTTCTCAAGGCAACTGGTTTACGTTTGAAAATCAATCACTTAAGTCCTCAACTGAGCGTGTGCCGTCTAGGCTTATTAGTGCTAGATTTTCCTAGGATTTTCTTCTCTGTGAAATATGGTTGCTTGAAAAACAGAGAATATTGAACATAATTTTTGCCCCCCTAGCTATCCCTGCCAGTTCAATAACCAGCAATAATACGTCGTGGTAGTAAATGATTAAATATATTCAACGAAATAAACAGAAATAAACAAAATATTTGAAAAATTAATAAAATAAGTATATGGATATTATCAAACGAATCATCAGATGAGATGGTTAAATATTTTCTAATACTTGTTAATAAAATTCAAAAGAACATACAGGGTATACTTTGAAGAAAAACAATAACTGCGACTATACAATCCGTCCAAGCACAAGCGAAACTGAAGTTCACCCACGAAATTATTTATAGGATGTTAGTTAAAAGAAAAGAACAAAAATACCAAGTATTCTCACCCCTTCGTCGTTGTGACTTCTAGCTCCTTGGAAGGTGACGGCTATTCCTATTCGTCCGTCGAGACGGTACATAGAAGACACTTTTGTCCGAAATTGAATCTTCCCAAAACGCACTATGATCCACCGCGAAATTTACGCGTATCGCTCGGTTTTTCTTTAACGAACTGAATTTTTCAAAATTCCCCAATTACACAGATCTACTCTCCAGTTTTCTGTATCAAAATTCGCTTCTCGGTTTTTCCCCGAATGAAAATCTATTTCCCAACAAATATAACACAAGAAGAAAAAAAATCTCAACCATAACACTTGTGGGTTATTGCACGGAACCGAGCCTTCCGTACAACTCAAAAACCGGCGACCCACTGCCTCTCGATCTCTCGTTGTTTTTTCGAATTGATGCTTTTCTTGCTAGCTTGGCGCTATTCAGTTCACATCAAAAAAAATGCATAATTTGCACCCTGTGAGTGTGATCGTCTTATTCTGACTTTCCCACTGATTCAGCTTCCCACGTACGAGTAATGCTGAACTAACCCAATCATTTATCCGACTTATTTATCATTAATTTTAAGTTGTTATCACTCTTAGCTGCCTAAATGAATGCCTCTTTGTTTCGAATCGTGTGAACTTCAGTTTCGGACCGTGGGTATCGAACTTGTATTGGATTGATTCCGCATGTCGAAATTATTCCAATACCTAGTGTAATATAATTATCTAAAATTCTTAATAAAAATGGTAACGGCGTCTTTCAAAGACGTCCTGTTACAATGCTCTCCTCCGAGAAAAAAGTCTAAGGCAACACACTGCCTTGACTTTTTCTCAAAACTGTTATCGATAAGGACCAGTAAATATTTCATTGAAAATTTTGAGTCCCAGATCAAACTCTAGTCACTTTAAGTCCGGTCCTGTTCAATATTGGAGGTTTGCATTTTTTTCCTTATATAGTAGGTACAGTGTTTCGTTTATTAAACATCCTTCTCGACATGAAAGCTTTCCACTCCCGCACTACCGACTTTACTACGGCACTACGGACATAAGCACTGACGTTGCAATTTAGTTGCTGATGAGTGATGCGTCGTAAGCAAGTTGCAAGGCTACCTCTACCGACCTTCATATAATAATAATCGTATTCGGTGTACGAGACAGATTTTTTTTTGGGACCGCACTTGTTAAAGTCTTTACGCGACAAAAGTCTTTCGAGGTACTTCCTCAATCTATGTTTCGCGATTTTTAAGATTATCGGTCCAATGTCTTTCGTTCGAAAGTTCCGGGTACAAGTTCGCTTGTGGTGCAGAACTTTCCGTACGGGATTCAACTTTTTCAATGTCCGTTACTACCGCACTAGGGGTCTCGCGTGGGTTGATAGTTTGTGTCGTTTCTCGTTGGCGATACACTATCCACATCGTCAGGGTATTCCATAAGCTTGCCAGTAGCGTGATGCCACAGCCTGCTGTTCTGTATAGATGGAATCCATTCAGTATCACTCCAATGGCATATTCGATTACTCTGAATATGGTGTAGAATCCTATGAGTCCGCTCATAAACATACCAACGTCGGTGAACCAGCCCCATACCTGTCTCATCGTAGAATGAGCTAGTTTTTTCATTTCTTCTGGGTTGAATATATTCAATGTCGAAAATCCTTGTCCTGCTGTCTCCAATCCCACAACTCGTCGAGCTATTATATTTTCTACTGCTCTCCTTTTGATCCAAACATTAATATTTGCTGTGCCTTATGGACTTCCTCTTGGGTATATAGTCCTGCTGAACCTATTGGTAATATAGGCGAAAAATTCAGTTTCGGTGACGTTTTCACTTCCAATTCTTTGGGTGCTTTTTTGACAGTGGGGTAGGGTGCAAGTCCTATCCATTCATTATTAATGAAATATAGAAGCGGTGTAAGTCCGTTGCAGTCTATTTCTTCCGCATGGTCCTGAATGATCCGGGTTACCGGAGCCATAAACTTGGATTGATTATTCACTTCTATTGGCAGTTCGTGATAACATTTGTTTGTTCGGCGAATATTGGCTGATTTTGGCAAACATCTCATGATGTAGAGAACTTCGCCCAACACGCGTCCCACGTGTCCTCCTTCTTCCTGAACTATTTGACTAATCAGGGTTGGTATCATGGGTGCCATCAATAAACGGTTTTTGAGGACCTCACGATGTACCAAACATCTACGGTAGATGGTGTCCAGATAGAGTTTTTCCAAATTTCTTTTATAAGCTTGTTCTACGTACAGGAATTTACTATTGACATAGCTCATTAAGTCCGTATTATATGGTAATATTTCCATCTGTGGATTCAACATGTTTCCAGATTCTTCAATCCAAATCACTATCCTAGGGTGCTCAGTTATCCAGATTTCTGAGTGACACATAATTCCCTTTTTCAATAAAGTAAGAGCAAATATCTTATCTCCGCTCTCCACTACAACGTAAAGTTCTCGGTTGACCTCATTAGTTACCACTTCTGCCTTTCCTTGATAAAGTAGACTCAATTTATCTTCACATGATACTTGAGTATTACTTTTCCAAACATTTTCCCCTAACGTGGTGTCAAAACAATATCCTGTTAAAAAAGGACAAGTCACTCCTCCCAACAATTGTATCTGATTCTCTTCAATCTTTATTCGAGCTAGGTAATCTCTTGCTTCTATTTTTATTGAGGCTGTTATAACTACATCTTCTTAGGTACGACCTCCTTCGTGGTAGGTGGTACCCTTGCATGATCCCTCGACGTCCGCGGATCCTGCTATCGTCAGCGACGTTGTAGTAGTTCCGTTCATGGTTATATCTCCTATTTCCTGGTGATACAAACGAATAGTATGATACCGGTGTAGTGATAAGCATTCGTCTGCCCCGAGTCGATATACAAAATTTGAGAGTCCTCCGGCCACTACCGAACTGTGGCTATGCATGCCGCAACGGGTTATCAGCCGCGTTATTTCGATTAAGCAAGTCCAGACCTGTATCACGTTCATTTCGTTTCGCTGAATTACTTTTAACTGAGATTCGACACTCGAGTATTGCGATTCCGGTTCCGGGCATTTCGCAACGTCCCTTATTGACACCATCGTAATGTCCGTGTTATGATCACTGCAGTCATAAACGATGACTCCGCGACATTCCGAAATTATAAGAAAGGTCAGCAGAGAGGTAATTGCCTTGTTGTAGATCTCGGTGCTGCATGCCCTTGACCTGAAGTGATGACCCATGGTGTGGCCCTGTTTATTTATAAATTTTCTTTTCCTGGTTCGCGAACTACCTAAGCACAAATTACAATAATGAGTAATTTCGTGTACAATGAGTCCCTACATAATTTTTCTAAACATTATCTAATCAACCTATGCGCCTATGCGTTGTTATTTTGATAGTCATCTAATCAACCAAAAAATTACACAATTATTATTATTTTCATTGAATATGCACACAAATTCGTCAAGATTCATTCTATACATTGTTAACAACGAAAGAATACGAAGCAATAACAAAAAAAAATATCAAGCCCATCATAACAATAATGTCAGTTCATTTCTTGTAATTACAGAACTCGTTTTCGAATGAGTTTAGACCTCATGAAATTTTATACTGTATGATTTACATTTTATAGTTTCACAATGAATCATCCACTATACAGCTACATGCCCTATTAATCATAACAATATACAATAATACATCTGTTAAACTAAGTATTTTTCAGGAAAGTGTCAGAGCTGAAAAATATTCAGATCAGTTATATCTGATCCGGTATTGTTTCTGAATCATTCAAAATTTCCGTTCTGATCCCCTGGTATAAAAATAACTCAAAATATTTTCTAAGTGATTTTTTTTTTCACTGGCAGTAGCCAGGAACATATACCTCGTGAATTAAAGTATCGACTACATGATTTCGCAAAAATAAAAGGAATATTACCCCAATTAAAAAAAAAATTCAAGAAAAATTGGCACTAGTCATGGGAATCTTACCCAACTGGTAGTGCACTATCCAGGTAGAGGCTAGTCTTTGCCCCCCTCTACAGAGGCATAAAAAAAATATTTGTGGTGAATGTTTTTCACGGTGTATACCGGTTAGGAGGGTTTCGCACTCTTGTCGAACGTCTCAGAACCGGTTCTGGTTCATCAAGTAAATTGTCTTCGGATTCTTCCTCTGATACAGCTTCGTCACTATTTTCACTCATGTCCTCATCTTGTCTTTCTTCAGCAGCCCAGTAAGGTGGAATCAAAGCAGGATTGAATTTTGGGGTGTCTGCTACATCTTCATCTTCCTCTTCTACTTGTCTTTCCTTCCTCGTACGTTGTGGTTGTTCATATTCGTCTTCTGGGTATTTTGCAACATTTTCCAGATATGCTTTCAGTTTATTCACATGTACGATCTGATCCTGTCTTGTCCCAACTTTCCTTATTTCATAGGTTACAGGGCCTAGACACTTTATAATTCGGTATGGTCCTACCCATGGTCTTGTCAATTTTTTTGAAGTTCCAATTTTAGTGGATAGATTCTTCAGATATACCAAGTCTCCTAACTCGTAAGTTTTCTCTTCTGATTTCTTGTTGAATTTTTGGATTCTTTTATCTTTCACCTTTTCGGTATTGCAATAAACTTCCGTATACACCCGATTCAATCTCGTCAGAAGTTTCGATGCGTAATTTTCATCGTAATCGTATCTTATCCTTTGAGACTTAATGAAACTATCAATAGGTAGTACCTGATCTCGACCATGTAATAGGAAATATGGGCTATACCCCGTTGAGCTATGTATACTCCCTCGATATGCCATTAGGATAAACGGTATTCAATTGTCCCAGTCTCTCTGACTTTCACAGATATATTGTGACAACATATCTTTAAAAACTCGGTGCAGTCGCTCAATTTGACCATTCGACGTTGGAGCGTAACTAGCAGTTTGAATTTTTTCTATCCTCAATATTTCGCAAACTTCTTTAAACAGACTAGATGTGAAATTTGCGCCTCGATCTGTTAATAGTTTTTTCGGGGTTCCATGTCTCACTATGATTTGTTCCACAAATACCCTAGCTATCGTATCAGCTTTTTGATCTGGTATGGGTATGGCTTCGGGGTATTTCGTGAAATAGTCTTGAAACGTTAATAAATATCTGTTTCCACTCATAGATGTGACTAAAGGTCCCACTATATCCATTGACGTTAACTCCCAAGGTTCTTGCGTAGGGGTAAATCTTTGTAAAGGTGCTTTCTTATGATGAGGCGAAGTCTTTCTTCGATTACACGCGTCACATTTCGTGCAATAATTTATAATGTCTGTCCTCATGCCCATCCAATAAAATCTTCTCTTTACGTTCAGTAAAGTTTTTTGTTGTCCCTGATGTCCTGCAAAAGGGGAGTCGTGGAAATCTTCCAATACTTTGTTCACGCATATTTTTGGAACTATCAATTTATCAGCATCATCCTCAATTCGATATAATATGCCATCTTTAGACAAATAGTATCCGTCGTCCATCCCTTCCTGTACTTGTTCTAATTGTTCTATGACTGACTTGCAAAACAGATCTTGTTCTTGCGCTTTTCTCAGTAGCTCCCTATCCCATTCTGGTTCTATCATTTCATCTTCTTTTATTAGTGAAATTGACATTTTTTCTTTCGGCACAGTGTAAATAAAAACTTCTATATCTGAGTTGTAGAAAATGAACTCAATCATTGCTTGAACCTTTTCCCAGCTCAATCCATCTAGACCACATGCTATTTTTGGCATCGCTAATTTTTTATCCTGATTATCTTCACATTGCTTCTTCAAATTTCGTAAAGCATTCCAGATATTTCGATATGAGGGTTTATCGTAGTATTTAAATTTCGTTACCATATAGTAAATATTTCTCTCGGGAAGTTTTAACTCTGCTACTTCCCCCACCATTTTCTTCTGCTCCATTAATAAATTCACTGACCCGAATAGTTTTTTAAATTGTGCTGCGATTCCTTTTCCCATAGCAAAATCTTGAGATACGCAATGTGCCAAAGCATAGTGTTCGAGAGTTGAAAATAAATCCCCTTGTCTTATAGTCAAATCTTTCATCTTCAATTTTGGAAAAATCTTCAAATACTCTTCGTAGTCTTCAAACTCTATATCATAATAATGGTCTTCTTCGTTATACATTCTACTGAGTGCGTCGGCGTTTCCATGAAGTCTCCCTCGTCTGTGTATAATTTCGAAGTCGTACTCCGCTAGTGTCAAAGCCCATCGAGTTAATCTTGATCCCGGATCCATCATTGAAAGTAGCCATTTGAGAGGTCTATGATCTGAAATAACTGAGAATTTCCTTCCATAAGGATAACATCGGAAAGTCTGAATTCCAAATATCACCCCCAGAAGCTCCATTTCAGTAGTCGAGTAGTTTAGTTCCGCTTTCTTAAATTTACGGCTTGCGTAAGCTATTGGTTTTTCGTACCCATCCCTTAGTTGACTCAACACTGCCCCCACCCCCAGCCCTGAAGCATCAGTTTCTACGATGAATGGATGATCAAAGTCTGGAAAAATTAAAACAGACTCGGCTGTCAAGCTTTGCTTTAGTTTGTCTATAGATTCCAACACTTCTTGGGACAGTTCAAATTTTACGTTCTTTTTCGTTAGGTTAACAAGTGGCGCTGATATCTCTGCAACATTTGGTATAAACCGTCGATACCAATTCACAATTCCCATAAAAGCTCTGACTCCTTTTACATTTCTTGGTATTGGAAACTTTTTGATAGCCTCGATTTTCTCTGGATCTGGAAGTACTTCCTGTGTGATCATATGTCCCAAATATTTTACCTTTTTCACAAGAAAGTTACATTTTTTCGGCTTCAGTTTGATATTAACCTCTCTCAATTTTTCAAAGATTTGCGCTATTTTGCATAGATGATCCTCTTCTCCATCGGCGTTGAATATAATTATGTCGTCCAAATATACCATACAACTTTGTCCTGTTAGTCCGGAAAGTGTCATATTCATAAATCTCTGGAATGTACTCGGCGCATTCACCAAACCGAATGGCATTTTCCTGTACTCATAGTGTCCTTGGAATGTACTAAACCCAGTTAGAGGTATATCTTTTTCCTCCATGTCAATCTGATGATAAGCTTCCGCTACATCAATAACTGAAAACAAGACTTTGTTTCCTGTACTATATCCTTGTATCAAGTCGGATATGTTTGGTAGTGGGTAATATTCTTTTTTAGTGACGCTATTGAGTTTCCTATAGTCGATGCACATCCTCACTTTTTCTTCTCCTGTAGGTGATTTTTTTGTAACTAGTACTACTGGTGCTGACCACGGGCTATAAGATGGTTGTATGATTTTCTCCTTCAATAATCTATCGATTTCCTGTTGTAGAACTTCCCTCTGTCCATACGGAATTCTGTATGGTGCCTGGCATATAGGTTGTGCCCCTGGTTCCAAAGTAATACTGTGCTTAACTTTCGTGGTACTAGTAAGTTCATCCTCGTCGTCTCTGAATAAATCCTTATATTGTCTCAATAATTCTCCCAGTTTTTCTCGTGTGTCCTTTTTTTAATGATCTAGTTGAAATCCTTCTTCGATCCACTTTTTATCTGAGAAATCAAAACTTTGGACTTTCATAACTTCTTCAATTTTTCTCTCCTCTTCTTCGCAGGCGATGGCATGGGCAATTTTCTGATTTCTTTTTATGATTACATTTTTCCACGATATACTCAGCAGCCTTATCGGTACTTGACTATCATTTTTTGCCAAGCTTTTCGCTGTAATTATGTGGGAGTTTTCTATTTCTCCTGGTTCACATACTACAAATTCACCAATTATATCCTTTCTCAAGTTTCCCATTACTATCATTTCTGATCTCGCAGGAATATCCAAATCACATTCGGCTACTACATCCGTTTCCCATCGACGTTTTATTTCTAATGTAGGTTCTTCTTCCTTTCGCTGTACGTCGCTCTTTTCCATTTTTATTATATCCATTTCCCATGATATATTTTTCTTTGTGTGGTTCATCTTATTACTGGAACTCCTGAAAGGATTTATTTCTACTTCCCTTTCTTGAATCTGTGATTTCCGTTCGTCTTCTCGTTCCTGTGGAACTTCCTTTTCGTTTGTTGACTCCTTTTCATGGAGTTGTTCCTGAGCTTGTTTCTTTTTTGTTGGATACCTAGGCCGAATCATATTTTCATTGTACCCTTCATAGTCTGAGTCATCCTCACTCAGTTCCCCATATTCTTGAATTTCTACGTTTACCAAGACCGGCAATTCCTCTTTCATTTCCCCACTATTCTTTTCTTCACGTGTTTCTTTAGGACATTTTTCACATGTTTGTGTCCCTGTCTCGTGGACCACTTTCATTTCCACTCGTTCCGCTTTTTCTTCCACGACTCTCGGCTCCAGATCTTCTCGGTTTTTTTCTAAGGAGTTCAGTTTATTCCACATCGGGTTTTAATAAAAGTTTTTGATATGTTCAAGCCATAAATTCCATCCAATTGGATATCTTCGTCTCTCTCCTCGAGATCCCGGATGTTTCCACACAATTTTTCTATTTCTAATGTTTCTTTCATTTGTGTCTGATGTACGTATTCCATTCCAATGAAATTTTCTCATTCCTTTTTCAATTTCCCATATGTCCTCTCCTACTTCTTGTTTGAAATGGAATTTTACTTCGTGTCCCCATACAATCATTACTGGGTTCGGTCCATACGATAGTTGAACATTATTCGTAACCAAAAAATCTCTTCCTAAAATAACTGGAGTAATTCCGGTAGTTTGATTTTCACATACATACGCTTCGAAGTTGGCTTCAACCATACCTAGATTAATCCCGAAATTAACTTTTGTCGTTCCAAAAATCTTCAGCGGATGTCCCGTAACGCTAACCAAATAAACGTCGTTTATCCGTTTGGAATCAATATCCGATTCTTGCAACATATTTTTTCGTATCAATGTCACCGCTGCTCCAGTATCCACTAAACAGTTACAAGGTTCACCGTTCACTTGCATAACTACTATATACGGGATTTCATGTCTTTCTACCTGAGGGATTCTTAAAATTTCTTTTCCTTTTTGAACTCTCATCTTTTTAATTGACTTTCTTCTTTCCGGTTCATTCACCAAATTTCCTACTCCGGAATGGTAATTTCTACCGTGCATTCATTTCCAATTTCGTTGTTCCGAGTTCTGCAAATATTTCTTCATGATTCTTTTTCCCCTGTATAGTCTTCCGTATCGGCCGGTTTCTCGGGGACGTGAAATCGGCCTATTTAGTTTAAATCATTCTCCGAATTTCTTGACGTATTCCGCTCATTAAAACCCTGTGGTTTAGGAATCGCCCCATTGTGGTTACTTCGTGGTGCCCCATTTCCAAAATTCCTCGAATTTGATTGATTCCTTATATCACCATCCCGTGGTGTGAATCCCCTCCTTGGATTTTCATTCTGCCTTATCTCGCGAGATTTATATCGCCTGTTAGCATCTCCGTTTACTGGTGGATTCCGTTGTACTAGTTTTTCCGGACATACATTCGCATAATGTCCATCCTTGTTGCACCGAAAACAAATAGTTTTCTTGATGACGCCTTCACTTCGGCATTCTCTTGCAAAATGTCCCATATTCCCGCATTTGTGACAACTCGATATGTTGCCTCGAAATTGTCCTTGCCTATTTCTGCAAACAGCCGACAGGTGTCCCGGTTTTCCGCAGGTATAGCATGTCTTTTCTTGATTTATCTGTGAAACTTTCGTAAAATTTCCCTTTCCTTGAATCATCATCAGGGTCGTCTCTTGCAGCTTTACTAATTTTTCTGCCTTTTCCAAATCCAAATCCGGTTCTTTCAACATTAAAATCCCAACTTCTTTCAACAGATCCTTGCGGAGTCCTAATTTAAATTGGTTCATCATTATCTCCTTATTTTTCTTTTTTAATCCTGCCACTTCGTCATCTGCGGCTCTTTCAAGATCTTCATTCAATAGTTTCGCCCCCAAAATTCGTAAACGCGTACAGAATGTAGAAACATCTTCTTCATGGCGCTGGTAACACCTACTCAAAATCAATTGATTTTCCCCCGGCAATTTGATAGGCAAAAATTTTTCAATGAATCGTGCTTTAAAATCAATAAAAGATAATGTATCTAGATTTTGATCAGACTTGAAATAATTGTAAGCTTCACCTACCAATTTAAATTTCAATAGTTTGAGGGTTTGATCCTCAGACCATCCATCTAAATTAGACCTTTGCTCTAATTTTTCGAAATAACGAACGACATCCTTTCCTGAAGAAGAATCTAGGGTTGCCGCAACCATTCCCAATGAGTACGCCATTGGAATCATCATTTGTGCTGACGTATATACTGGTGGAGTAGCAGTAGTACTCGCGGCTCCTGTCGTAGTCATATTTAGATGTTAGTATAAGTGGGTGAAATGAGCATGCACTAATTAAAATAATAGCCAAAGCATAAACCTACCAATCGTTATGGCTTCTTCTCCGACGATACTATTCTGAAAATCCCTACTTGATTATTCAATCGACTTTACAGGTATATTCATGTCAAAAATTATTTATTATATTCGAATCTCAGTCGACAGATCAAATTTCGACTGGTATTTTGGGAAATGACATGAAACTAAATCAAAATCTTCAGATGAAATCAACTTGACTCAAATAACTTTTCGTTTTCGTGAATGTCAACTCATTTAAAAAAAATAAAAAAAATCCGATCGACTTACAATGAAAATTACAATGCGTTGACTGAACTCAATTGTTTGTCTAATTAAAATTCAATTGAACTTTTATTTTGATTTCAAGATGTTTAAGTAAAAACATTTCAACATTTTACAGAGAGATTCATTCAACCAAAATATATTTAATTTCTTCTTTGATTCATGAAATCTTACTTATATCAACTTTATTGATCTGAAGAAAATCGATACAACCCTTACATGATATTCTGAACCCTGAAGCGATTCAATAATCCCTAATAGATAACGATATTGCAATCAACCTAAGATAATATTGGATGTTTTTCGCAATTCAAAACCAATTCGACATCTCATGACCATAACATTATAGACCCGCTGTGATTATACCAATCTGTATTTTACAAAAACAAAAAAAATAGGGCATAAACTATTCCTTTGTTCTGGATGAAAACACCTTCTCGTTGAAACCTATCTTAGAAAAAAAATCCTCAAGAAATAATCTCACCGCTCCGTCACCATTTGTAACAATTCCTGAAGTTTGTTATTTAAAAATTATGTCATCTACTGACGATTGTTTTCTCGAAAACAGAATTTAACCAAATATTATAAAAATCTTTCTCAAGGCAACTGATTTAGGTTTGAAAATCAATCACTTAAGTCCTCAACTGAGCGTGTGCCGTCTAGGCTTATTAGTGCTAGATTTTCCTAGGATTTTCTTCTCTGTGAATTATGGTTGCTTGAAAAACAGAGAATATTGAACATAATTTTCGCCCCCCTAGCTATCCCTGCCAGTTCAATAACAAGCAATAATACGCCGTGGTAGTAAATGATTGAATATATTCAACGAAATAAACAGAAATAAACAAAATATTTGAAAAATTATTAAAATAAGTATATGGATATTATCAAACGAATCATCAGATGAGATGGTTAAATATTTTCTAATACTTGTAAATAAAATTCAAAAGAACATACAGGGTATACCTTGAAGAAAAACAATAACTGCGACTATACAATCCGTCCAAGCACAAGCGAAACTGAAGTTCACCCACGAAATTATTCGTCCGTCGAGACGGTACATAGAAGACACCTTTGTCCGAAATTGAATCTTCCCAAAACGCACTATGATCCACCGCGAAATTTACGCGTATCGCTCGGTTTATCTTTAACGAACTGAATTTTTCAAAATTCCCCAATTACACAGATCTACTCTCCAGTTTTCTGTATCAAAATTCGCTTCTCGGTTTTTCCCCGAATGAAAATCTATTTCCCAACAAATATAACACAAGAAGAAAAAAAATCTCAACCAAAACACTTGTGGGTTATTGCACGGAACCGAGCCTTCCGTACAACTCAAAAACCGGCGACCCACTGCCTCTCGATCTCTCCTTGTTTTTTCGAATTGATGCTTTTCTTGCTAGCTTGGCGCTATTCAGTTCACATCAAAAAAAATGCATAATTTGCACCTTGTGAGTGTGATCGTCTTATTCTGACTTTCCCACTGATTCAGCTTCCCACGTACGAGTAATGCTGAACTAACCCAATCATTTATCCGACTTATTTATCATTAATTTTAAGTTGTTATCACTCTTAGCTGCCTAAATGAATGCCTCTTTGTTTCGAATCGTGTGAACTTCAGTTTCGGACCGTGGGTATCGAACTTGTATTGGATTGATTCCGCATGTCGAAATTATTCCAATACCTAGTGTAATATAATTATCTAGAATTCTTAATAAAAATGGTAACGGCGTCTTTCAAAGACGTCCTGTTACAGGTGCGAATTGAACTCGGCCCCTACGGCACTCACGTAAATTCCCCAAAAGGGTTAATTTTCGGTTAAACACACCGAAAAAAGAATATCTAACACGAGTCAAGCGCACCTCATCATGGCCACCAGGAAAAAGCTTCGAGTTCGCAGCTAGAGGACGGATACCATCTCCTATTCCCAAAAATTCCAAAAAAAAAAACTCACATCCTGTATGGAATCAGCGCCAGTTTTTGAATCCTAGCCTCTCATTGGTCAGAACCATAAATGCTATCCCGTTTGACAGAACGAAATCCAACGAAGATAATCAGAGAAGACTATCATTCCTCTTCTTTCTTTTCTGCTACGGGCACGAACACTTACGGCTAACCAACTTGAGACCGAAGATCGATGACAGAAAATCCATGACAGAAGATCAATGACAGAAGATCAATGACAGACCAAGCAATGACATCGACGTCTAGAAAATAAAATTCTGAAAAATAAACAAAACAACCTCAATAACCCAATCAAGATCACATTCAGATCGAAAAATCCTGAAATAGCCTTCAATAAGTTCAATAGCCGAGATTTCATCACACTAGAGAACACATCAACGGTATGTCACCTGCTTACATGTGAAAGGATGTTATCATACTCTATTTTCTTCAATTCCAGGCCTAGGATCAGACAGGTAGCCAGAAATCATAAGATTCCTGCAGCTTATTCATCACTTCCAACAGCCTTCAGAATGTCAGAAGCGAGAGTAATACCTAGTGTTGGAAACCTGTGAATTTACTAGCATTCAACTCTATGTGATGTTTGTTTTAAAATAGTGGTTTTGATAGATGTTCTATTTAGGAATTTAATTTCAAGACTGAATGTTCTTTGTGAGTACTATGCTGATGCCAAATAAGTGAAAGATTTACTATATAAAAAAACAAATCAAAAAGGTAGCAATTTTAAATGCTACAATACATACGAGCAACTGAATCGAACATAAGGTTGAATGGATAGATTGAACAATTATTGTATCTGGGTTGTCTCCGATTATATCGTTATACTGTATATTAAGTTACACCTACCATGTAACGGTTCTTTCGTTACACATACGAGCGTCTAAATCGAACATAAGGATGGATGGTTAGACGGAACGGTAATTGTAACTGAGTTGTATTCGATTATATCGTGGTGATGTTTATATAGTAATACTTACCAGGTGACTGTTCTTGCGTTATACATACGAGCGACCCAATCGAACATAAGGTTGGATGGATAGACGGAATGATCATTGTATCTGAGTTTTATTCGATTATATCGTGATGACGTTCATATAGAAATACTCACCAGGTTACTGTTCTTTCGTTATACATACGAGCAACCGCATCGAACAGAAGGTTGAATGGATAGTATCTGGGTTGTATTCGATTATGATGTTATGCTGTGTATATATTTATACACACTATTTGACGGTATTCCCGTTTTACATACGAGCGACCGAAACGAACAGAAAGTTGAATGGATAGACTGATCAATCAATGTATCTGGGTGGTATCCGATTATATCGCAATTCTGTATATATAGTGATACTTACCAGGTGACGATACTTCCGTTACACATACTAGCGACTGAATCTAACAGAATGTTGAATGGTTAGACGAAACGATAATTGTATCTGAGTTGTATTCGATGATATCGTGATGATGTTTATATAGCAATACTCACCAGGTAACTGTCCTTCCGTTTTACATACAAGCGTTCTAATCGAGCAGATTGAACAATCATCTCATCTGAGTTGTATTCGATTATGTTTATATAGTTATACTCACCAGGTAACTGTTCTTCCGTTATACATACGAGCGACTGAACTGAACAGAAGTTTGAATGGATAGACTGAACAATGATCGTATCTGGGGTTGTATTCGATTATATCGTGATGATGTTTATATAGTTATACTCACTAGGTAACTGTTCTCCAGTTATACATAAGAGCGACTGAACTGAACAGAAGGTTGAATGGATAGACTGAACAATCATCGTATCTGGGTTGTATTCGATTATTTCGTGATGATTATTATATATTATGTCTAATCAGGTAACTGTTCTTCCGTTATACATACGAGCAACCGAATCGAACATAAGGTTGAATGGATAGATTGAACAATCATTGTATCTGGGTTGTCTCCGATTATATCGTTATGCTGTATATTAAGATACACCTACCATGTAACGGTTCTTTCGTTACACATACGAGCGTCTGAATCGAACATAAGTTTGGATGGTTAGACGGAACGATAATTGTAACTGAGTTATATTCGATTATATCGTGGTAAAGTTTATATAGTAATTCTCACCAGGTGACTGTTCTTGCGTTATACGTACGAGCGACCCAATCGAACAGAAGGTTGGATGGATAGACGGAATGATCATTGTATCTGAGTTGTATTCGATTATATCGTGATGAAGTCCATATAGAAATACTCACCAGGTTACTGTTCTTTCGTTATACATACGAGCAACCGAATCGAACAGAAGGTTGAATGGATAGTATCTGGGTTGTATTCGATTATGATGTTATGCTGTGTATATAGTTATACACACTAGGTGACGGTATTCCCGTTTTACATACGAGCGACCGAAACGAACAGAAAGTTGAATGGATAGACTGAACGATCAATGTATCTGGTTGGTATCCGATTATATCGCAATAATGTATATATAGTGATACTAACCAGGTGACGGTACTTCCGTTACAAATACTAGCGACTGAATCGAACAGGAGGTTGGATGGTTAGACTAAACAATAATCGTATCTGGGGTTGTATTCGAGTATATCGTGATGATTATCATATAGTATGTCTAACCAGGTAACAGTTCTTCCGTTAAACATACGAGCAACCGATTCGAACATTAGGTTGGATGGATAGATTGAACAATCATTGTATCTGAGTTGTCTCCGATTATATCGTTATGCTGTATATTTAGTTACACCTACCATGTAACGGTTCTTTCGTTACACATACGAGCGTCTGAATCGAACATAAGGTTGGATGGTTAGACGGAACGATAATTGTAACTGAGTTGTATTCGATTATATCGTGGTGATGTTTATATAGTGATACTCACCAGGTGACTGTTCTTGCGTCATACATACGAGCGACCCAATCGAACAGAAGGTTGGATGGATAGACGGAATGATCATTGTATCTGAGTTGTATTCGATTATATCGTGATGATGTTCATATAGAAATACTCACCAGGTTACTGTTCTTTCGTTATACATACGAGCAACCGAATCGAACATAAGGTTGAATGGATAGATTGAACAATCATTGTATCTGGGTTGTCTCCGATTATATCGTTATGCTGTATATTTAGTTACACCTACCATGTAACGGTTCTTTCGTTACACATACGAGCGTCTAAATCGAACATAAGGTTGGATGGTTAGACGGAACGGTAATTGAAACTGAGTTGTATTCGATTATATCGTGGTGATGTTTATATAGTAATACTCACCAGGTGACTGTTCTTGCGTTAAACATACGAGCGACTCAATCGAACATAAGGTTGGATGGATAGACGGAATGATCATTGTATCTGAGTTTTATTCGATTATATCGTGATGACGTTCATATAGAAATACTCACCAGGTTACTGTTCTTTCGTTATACATAAGAGCAACCGAATCGAACAGAAGGTTGAATGGATAGTATCTGGGTTATATTCGATTATGATGTTATGCTGTGTATATATTTATACACACTATTTGACGGTATTCCCGTTTTACATAAGAGCGACCGAAACGAACAGAAAGTTGAATGGATAGACTGATCAATCAATGTATCTGGGTGGTATTCGATTATATCGCAATTCGATTATGTTTATATAGTTATACTCACCAGGTGACGATACATCCGTTACACATACTAGCGACTGAATCTAACAGAATGTTGAATGGTTAGACGAAACTATAATTGTATCTGAGTTGTATTCGATGATATCGTGATGATGTTCATATAGCAATACTCACCAGGTAACTGTCCTTCCGTTTTACATACAAGCGTTCTAATCGAGCAGATTGAACAATCATCGTATCTGAGTTGTATTCGATTATGTTTATATAGTTATACTCACCAGGTAACTGTTCTTCCGTTATACATACGAGCGACTGAATTGAACAGAAGTTTGAATGGATAGACTAAACAATGATCGTATCTGGGGTTGTATTCGATTATATCGTGATGATGTTTATATAGTTATACTCACCAGGTAACTGTTCTCCAGTTATACATAAGAGCGACTGAACTGAACAGAAGGTTGAATGGATAGACTGAACAATCATCGTATCTGGGTTGTATTCGATTATTTCGTGATGATTATTATATATTATGTCTAATCAGGTAACTGTTCTTCCATTATACATACGAGCAACCGAATCGAACATAAGGTTGAATGGATAGATTGAACAATCATTGTATCTGGGTTGTCTCCGATTATATCGTTATGCTGTATATTAAGATACACCTACCATGTAACGGTTCTTTCGTTACACATACGAGCGTCTGAATCGAACATAAGGTTGGATGGTTAGACGGAACGATAATTGTAACTGAGTTGTATTCGATTATATCGTGGTAATGTTTATATAGTAATACTCACCAGGTGACTGTTCTTGCGTTATACGTACGAGCGACACAATCGAACAGAAGGTTGGATGGATAGACGGAATGATCATTGTATCTGAGTTGTATTCGATTATATCGTGATGAAGTCCATAAAGAAATACTCACCAGGTTACTGTTCTTTCTTTATACATACGAGCAACCGAATCGAACAGAAGGTTGAATGGATAGTGTCTGGGTTGTATTCGATTATGATGTTATGCTGTGTATATAGTTATACACACTAGGTGACGGTATTCCCGTTTTACATACGAGCGACCGAAACGAACAGAAAGTTGAATGGATAGACTGAACGATCAATGTATCTGGTTGGTATCCGATTATATCGCAATACTGTATATATAGTGATACTTACCAGGTGACGGTACTTCCGTTACAAATACTAGCGACTGAATCGAACAGGAGGTTGGATGGTTAGACTAAACCATAAT
Organism: Chrysomela aeneicollis; assembly: GCA_029955515.1. NCBI lineage: Eukaryota > Metazoa > Arthropoda > Insecta > Coleoptera > Chrysomelidae > Chrysomela > Chrysomela aeneicollis. The sequence continues at coordinate 38,179 of JARUHQ010000008.1, forward strand.
CGTATCTGGGGTTGTATTCGAGTATATCGTGATGATTATCATATAGTATGTCTAACCAGGTAACAGTTCTTCCGTTAAACATACGAGCAACCGAATCGAACATAAGGTTGGATGGATAAATTGAACAATCATTGTATCTGGGTTGTCTCCGATTATATCGTTATGCTGTATATTCAGTTACACCTACCATGTAACGGTTCTTTCGTTACACATACGAGCGTCTGAATCGAACATAAGGTTGGATGGTTAGACGGAACGATAATTGTAACTGAGTTTTATCCGATTATATCGTGATGATGTTTATATAGTGATACACACCAGGTGACTGTTCTTGCGTTATACATACGAGCGACTCAATCGAACAGAAGGTTGGATGGATAGACGGAATGATCATTGTATCTGAGTTGTATTCGATTACATCGTGATGACGTTCATATAGAAATACTCACCAGGTTACTGTTCTTTCGTTATACATACGAGCAACCGAATCGAACAGGAGGTTGAATGGATAGTATCTGGGTTGTATTCGATTATGATGTTATGCTGTGTATATAGTTATACACATAAGGTGACGGTATTCCCGTTTTACATACGAGCGACCGAAACGAACAGAAAGTTGAATGGATAGACTGAACAATTAATGTATCTGGGTGGTATCCGATTATATCGCATTACTGTATATATAGTGATACTTACCAGGTGACGGTTCTTCCGTTACACATACTAGCGACTGAATCGAACAGAAGGTTAAATGGTTAGACGAAACGATAATTGTATCTGAGTTGTATTCGATGATATCGTGATGATATTTATTTAGCAATACTCACCAGGTAACTGTTCTTCCTATTCACATACAAGTGACCGAATCGAGCAGAAGGTTGAATTTAGTATAGATTGAACAATCATCGTATCTGGGTTGCATTCGATTATGTTTATATAGTTATACTCACCAGGTAACTGTTCTTCCGTTATACATACGAGCGACTGAATTGAACAGAAGGTCGAATGGATAGACTAAACAATAATCGTATCTGGGGTTGTATTCGATTATATCTTGATGATGTTCATATAGTTATACTCACCAGGAAACTGTTCTCCAGTTATACATAAGAGCGACTGAACTGAACAGAAGGTTGAATGGATAGACTGAACAATCATCGTATCTGGGTTGTATCTGATTATATCGTGATTATTATCATATAGTATGTCTAACCAGGTAACAGTTCTTCCGTTATACATACGAGCAACCGAATCGAACATAAGATTGAATGGATAGATTGAACAATCATTGTATCTGGGTTGTCTCCGATTATATCGTTATGCTGTATATTAAGATACACCAATCATGTAACGGTTCTTTCGTTACACATACGAGCGTCTGAATCGAACATAAGGTTGGATGGTTAGACGAAACGATAATTGTAACTGAGTTGTATTCGATTATATCTTGGTAATGTTTATATAGTAATACTCACCAGGTGACTGTTCTTGCGTTATACGTACGAGCGACCCAATCGAACAGAAGGTTGGATGGATAGACGAAATGATCATTGTATCTGAGTTGTATTCGATTATATCGTGATGAAGTCCATATAGAAATACTCACCAGGTTACTGTTCTTTCGTTTTATATACGAGCAACCGAATCGAACAGGAGGTTGAATGGATAGTATCTTGGTTGTATTCGATTATGATGTTATGCTGTGTATATAGTAATACACTAGGTGACGGTATTCCCGTTTTACATACGAGCGACCGAAACGAATAGAAAGTTGAATGGATAGACTGAACGATCAATGTATCTGGTTGGTATCCGATTATATCGCAATACTGTATATATAGTGATACTCACCAGGTGACGGTACTTCCGTTACAAATACTAGCGACTGAATCGAACAGGAGGTTGGATGGTTAGACTAAACAGTAATCGTATCTGGGGTTGTATTCGAGTATATCGTGATTATTATCATATAGTATGTCTAACCAGGTAACAGTTCTTCCGTTATACATACGAGCAACTGAATCGAACATAAGGTTGAATGGATAGATTAAACAATCATTGTATCTGGGTTGTCTCCGATTATATCGTTATGCTGTATATTTAGTTACACCTACCATGTAACGGTTCTATCGTTACGAATACGAGCGTCTGAATCGAACATAAGGTTGGATGGTCAGACGGAACGATAATTGTAACTGAGTTGTATTCGATTATATCGTGGTGATGTTTATATAGTAATACTCACCAGGTTACTGTTCTTTCGTTATACATACGAGCAACCGAATCGAACAGAAGGTTGTATCTGGGTTGTATTCGATTATGATGTTATGCTGTGTTCAAATTTATACACACTAGGTGACGGTATTCCCGTTTTACATACGAGCGACCGAAACGAACAGAAAGTTGAATGGATAGACTGAACAATCAATGTATCTGGGTGGTATCCGATTATATCGCAATTCTGTATATATAGTGATACTTACCAGGTGACGATACTTCCGTTAGACATACTAGCGACTGAATCGAACAGAATGTTGAATGGTTAGACGAAACGATAATTGTATCTGAGTTGTATTCAATGATATCGTGATACTGTTTATATAGCAATACTCACCAGGAAACTGTCCTTCCGTTTTACATACAAGCGTTCGAATCGAGCAGAAGGTTAAATGGATAGATTGAACAATCATCGTATCTAAGTTGTATTCGATTATGTTTATATAGTAATACTCACCACGTAACTGTTCTTCCGTTATACATACGAGCGACTGAATTGAACAGAAGGTTGAATGGATAGACTAAACAATGATCGTATCTGGGGTTGTATTCAATTATATCGTGGTGATTATTATATATTATGTCTAACCAGGTAACTGTTCTTTCGTTATACATACGAGCCACCGAATCGAACATAAGGTTGAATGGATAGATTGATCAATCATTGTATCTGGGTTGTCTCCGATTATATCGTTATGCTGTATATTAAGATACACCTACCATGTAACGGTTCTTTCGTTACACATACGAGCGACCCAATCGAACATAAGGTTGGATGGTTAGACGGAACGATAATTGTAACTGAGTTGTATTCGATTATATCGTGATGACGTTCATATTGTAACCTTTTCTTATTTCTTAGCTGATAAGAACAATAAGAGGTGACTATCCCGTTAGCCTTTGTCTAGAGAGCATGGTGGTCGGAGTTATCAATTATATAATCTCGATAAATTTTTATACGTAGAATTTGAACAAAAAAAAAATTTGAATCTACCCTGGCGCCACTTGACTTATTTCAATTGAGATTTCAAGATCAAGTTCAAGTCAAGAAAACTAGATCTCAATGAATATTCTGTATGAAAAAATACTTAGTTGATTATAAATTTTCATATTGTCAAATACATAATGATTTGTTTCTAGAGGGGTGGGAAATATGTAAGAGTCACTGTAAATTCCCCAGATAATTACATATATTCACAAAAAAATAAATGACAATTCTTGGTGGTTGAAACTGATGTTGTTAGATAGAAAACAATTTCATGTTGAATCCGACTCAGGCTATTGAATATGAACGTATTATATTATTGATTAAACATTATATAAAATGTAGCATTTGCACAGTACTGGGCAGAAGCTTACGAATATGAAAATATATAGAGTGTGATACCGGAATAAAATTGAGTGTTGTCGGTGTGATATAGGTGTGGTATTAATAATAATAAGGAAAATGATAAAAAAAAAGTATATATATATATCTGGCCTGTGTTCTAGTAGTTCTTGTCCGACTTCAAACTCGCATCCCAAGTCAGGTCTCCAATCAACACCACTCTCGGGAAGACAAAAAAAAATCGATTACAGGACTTCAGAAGGTTGGTCCAGTTTCATCCCCAACTGATTGAGAAATCAGAATGTGCCTCGATGGTTTATTTAATGGGCGACTCCTACGGTCTCACCTACAACCCTAAATAACAGAAGTTACTTCCCTTACTCTACAGATATCCGTGAAGGTAAGGTTACTCACCCCTTTAAAAAAGGAGTGCCTTGTGGAAACAGAACAACAACCAGAAAAAATAGATCGAGAAGTCCCCATGAAATATGTAAAAGATTTTCCCATAAAACTTTGGAATTCCGTTGCCTTTGACAACTAAAATGAAACTACTGTTTGTAAATTCCCAAAAAAAAAACCAAAAACTACTTACAATTTTCAAAAAAAATATATCGGCACGTGGTCAGTTATCCAAAAGAATTATATCTATATATTTCGGGTCCATACAAAATTATTCAAACCACATCAAGCATAACGAAGATGGAAACCTGAAAAACCTCAGCCTCTTCAAATGCTGGAAAACCGTGGGAAAAAAGAAGGTTGCTACAAATCCCGAAAATTTCGGCCAAGACCTCTTGTCCTTTTCTCCACCAAAATCGAATCCCCTTCAAACTCTCGAAGCTCCATCTCTCATCTTTTCTCCCCTCTCCTCTCGAAGATAGCTGACCGGACTCCGATAACCGTGATAACCGACGGCGTTGCCATCTACATTCTGAACTGTTCATCACAGAATATTGAAAATTGGGAAAGTCAACGAAAATATTCCACTTATGAGATTCAGAAAAGTGGAAGAACACCCCAGTGACATAGAAACTACAAGAACACACACATTTGCAGGACTCATTACATACTTCAAACAGGTAAGTTCCTTATTTATTTTATGTTAAATATTTCAGCTGATTTCTAATGATTCATTTCTGTATTCTTTAGGGTCTTCAGGAACCAAATATATGATGGACTAGACATTTTGAAGGATGCCTCAAGTATAAGAAGCTCTTGTAAGATTTCTCAAAACTCCTAGATACATCAATCAACAGATAAAAATAATATACTTAGTGTCAGTTTCCTAATCTCTACATGATGATTACGGTATCGTCTTCTGAACTTTGCAGGTAATATTCACTTATATTATTTAACTAAAATATGTATTGTAACTGGAGAATTTATTTACTGAATAAATATTTGGAAGCATATTTTCCTTTAGTTACTGTCATTCGTTGTGAAATGGAATCAGCGCCATCTCTTATTGAATAGAGGAACTAGGGTGATATGGAAGATAAAAGAATCATTCATTCAACCAATATTTGAAATGAAGAGTACTGCCTATAAAATACCAAATGCAGATACCTTTCGCATTATAAGGTAATTTGCAAATGTTACACCACACCCTTCCAAAAAAAAAATAAAAAATTAGACTGTGAAGGCTAAATTTTTTGTTTCTTCAATTCAACATTTCAAACCAAATCATTTCTTGCAAATGCAAAATAGTAACTACGTGTACCATACGTCCAATTAAGGAGCCTATTCCGGGAAGAGTCCAAATTGGTAAAGAGTCAAAGATCGGTAAAGGGTCAAAAATCGGTGAAGGGTCACATATCGGTAAAGGTCGATGCATAGCATGAAAAAGATGGTTCGAATATGATTCATGATACATACATGATCTAAAATAATGCAATGATATCTCTATAATTACAATACTATCACTAATACATATAACTACATCAAAATTATGTACATAGTGGAATAATAGAGCGAACACACTAAACACTCTTTATGGTGGCCAACCATATAAGAGTTGATTATTCCAACGCAATATCATTTCATTACAATATTGTGAAGTTTTAAAAGAATTTGTATCAACGATACTTGCGTAACTGCCACAGCAACTACTTAAAATTAAATAAAAAAATGTATCAACGATACCAACATATCCCAGTAATGACGTACAATGGAATGTAACTGTTCATGATGTAATTACTCCAACAGAGCATTTACCCAACTGACACGTCCTCATTGGAACCTAGGTAAGGCTTTAAATCCTTAACATGCCAATCACCCCCTGGTGAACCATTGGCGTTTCTCAATGAGTAAACTAGTCGTGAAACTTTCTTCACAATTGTACAAAGTACATATTTAGGTGCCAGTTTAGCAGTAAACTTGGAGGCGGCATCCGAAAGAACTTTATTTCTCCTCCATACCTTTTCTCCTATTTCAAACGACTTATCTCGCCTGCGAAGATTATATTTATTGGCGTTCTTTTCATAGGAGCGATGCAAATTTCTACGAACTTCTTCAAAAACATCCTTCAGGGAATGAAGTTCAGCTGCATAGGAGGCTCGATCTCCTGGAAGTACTTCGAAATCATCTGTGGACTGCATTTCACCGTAATACTTCCCTGATAAAGGGACATGCCGAGCAAAATTCAAGAAGCAAGGCGTATAACCTGTAACTTCATGGCGAGATGTATTAATTGCGTGCGCAATTTGTGAAAGTTGCAAATCCCAATCTCTATGATCATCAATAAAACATCTTATTGCGGTACCTATAGTTTTGTTCATCCTCTCCACAAAGTTTACTTGGGGATGATATCGTGCGTTGTACCAAATCTTTTGCACTTGGTATTTTTCGCACAAGTTCCTGAAGACGGTATCAGCAAACTGGGTGCCATTGTCGACCATAATGAATTGTGGGACAAATACGAGAAACACATAATTCTCCACAAAGTGAACTATATTTTTCGCAGTTGCTTTGCGCATCGGAAAAGTAATGGTGTATTTGCTGAACCAATCGCCAAGAACTAGAAGATAGGAATTACCTTTACTGGAACGAGGAAAAGGTCCCATTATATCCGCAGCGATAACTTGCCAAGGAAAATCAACAGATTTCTCCGAGCCCATCAGACCAAAACGTCCTGAATTGCTTATTTTTTGTGAAGCGCATACTTTGCAAGCACGCACATATTTTAAAACGTCTTGCCGCATCTTTGGCCAATAATACAATTCTTGTACTCGAGCTACAGTTTTAAAATATCCAAAATGACCACTAGTGACAGCGTCATGTGATGATTTAATGACTTGTTGCCTCTGAGACTCAGGTACTAAAAGCTTCCACTCCTGAATATTAGATTTCAATGGTAATGAAGATGGTATGTATTTAAAAACCCTTTCATTTTCAACTTTCCATTGAGGATATTGTTCGGATTTATCAGAAATTTTTCGTCTCATCGAATTATACCAAGGATCTGGTGTATCAGAATTTATATTTATCAAATTAATATCATTAGAATCATGTGGAATTCTTGATAATGCGTCAGGTACTATATTTGATGAACCTTTCCGGTGTTTCAGATCAAAGGAATACTGTCTCAATTTAACGGACCATCTCGCGAGCTTTCCTGTTGGATTTTTCATGTTGTTGAGCCATAACAAAGAATAGTGATCGGTTATTATGGTGAAATGGGTTCCCTCTACATACGATCGGAATTTTTCAATACAAAATATTAAGGCCATAAGTTCTCTCTGGGTTACTGTCCAATTCCTTTCAGTCTTGGTCAGAGATCTACTAGCATAAGCTATTACCTTTTCATCACCGTTGAAATTTTGTGTTAACATACCCCCTACTCCAGTATCACTAGCATCACATTGTATGGTGAATGGTTTTGTGAAATCAGGACTACACAAAATTGGAGCTGAAACTAAAGCTTCCTTAATCCGAATAAATGAAATTTCCGCATCGTCAGTCCATGAAATGGATTGATTCTTCTTCCTACCGGTCAATAGCGCATTTATAGGTGAAATTAGAGTTGAAAAATCATTTACAAATCTGCGATACCATGAACATAATCCTATAAAACGTTTTACTTCTGTTGCAGTTGTAGGCCGAGGGTAATTAACCATGGTAGTTATTTTTTCTGGATCTGTTCGTATTCCTTTTTCATCGATAACAAAACCTAGGTATTTGAGGGAAGGTTTGAGGAATTCGCACTTTTTCAAATTAACAGTTAATCCTGCTTCTTCTAAACATGTCCTAACTTCGACCAATAATTTGAGATGTTCCTGTAATGTAGATGAAATTATAAAAATATCGTCCAAGTATGTGAATCCATTAGGTTCAAACTTTGGACCGAAAATAGCATCAATTAACCTACAAAGTGTTTGAGCTGAGTTCCTCAAACCGAAAGGAACCACTTTGAAATGAAAGAGTCCTCTACCAGCAACACTGAAGGCAGTTTTCTTACGGGAAGCTACATCTAGAGGAATTTGCCAAAATACTTTACGCAAGTCGATAGATGATATATATTTCGCATTGCGCAACATACTCAGGATCCTATCTACGCGAGGTAATGGATAACTATCGTGCTTCGTTAATTCGTTGAGTTTCCGCCCATCAAAACACAATCGCATTGCTCCGTTTCCCTTCTTAACTAAGAGTACCGGTGAACATCAGTCACTTTGCGATGGCTCAACAACTCCCAAACTTATCATTTCATTTAACTCTTTATTCAATATTTCCATCATATAAGGTGACAGAGGATACTGTCTCTGACGAACTGGACGCGCTTCTCCCGTATCAATATGCAAGCTTATTTTATTCGTACGCCCTAATCTGTCCTCACCACTAATTCTTGAAAAAGAAGCTATTATATCCTCGACTTGGGTCCTCTCATTCCTTGTTAAATTGTCTAGAGTACATAAGTCATTATTTGATTCAAAATTAGAAAAATTACCAACAGTTTTTATGTCAACGCTGCTCATAGTGCTATGAACGTTCCAAGTACCTGCTTCGAAATTCAAAATAATGCCAAACTGTTTCGCAAAATCGCTGCCTAGAATAAATTGTTGCTGAATCGAAGGTACGACTAAGGCTCTCACCAAACGACATGAATCCCCTACGCATAAAGGTAAGTCTACTGATCCCTTAACGGTATTCTTAGTCCCATCTGCTGTAGAGATATGCCTGATGAGTGTATTCTGCGACGAAACATCTAGTCCTAGTTGTGTGAGGTAGTGCACACCTTCACTTCCAATTATACTCACAGTAGAACCGGAGTCGAAAAGAGCTGTAATCATTTGATCAATTATTTTTACCCTAATATACGGTCTATTATCTCTATCGACATTGACAAAGACCGGAGCTATTTGTCTTATCTCTGTTGTGTGAGATTTATAGAAAAGTTTTACCTTTTCCAACCAAGTTTTCCAATCTGCCGAATTTTGATTCGATGATTCAGAGGTACTCAATAGGGTGGCCTTCTCATCTCCCGGGGTGGAATGCCGGCCTATAGTGCATCCACTCCCTTTTAGTTTCCCGAACAATTTTTGCACGACTTCGTCATGACTCCCGGTGATCCACATTTATAACAGAAAACAGTTCTTTTCATAGTACACCCGTGATATGTATGGTTAGGAAATCGACAATTCCAACAGATTAAAGTTTTCGGATTACTAGGAGAAGCATCATCCTTTGTACCAGCATTTTGATTTTTAAGTTTCGATTCTTTCGAATTATTTGAGGTTTTTCTGAAATTTGTATTCTCATTACGAAATTGATTCTTATTTCCATTATTGAACGAATTTCCTTTGAACGTACTACCAGAGCTACTAGAAGGGCTTGAAGTGTTGAGTGACAGAGCATTGTTTGTAGCCTGACATGAACAAGTGCTTTCTGAGAATTTTGATTTTGTATTATACTTATTTTTTGAAAAATTGGCTTCTTCCAATCGTTTACACATTTTAACTAAGTCCTCAACAGTGGAAATTTCCAAAAGAGCTAAATGAGAAATATGTTCGGCTAATAAATTCTGTCTCATAATTTTTACTTTACTTGTTTCGTGCGGTTGACGAGGAAGTCTACTGAATAAATTGTCCATTACGGCTGCAAATATAACTATTGGTTTATTTTTTCCTAGTTTCCGTGATTTAATATTATCCCAAATGTCGTCTTCGGCATGAGGAGGTAAAAAATCATCTCTTAATCTTTGGACTAAACTTTTCCAATCGTTTATACTAGACTGCACTTGCAAAAACCACATGAAGGCATCTCCTGAAAATAATTCAGCCGCCGACTTGAATAACTCTGAATCATTCAAACCACGAGCCTGAGCATATGCAGTTAATTTATCGAGAAAAGTATAGAGTTCTTTACTATCCCCGCTAAATTTCAATCCCCAGTCTGAAATTGGGATTTGACGTGAGTTGCACGTAACTACCGGTGCAGGAATATTGATAACAGGCGGAGCATTATTAGTTGAATGACCAGTATCTGGCGTAATATTGCTGATTTTATTATGTAATTCAGCTTCTAACAATAAACATGATGCTAAGGTTTCATTTTTATAAAGTGTCACTTCATCTTTTCTATCTTCAGGTATCGGCATACGTTTGACACGACCACTGACATAAGCTAATCTAGAAATCACACGTTTGTATAACGAGTCCTCAGTATTACCTTCAAATTCATTAACCAGAGCTGTTATTGATTGTAGAGTGCTATCAACTGCGGTTTTTTCAGTATTAAAATCGTAATTGTAAAGTGTCATGACAATCAGTTTTCCGGGACTATCCTTCTCTCTATCTAACATACGTTTTTCTAGTTGGGTTTTATTAGTGATCATTCCCCTCACTGCTAATTCATAATTCAATTCCTCGAACAACAAATGGTTTGGCTTGAAAGTATCTTCCATTTTGAAAAAAATATATTAACTGCAAAACTCAGAAAACTGCAAATCTGATGTAGATATATCAAAGTTCAAAACAAAAGTTCGCTAAGAATATTTCTGTCGAAATCTAAATGTTATTATATGTCCACCCTGTCTGTATCTGATTAGGTATCCATAATAAATACTCGATTCGAATCAAACAGAAAGAATTGAAAGTAATCAGCTATTCATAAAAAATAATAATAGGCGATATCAGTTTTGGAGAAGAAAAAAAAGGAGGAACCAGATTTCTTTTTATATACCTATCTTACCAACTTACTGACTGTGAAATAAATATCTGAAATTTACCACCCTCTACAAATTTGTATCAAAATTGACAATATGAAAATTTTTATGAGATTACACAATACAATTCGGGCCCTACGTTGGCAGCGCCACTTGTAACCTTTTCTTATTTCTTAGCTGATAAGAACAATAAGAGGTGACTATCCCGTTAGCCTTTGTCTAGAGAGCATGGTGGTCGGAGTTATCAATTATATAATCTCGATAAATTTTTATACGTAGAATTTGAACAAAAAAAAATTTTGAATCTACCCTGGCGCCACTTGACTTATTTCAATTGAGATTTCAAGATCAAGTTCAAGTCAAGAAAACTAGATCTCAATGAATATTCTGTATGAAAAAATACTTAGTTGATTATAAATTTTCATATTGTCAAATACATAATGATTTGTTTCTAGAGGGGTGGGAAATATGTAAGAGTCACTGGAAATTTCCCAGATAATTACATATATTTACAAAAAAATAAATAAATGACAATTCTTGGTGGTTGAAACTGATGTTGTTAGATAGAAAACAATTTCATGTTGAATCCGACTCAGGCTATTGAATATGAACGTATTATATTATTGATTAAACATTATATAAAATGTAGCATTTGCACAGTACTGGGCAGAAGCTTACGAATATGAAAATATATAGAGTGTGATACCGGAATAGAATTGAGTGTTGTCGGTGTGATATAGGTGTGGTATTAATAATAATAAGGAAAAATGATAAAAAAAAGGTATATATATATATCTGGCCTGTGTTCTAGTAGTTCTTGTCCGACTTCAAACTCGCATCCCAAGTCAGGTCTCCAATCAACACCACTCTCGGGAAGACAAAAAAAAATCGATTACAAGACTTCAGAGGGTTGGTCCAGTTTCATCCCCAACTGATTGAGAAATCAGAATGTGCCTCGATGGTTTATTTAATGGGCGACTCCTACGGTCTCACCTACAACCCTAAATAACAGAAGTTATTTCCCATACTCTACAGATATCCGTGAAGGTAAGGTTACTCACCCCTTTAAAAAAGAAGGGCCTTGTGGAAACAGAACAACAACCAGAAAAAATAGATCGAGAAGTCCCCATGAAATATGTAAAAGATTTTCCCATAAAATTTTGGAATTCCGTTGCCTTTGACAACTAAAATGAAACTACTGTTTGTAAATTCCCAAAAAAAAAACCAAAAATTACTTACAATTTTCAAAAAAAATATATCGGCACGTGGTCAGTTATCCAAAAGAATTATATCTATATATTTCGGGTCCATACAAAATTATTCAAACCACATCAAGCATAACGAAGATGGAAACCTGAAAAACCTCAGCCTCTTCAAATGCTGGAAAACCGTGGGAAAAAAGAAGGTTGCTACAAATCCCGAAAATTTCGGCCAAGACCTCTTGTCCTTTTCTCCACCAAAATCGAATCCCCTTCAAACTCTCGAAGCTGCATCTCTCATCTTTTCTCCCCTCTCCTCTCGAAGATAGCTGACCGGACTCCGATAACCGTGATAACCGACGGCGTTGCCATCTACATTCTGAACTGTTCATCACAGAATATTGAAAATTGAGAAAGTCAACGAAAATATTCCACTTATGAGATTCAGAAAAGTGAAAGAACACCCCAGTGACATAGAAACTACAAGAACACACACATTTGCAGGACTCATTACATACTTCAAACAGGTAAGTTCCTTATTTATTTTATGTTAAATATTTCAGCTGATTTCTAATGATTCATTTCTGTATTCTTTAGGGTCTTCAGGAACCAAATATATGATGGACTAGACATTTTGAAGGATGCCTCGAGTATAAGAAGCTGTTGTAAGATTTCTCAAAACACCTAGATACATCAATCAACAGAAAAAAATAATATACTTAGTGTCAGTTTCCTAATCTCTACATGATGATTATGGTATCGTCTTCTGAACTTTGCAGGTAATATTCACTTATATTATTTAACTAAAATATGTATTGTAACTGGGGAATTTATTTACTGAATAAATATTTGGAAGCATATTTTCCTTTAGTTACTGTCATTCGTTGTGAAATTGAATCAGCGCCATCTCTTATTGAATAGAGGAACTAAGGTGATATGGAAGATAAAAGAATCATTCATTCAACCAATATTTGAAATGAAGAATACTGCCTATAAAATACCAAATGCAGATACCTTTCGCATTATAAGGTGATTTGCAAATGTTACAATATAGAAATACTCACCAGGTTACTGTTCTTTCGTTATACATACGAGCAACCGAATCGAACAGAAGGTTGAATGGATAGTATCTGGGTTGTATTCGATTATGATGTTATGCTGTGTATATAGTTATACACATAAGGTGACGGTATTCCCGTTTTACAAACGAGCGACCGAAACGAACAGAAAGTTGAATGGATAGACTGAACATTCAATGTATCTGGGTGGTATCCGATTATATCGCAATACTGTATATATAGTGATACTTACCAGGTGACAGTACTTCCGTTACACATACTAGCGACTGAATCGAACAGAAGGTTAAATGGTTAGACGAAACGATAATTGTATCTGAGTTGTATTCGATGATATCGTGATGATGTTTATATAGCAATACTCACCAGGAAACTGTTCTTCCGTTTTACATACAAGCGACCAAATCGAGCAGAAGGTTGAATTCAGTATAGATTGAACAATCATCGTATCTGGGTTGTATTCGATAATGTTTTTATAGTTATACTCACCAGGTAACTGTTCTTCCGTTATACATACGAGCGACTGAATTGAACAGAAGGTTGAATGGATAGACTGAACAATCATCGTATCTGGGTTGTATTCGATTATTTCGTGATGATTATCATATAGTATGTCTAACCAGGTAACAGTTCTTCCGTTAAACAAACGAGCAACCGAATCGATCATAAGGTTGGATGGATAGATTGAACAATCATTGTATCTGGGTTGTCTCCGATTATATCGTTATGCTGTATATTTAGTTACACCTACCATGTAACGGTTCTTTCGTTACACATACGAGCGTCTGAATCGAACATAAGGTTGGATGGTTAGACGGAACGATAATTGTAACTGAGTTGTATTCGATTATATCGTGGTGATGTTTATATAGTAATACTCACCAGGTGACTGTTCTTGCGTTTTACATACGAGCGACCCAATCGAACAGAAGGTTGGATGGATAGACGGAATGATCATTATATCTGAGTTGTATTCGATTATATCGTGATGACGTTCATATAGAAATACTCACCAGGTTACTGTTCTTTCGTTATAAATACGAGCAACCGAATCGAACAGAAAATTGAATGGATAGTATCTGGGTTGTATTCGATTATGATGTTATGCTGTGTATATAGTTATACACATCAGGTGACGGTATTCCTGTTTTACATACGAGCGACCGAAACGAACAGAAAGTTGAATGGATAGACTGAACAATCAATGTATCTGGGTGGTATCCGATTATATCGCAATAATAATTTTTTTTATTTCCAATAGGATATAGGTTATTACATTGTGTAGTGTATAACGGAAATAAGAGATAGAGATATTCCACAGAAGCCGGGCTGGCTAGTACGTGGCAATACTGTATATATAGTGATACTTACCAGGTGACAGTACTTCCGTTACACATACTAGCGACTGAATCGAAGAGAAGGTTAAATGGTTAGACGAAACGATAATTGTATCTGAGTTGTATTCGATGATATCGTGATGATGTTTATATAGCAATACTCACCAGGTAACTGTTCTTCAGTTTTACATACAAGCGACCGAATCGAGCAGAAGGTTGAATTCAGTGTAGATTAAACAATCATCGTATCTGGGTTGTATTCGATAATGTTTTTATAGTTATACTCACCAGGTAACTGTTCTTCCGTTATACATACGAGCGACTGAATTGAACAGAAGGTTGAATGGTTAGACTAAATAATAATCGTATCTGGGGTTGTATTCGAGTATATCGTGATGATGTTTATATATTTATACTCACCAGGTAACTGTTCTCCAGTTATACATAAGAGCGACTGAACTGAACAGAAGGTTGAATGGATAGACTGAACAATCATCGTATCTGAGTTGTCTCCGATTATATCGTTATGCTGTATATTTAGTTACACCTACCATGTAACGGTTCTTTCGTTACACATACGAGCGTCTGAATCAAACATAAGGTTGGATGGTTAGACGGAACGATAATTGTAACTGAGTTGTATTCGATTGTATCGTGGTGATGTTTATATAGTAATACTCACCAGGTGACTGTTCTTGCGTTATACAAACGAGCGACCCAATCGAACAGAAGGTTGGATATATAGACGGAATGATAATTGTATCTGAGTTGTATTCGATTATAACGTGATGACGTTCATATAGAAATACTCACCAGGTTACTGTTCTTTCGTTATACATACGAGCTACCGAATCGAACAGGAGGTTGAATGGATAGTGTCTGGGTTGTATTCGAATATGATGCTATGCTGTGTATATAATTAAACACACTAGGTGACGGTTTTCCCGTGTTACATACGAGCGACCGAAACGAACAGAAAGTTGAATGGATAGACTGAACAATTAATGTATCTGGGTGGTATCCGATTATATCGCAATACTGTTTATATAGTGATACTTACCAGGTGACTGTACTTCCGTTACACATACTAGCGACTGAATCGAACAGAAGGTTGAATGATTAGACGAAACGATAAATATATCTGAGTTGTATTCGATGATATCGTGATGATGTTTATATAGCAATATTCACCAGGTAGCTGTTCTTCCGTTTTACATACAAGCGACCGAATCGAGCAGAAGGTTGAATTCAGTATTAATTGAACAATCATCGTATCTGGGTTGTATTCGATTATATTAATATAGTTATACTCACCAGGTAACTGTTCTCCCGTTATACATACGAGCAAACGAATCGAACAGAAGGTTGAATGGATAGAATCTGGGTTGTATTCGATTATGATGTTATGCTGTGTATATAGTTATACTCATTAGGTGACGGTATTCCCGTTTCACATACGAGCGACCGAAACGAACAGAAAGTTGAATACATAGACTGAACAATCAATGTATCTGGGTGGTATCCGATTATATCGCAATTCTGTATATATAGTGATACTTACCAGGTGACGATACTTCCGTTACACATACTAGCGACTGAATCTAACAGAATGTTGAATGGTTAGACGAAACTATAATTGTATCTGAGTTGTATTCGATGATATCGTGAAGATGTTTATATAGCAATACTCACCAGGTAACTGTCCTTCCGTTTTACATAGAAGCGTTCTAATCGAGCAGATTGAACAATCATCGTATCTGAGTTGTATTCGATTATGTTTATATAGTTATACTCACCAGGTACCTGTTCTTTCGTTATACATACGAGCAACCGAATCGAACATAAGGTTGAATGGATAGATTGTACAACCATCGTATCTGAGTTGTATTCGATTATGTTTATATAGTTATACTCACCAGGTAACTGTTCTTCCGTTATACATACGAGCGACTGAATTGAACAGAAGGTTGAATGGATAGACTAAACAATGATCGTATCTGGGGTTGTATTCGAAAATATCGTGATGATGTTTATATAGTTATACTCACCAGGTAACTGTTCTCCAGTTATACATAAGAGCGACTGAACTGAACAGAAGGTTGAATGGATAGACTGAACAATCATCGTATCTGGGTTGTATTCGATTATTTCGTGATGATTTTTATATATTATGTCTAACCAGGTAACTGTTCTTCCGTTATACATACGAGCAACCGAATCGAACATAAGGTTGAATGGATAGATTGAACAATCATTGTATCTGGGTTGTCTCTGATTATATCGTTATGCTGTATATTGAGATACACCTACCATGTAACGGTTCTTTCGTTACACATACGAGCGTCCGAATCGAACATAAGGTTGGATGGTTAGACGGAACGATAATTGTAACTGAGTTGTATTCCATTATATCGTGGTGATGTTTATATAGTAATACTCACCATGTGACTGTTCTTGCGTTATACATACGAGCGACCCAATCGAACAGAAGGTTGGATGGATAGACGGAATGATCATTGTATCTGAATTGTATTCGTTTATATCGTGATGAAGTTCATATAGAATTACTCACCAGGTTACTGTTCTTTCGTTATACATACGAGCAACCGAATCGAACAGAAGGTTGAATGGATAGTATCTGGGTTGTATTCGATTATGATGTTATGCTGTGTATATAGTTATACACACTAGGTGACGGTATTCCCGTTTTACATACGA
The DNA here is from genome assembly GCA_029955515.1 of Chrysomela aeneicollis. Taxonomy (NCBI): domain Eukaryota; kingdom Metazoa; phylum Arthropoda; class Insecta; order Coleoptera; family Chrysomelidae; genus Chrysomela; species Chrysomela aeneicollis. The sequence continues at coordinate 55,275 of JARUHQ010000008.1, forward strand.
GCGACCGAAACGAACAGAAAGTTGAATGGATAGACTGAACGATCAATGTATCTGGTTGGTATCCGATTATATCGCAATACTGTATATATAGTGATACTTACCAGGTGACGGTACTTCCGTTACAAATACTAGCGACTGAATCGAACAGGAGGTTAAATGGTTAGACGAAGCGATAATTGTATCTGAGTTGTATTCGATGATATCGTGATGATGTTTATATAGCAATACTCACCAGATAACTGTTCTTCCGTTTTACATAAAAGCGACCGAATCGAGCAGAAGGTTAAATGGATAGATTGAAAATTCATCGTATCTGGGTTGTATTCGATTATGTTTATATAGTTATACTCATCAGGTAACTGTTCTTCCGTTATACATAAGAACGACTGAATTGAGCAGAAGGTTGAATGGATAGACTAAACAATAATCGTATTTGGGGTTGTATTCGAGTATATCGTGATGATTATCATATAGTATGTCTAACCAGGTAACAGTTCTTCCGTTAAACATACGAGAAACCGAATCGAACATGAGGTTGGATGAATAGCTTGCACAATCATTGTATCTGGGTTGTCTCCGATTATATCGTTATGCTGTATATTTAGTTACACCTACCATGTAACGGTTCTTTCGTTACACATACGAGCGTCTGAATCGAACATAAGGTTAAATGGTTAGACGAAACGATGATTGTATCTGAGTTGTATTCGATGATATCGTGATGATGTTTATATAGCAATACTCACCAGGTAACTGTTCTTCCTTTTTACATACAAGCGACCGAATCGAGCAGAAGGTTAAATTTAATATAGATTGAACAATCATCGTATCTGGGTTGTATTCGATTATGTTTATATAGTTATACTCACCAGGTAACTGTTCTTCCGTCATACATCGAGCGACTGAATTGAACAGAAGGTCGAATGGATAGACTAAACAATAATCGTATCTGGGGTTGTATTCGATTATATCTTGATGATGTTCATATAGTTATACTCACCAGGAAACTGTTCTCCAGTTATACATAAGAGCGACTGAACTGAACAGAAGGTTGAATGGATAGACTGAACAATCATCGTATCTGGGTTGCATTTGATTATATCGTGATTATTAACATATAGTATGTCTAACCAGGTAACAGTTCTTTCGTTATACATACGAGCAACCGAATCGAACATAAGGTTGGATGGATAGATTGAACAATCATTGTATCTGGGTTGTCTCCGATTATATCGTTATGCTGTATTTTTTGTTTGAAGGTGGCTGACAATGTCTCGAGTTGTGAAGAAAATTTTCGGACTTCCATTGTCTAAAGGTATGAAGATTTGAATCCTGAGAAAAGAAAAGATGAGTTATGCTGAAAAAATGAAATAAGTGATAAATAAAAATTAACTATTTCATCGAATCAAGAAGATTCGAGTATCAATAAATCAGGTTAGTATTAGTGTTAGTATATATGAAGTCGAAAAATGTAGATTTACATGGGAGTTTAACTAGTCGATGAGCCTGAAAATAAGAAAAAAATGAATTAGAAATCAATAGCCTGAAAAAGAAAAGTTGAATTAGAAATCAAAATAAAATAAAATGAATGAATAAAGAATTAAAATTATGAGAAAGATTCAAATCGAGTTTGTCACGACGTTTCGATTGTGTGTATCTACAATCGTCTTCAGGTGAGAACTAACAAAGTCCTGGGATACGGGGGTATTTATAGGTCAGCTATGGCGGGATTTTCCGGTTCAGTGAGCCGTAACCGGTTGATTCGGCTAATCAGCGGTTTCCATGTGTTGCGGATCTCGACGCTTGGTTGACTGAAAGCGTTATTATTCATTATGTATGCTGCTTCCTTGAGTTTCCTCTTGAACCAGTGTTCTTCTCTATGGATGATTTCTGCCTCAGACCATTTGATGTTATGTTGGTGGGTCCACACATGTTCTGCGATTCCTGACTTGGTGGTTTCTCCTCGTTGGGTGTTTTTCTTGTGTTCGCCGATTCTGGTTTCCAGTGGTCTCTTGGTTTCTCCGATGTATGATTTGCCACATTCGCATGGTACTCGATAAACGCAATTCTTGGAGTCACTGTTTTTGTTCGTTGGTCTGGTTTTGGTGAGTTGGCTGCGGATGGTGTTTCCAGATTTGAAGCAGGTCTTGATCTTGTATTTAGATCCAATCTTCTTGATTCTCTCTGACAATCCTTTGATGTAGGGAAGGCACAATGTTGGTTGTTGCGGTTCTTCTTCTTTTTGGATTATCCTCTGTTTCCTGCGCTTCAACGTCTGTTCCACCAATTTCCTTGAATAGCCGTTCTGGTAGAGGTCTCTCTTGATGTGGTTCAGTTCGGAAGTTAGGCTTTCCTCGTTGTTGCAGAGGCTGAAGGCACGATCAATCAGAGTTTTCACTATGCCCCTTTTCGTAGCTCCGTGATGGTTGGATCCATTGTTGAGATATTGTCCTGTGTGAGTTGGTTTCCTGTGAACAGAAGTTTGCCATTTGTTGTCTGTTCTCTTCACTTTCACGTCCAGGAAAGGCAATTCGTTTTGGGATTCTCTCTCGATGGTGAATTTGATGGAAGGTCTCACGTTGTTGAGGTGTTGTAGGAAGGTGTCCAGTTCGTCGTCTCCGTGGTTCCACACTATGAATGTGTCGTCGACGTATCTCAAGCAGATTCGCGGATTTTTATTTGCTTGGTCGATGGCGAATGTTTCGAACCATTCCATATATATATTCGCTATTACCGGCGAGAGCGGTGATACCATTGGTGATTAGCCGAATCAACCGGTTACGGCTCACTGAACCGGAAAATCCCGCCATAGCTGACCTATAAATACCCCCGTATCCCAGGACTTTGTTAGTTCTCACCTGAAGACGATTGTAGATACACACAATCGAAACGTCGTGACAAACTCGATTTGAATCTTTCTCATAATTTTAATTCTTTATTCATTCATTTTATTTTATTTTGATTTCTAATTCAACTTTTCTTTTTCAGGCTATTGATTTCTAATTCAATTTTTTCTTATTTTCAGGCTCATCGACTAGTTAAACTCCCATTTAAATCTACATTTTTCGACTTCATATATACTAACACTAATACTAACCTGATTTATTGATACTCGAATCTTCTTGATTCGATAAAAATAGTTAATTTTTATTCATCACTTATTTCGTTTTTTCAGCATAACTCATCTTTTCTTTTCTCAGGATTCAAATCTTCATACCTTTAGACATTGGAAGTCCGAAACTTTTCTTCACGTTATGCTGTATATTTAGTTACACCTACCATGTAACGGTTCTTTCGTTACACATACGAGCGTCTAAATCGAACATAAGGTTGGATGGTTAGACGGAACGATAATTGTAACTGAGTTGTATTCGATTATATCGTGGTAATGTTTATATAGTAATACTCACCAGTGTTGGTAAAAGAGCTCAAAAATACTATTTCTGTGGTGTTCGGTCATGTTCGATTACTTTCGGTGTTTCTGGCAGCAATGTTAGTTGTCAGGCTTTCAGTTGTCGATGTCATACACACTGCCAATTGTCATGTATCAGTTCTTTCTAAATAGTTAATAAATGAAGTCTACTATAGTACTGTTAGCAGAAACTTTCTTTGCTTTTATTTAAACTCTTTTTGCCCTTTACACTGATTAAACCAACAGGTTATGGGCCCAGTTAACGTAGCGTGGCAAAAGATTTAAAAGCAACAGTTATTCAGTGCTACAATTTTAATACAGTCACTAGAATCAAGTGGTATAAAAAATCAGTACAGTAGGTCTACAAAATGGCGGTGAATTACCTGACTTGTGTACCGCGATTGTTAGGCCGAGAAAATTATCAAGACTGATCGTTCTCGGTTGAAAATGTCTTTGTACTCGAAGGATTGTCGAAATGTCTCGACGGTTCTGAGACAGACAGCACACTAGTGGCAAAATCCAAAGCCAAGTTGATACTGACGTTGGATACATCCTTATTTTTGCATGTGAAAGAGGCAAAAACGGCTAAGGAAGTCTGGGACACGTTAAGAAAACTATATGAAGACAATGGATTTTCACGAAAAATTTGATTACTTCGGACGCTGATATCTTTACGATGAGAAAATTGCGATTCAATGGAGTCTTATGTCAACCAACTCATTGAAACGGCTCAAAAACTGAATCGTACTGGATTCAAGATCGACGATACTTGGGTTGGTTCCCTTCTTTTAGCAGGCCTTCCTGAAAAATTCATGCCTATGATCCTAGCAATTGAACATTCTGGAATTGACATCAGAACTGATGAAATCAAATCAAAATTGCTGGATATGAACATAGATGCAGGTGAAAATAAAGGTGGAGCATTTGCAGCTAAATATAAAATGAAGAAATTCAGACCAAGACCCACAGAAAGCACCAGTAGTTCCATGAACAAAGATAGAAGTAATGTTACTTGCTTCAAATGCAAACAAAAAGGACATTTTATGAACAAATGTCCCAGTGTTGATAAAAGCAGAACAAGAGACAGCAACAATGCCTTTAGTGCAGTCTTTTTGAGTGGAAGTTTCAAAACAACAGATTTCTTCATTGATTCTGGCTGTAGTACACATCTTACTGCCAGAAAAGATTGGCTCAAGAATACTCACAAGGATCAAGAGTTTTCAGAAATCACTGTAGCAAATAAAAACACAATGTCAGTGGATTGTGTAGGTGATATGGACATCATCACAACTGTTGATGACTAAAAATTTGATGTAACCATTAATGATATCAAGTATGTACCTGATTTAACAACAAATCTTTTATCTGTCTCACAGCTCATCAAGAATGGAAACAATATTATTTTTAATGATAGAGGTTGCCAGATTCACAACAGAAAAGGAGTGCTTATTGCTACAGCAAATCTTGTTGAAAATGTTTACAAGCTGAATTTTGAACCACTTACTCAAATGTCCTTACTGGCAGCAAATCAAATCACAGGTGAAGTTTGGCACCGTAGATTTGGCCATTTGAATTATAAGGACTTGAATTTGATGAGAAATGGTATAGTCAGTGGCATGGAATGCTCTAGAAACTTCAACAAAAACATAATGTGTGAAGTATGCTGCGAAGGAAAGCAAGCCAGGCTGCCATTCAATAATAAAGGTAAGAAAGCTTCAACTTTCTTAGAAATTGTACATGCAGATCTTTGTGGCCCCATGGAGGTGGCATCTTTAGGGGGTTCCCGATATTTCTTCATCCTGCAAGATGATTATAGCAAGATGAGCTTTGTCTATTTCCAAAAGAACAAAGATGAAACTTTTGGGAATTTTCAGAAATTTAAAAGTTTTGTAGAAGAACAAAAAGAAACAAAAATCAAGATTTTTCGTACAGATGGTGGAGGTGAATTTTGTAACAAAGAATTTGAAAATTTCATGGAAAGAAATGGAATTACACATCAAAAATCAAATGCATATTCTCCTCAGCAGAATGGTACTGCTGAGAGGCTCAATAGATCAATAGTAGAAAAAGCAAGATGTTTGATTTTTGATGCAAAATTTGAAAAACAATTCTGGGCAGAAGCAGTCAACACTGCAGTTTACTTACGCAACCGTTCATTAGTGACAGGTCTTGAGAAGACACCTGTTGAAATTTGGACAAATGTAAAGCCAGATGTTAGCCATCTCCGTATTTTTGGAAGTACAGTCATGATGCACATACCCAAGGAGAAACGTCGCAAGTGGGACAAGAAATCAAAGAAAACTTTTTTAGTGGGCTTCAGTGACAATGTCAAAGGATACAGACTTTATGACCCAGAAACTAAATTCATTCTAATTAGTAGAGACATAATTGTGGACGAAAAACACAATGAAGCCAAAGTTATTGTCACTGAAGAAACTCCAGAGTTATCAGATTCAGTGGGAGTTCTTGAAGAAAGTATTTATGAAGATCCCTCAGATAATGATATTTGTTATACTCCTGATACAGATTTAACAAATGATAGTGCATCAGACAGTGATTTTATTCCTGAGAATATGCCTGAAGAGATTCCTGATATGATTAGGAGATCACGAAGAACACCTAAACCCAAAAACATGAGGATTTTGTCAGTTACCTATGTTTGGACAGTGATGGACCCAGTTTCTGTAGAAGAAGCCATGTCTAGGCATGATAATGCCCGTTGGACACAAGCTATGCAGGAGGAGTTGAAGTCGTTCCAAGAAAATGCAGCATGGGAGCTAGCTGATACTCCAGATGGTGATACAGTTGTGAAATGCAAATGGGTTTTCAAGCGCAAAATTGATAGTGCTGGTGATGTAAGGTATCGTGCTAGGCTAGTAGCGAAAGGGTTTGCTCAAAAACCAGGTATTGATTTTGAAGAAACCTTTTCACCTGTTGTAAAACATTCTACTCTAAGAATTTTGTTTGCTCTTTCAGCAAAGTTGGATTTAAACATGATTCATTTAGATGTGGTCACAGCTTTTCTTAATGGTGACCTAAAAGAAAAGGTATTCATGATGATACCTGAAGGATTGACAATTGAACATTCTAAAAATAAAGTTTTGAGACTAAAGAAGGCTATTTATGGCCTCAAGCAATCATCCAGATCATGGTATGAGAAAGTTGATAATTTTCTTGAAAATTTGGGATATAAAAAATCTAATTATGAACCATGTTTATATACAATGATGAAAAATGATTTGAAGACCATTGTTTGCATATATGTAGACGATTTCTTTATTTTTACAAATTATGATGTAGAATCAAATAACCTGAAATTTCAACTGACTAAGGCTTTTAAGATTAAAGATTTAGGGGAAATAAAGAATTGCTTAGGAATGCATGTCAGTAGAGATAAGAAAAAGGGAATCATATGACTTGATCAGGGACATTATGTAGATCAGTTACTCAAAAAGTTCAATATGGTAGATTCAAAAACTGTCAGTACTCCTATGGAGACAGGTTTGAATTTAGAAAAATCAGATGATAATTGTGTCATTACTAAGATTCCTTATCAGCAACTGATCGGAGCCCTAATGTAATTGTATGTCTTGACCAGGCCAGATATTTCTTTTTCTGTGAGTTACATGAGTCAATTTAATAATTGTTTCACAGATATGCACTGGAAGCATGCTAAGAGAATATTAAAATATTTGAAATTCACAAGAAATTATGGGTTGCAGTTCTGCAAAAATGATAACGCCCTTATAGGTTTTGTCGATTCTGATTGGGGAAGCAACACATATGACAGAAAATCATATACTGGTTTCTGCTTTCAACTCTCAAATGGTCCTATAGTTTGGGAAAACAGAAAACAGAAAACAGTTGCACTCTCAAGTACAGAGGCTGAGCACATGGCGATATCAGAGGCTGCCAAGGAAGCTATTTACATTAAAAACATACTGTTTGATTTGATAGGTTTTCATGAATGTGTTACTTTATGCAATGATAATATGGGTGCTCAGAAATTATCAGTTAATCCCATTTTGAATAGACGAACAAAGCACATTGATATCACTTCATTAAAGAAGCTATCATTCAAAAACATGTTGAATTGAAATATTTAGAAACAGCTAACATGCCTGCTGATGTTTTCACAAAGAGTCTCTGTGCTACTAAGCATAATAGATTCATTGAAGAGTTGAGCATAGTTCAAGTGTTATGAACAAAATTGTTAGTTTGTAATGCTCATTATAGTTTGTAAGTTTTTTTACTATTATGTATTTTAATATTTTTGAGCTAGTGGGAGTGTTGGTAAAAGAGCTCAAAAATACTATTTCTGTGGTGTTCGGTCATGTTCGATTACTTTCGGTGTTTCTGGCAGCAATGTTAGTTGTCAGGCTTTCAGTTGTCGATGTCATACACACTGCCAATTGTCATGTATCAGTTCCTTCTAAATAGTTAATAAATGAAGTCTACTATAGTACTGTTAGCAGAAACTTTCGTTGCATTTATTTAAACTCTTTTTGCCCTTTACACTGATTAAACCAACAACCAGGTGCCTGTTCTTGCGTTATACGTACGAGCGACCAAATCGAACAGAAGGTTGAATGGATAGACGGAATGATCATTGTATCTGAGTTGTATTCGATTATATCGTGATGAAGTTCATATAGAAATACTCACCAGGTTACTGTTCTTTGGTTATACATACGAGCAACCGAATCGAACAGAAGGTTGAATGGATAGTATCTGCGTTTTACATACAAGCGTTCTAATCGAGCAGATTGAACAATCATCGTATCTGAGTTGTATTCGATTATGTTTATATAGTTATACTCACCAGGTACCTGTTCTTCCGTTATACATACGAGCAACCGAATAGAACATAAGGTTGAATGGATAGATTGTACAATCATCGTATCTGAGTTGTATTCGATTATGTTTATATAGTTATACTCACCAGGTAACTGTTCTTCCGTTATACATACGAGCGACTGAATTGAACAGAAGGTTGAATGGATAGACTAAACAATGATCGTATCTGGGGTTGTATTCGAATATATCGTGATGATGTTTATATAGTTATACTCACCAGGTAACTTTTCTCCAGTTATACATAAAAGCGACTGAACTGAACAGAAGGTTGAATGGATAGACTGAACAATCATCGTATCTGGGTTGTATTCGATTATTTCGTGATGATTATTATATATTATGTCTAACCAGGTAACTGTTCTTCCGTTATACATACGAGCAACCGAATCGAACATGAGGTTGAATGGATAGATTGAACAATCATTGTATCTGGGTTGTCTCCGATTATATCGTCATGCTGTATATTGAGATACACCTACCATGTAACGGTTCTTTCGTTACACATACGAGCGTCCGAATCGAACATGAGGTTGGATGGTTAGACGGAACGATAATTGTAACTGAGTTGTATTCAATCATATCGTGGTAATGTTTATATAGTAATACTCACCAGGTTACTGTTCTTTCGTTATACATACGAGCAACCGAATCGAACAGAAGGTTGAATGGATAGTATCTGGGTTGTATTCGATTATGATGTTATGCTGTGTATATAGTTATACACACTAGGTGACGGTATTCCCGTTTTACATACGAGCGACCGAAACGAACAGAAAGTTGAATAGATAGACTGAACGATCAATGTATCTGGTTGGTATCCGATTATATCGCAATACTGTATATATAGTGATACTTACCAGGTGACGGTACTTTCGTTACAAATACTAGCGACTGAATCGAACAGGAGGTTAAATGGTTAAACGAAGCAATAATTGTATCTGAGTTGTATTCGATGATATCGTGATGATGTTTATATAGCAATACTCACCAGATAACTGTTCTTCCGTTTTACATAAAAGCGACCGAATCGAGCAGAAGGTTAAATGGATAGTTTGAAAATTCATCGTATCTGGGTTGTATTCGATTATGTTTATATAGTAATACTCACCAGGTAACTGTTCTTCCGTTATACATAAGAACGACTGAATTGAACAGAAGGTTGAATGGATAGACTAAACAATAATCGTATTTGGGGTTGTATTCGAGTATATCGTGATGATTATCCTATGGTATGTCTAACCAGGTAGCAGTTCTTCCGTTAAACATACGAGCGTCTGAATCGAACATAAGGTTGGATGGTTAGACGGAACGATAATTGTAACTGAGTTGTATTCGATTATATCGTGGTGATGTTTATATAATGATACTCACCAGGTGACTGTTCTTGCGTTATACATACGAGCGACCCAATCGAACAGAAGGTTGGATGGATAGACGAAATGATCATTGTATCTGAGTTGTATTCGATTATATCGTGATGACGTTTATATAGAAACACTCACCAGGTTACTGTTCTTTCGTTATACATACGAGCAACTGAATCGAACAGAAGGTTGAATTGATAGTATCTGGGTTGTATTCGATTATGATGTTATGCTGTGTATAAATTTGTACACACTAGGTGACGGTATTCCCGTTTTACATACGAGCGACCGAAACGAACATAAAGTAAATGGATAGACTGAACAATCAATGTATCTGGGTGGTATCCGATTATATCGCATTACTGTATATATAGTGATACTTTCCAGGTGACGTTACTTCCGTTACACATACTAGCGACTGAATCAGACAGAAGGTTGAATGGTTAGACGAAACGATGATTGTATCTGAGTTGTATTCGATGATATCGTGATGATGTTTATATAGCAATACTCACCAGGTAACTGTTCTTCCTTTTTACATACAAGCGACCGAATCGAGCAGAAGGTTGAATTTAGTATAGATTGAACAATCTTCGTATCTGGGTTGTATTCGATTATGTTTATATAGTTATACTCACCAGGAAACTGTTCTCCAGTTATACATAAGAGCGACTGAACTGAACAGAAGGTTGAATGGATAGACTGAACAATCATCGTATCTGGGTTGCATTTGATTATATCGTGATTATTAACATATAGTATGTCTAACCAGGTAACAGTTATTTCGTTATACATATGAGCAACCGAATCGATCATAAGGTTGGATGGATAGATTGAACAATCATTGTATCTGGGTTGTCTCCGATTATATCGTTATGCTGTATATTTAGTTACACCTACCATGTAACGGTTCTTTCGTTACACATACGAGCGTCTGAATCGAACATAAGGTTGGATGGTTAGACGGAACGATAATTGTAACTGAGTTGTATTCGATTATATGTTTATATAGTAATACTCACCAGGTGCCTGTTCTTGCGTTATACGTACGAGCGACCCAATCGAACAGAAGGTTGGATGGATAGACGGAATGATCATTGTATCTGAGTTGTATTCGATTAAATCGTGATGACGTTCATATAGAAATACTCACCAGGTTACTGTTCTTTCGTTATACATACGAGCAACCGAATCGAACAGATGGTTGAATGGATAGTATCTGGGTTGTATTCGATTATGATGTAATGCTGTGTATATAGTTATACACATAAGGTGACGGTATTCCCGTTTTACATACGAGCGACCGAAACGAACAGAAAGTTGAATGGATAGACTGAACAATCAATGTATCTGGGTGGTATCCGATTATATCGCTATACTGTAATATAGTGATACTTACCAGGTGACAGTACTACCGTTACACATACTAGCGACTGAATCGAACAGAAGGTTAAATGGTTAGACGAAATGATAATTGTATCTGAATTGTATTCAATGATATCGTGATGATGTTTATATAGCAATACTGACCAGGTAACTGTTCTTCCGTTTTACATACAAGCGACTGAATCGAGCAGAAGGTTGAATTCAGTATAGATTGAACAATCATCGTATCTGGGTTGTATTCGATAATGTTTTTATAGTTATACTCACTAGGTAACTGTTCTTCCGTTATACATAGGAGCGACTGAATTGAACAGAAGGTTGAATGGTTAGACTAAATAATAATCGTATCTGAGGTTGTATTCGAGTATATCGTGATGATGTTTATATATTTATACTCATCAGGTAACTGTTCTCCAGTTATACATAAGAGCCACTGAACTGAACAGAAGGTTGAATGGATAGACTGAACAATCATCGTATCTGGGTTGTATTCGATTATATCGTGATGATTATCATATAGTATGTCCAACCAGGTAACAGTTCTTCCGTTAAATAAACGAGCAACCGAATCGAACATAAGGTTGGATGGATAGATTGAACAATCATTGTATCTGGGTTGTCTCCGATTATATCGTTATGCTGTATATTTAGTTACACCTACCATGTAACGGTTCTTTCGTTACACATACGAGCGTCTGAATCGAACATAAGGTTGGATGGTTAGATGGAACGATAATTGTAACTGAGTTTTATTCGATTGTATCGTGGTGATGTTTATATAGTAATACTCACCAGGTGACTGTTCTTGCGAGTTATGTATGGATAGCCGTCGACCCAGTAATAGACAACAATGAGCCACTGTCTATGGCTCCTGTCAAGTCAGCATTAATAGTTTATAAGTATAGGACAAATTGTTATTATAATCATTCTGCTACCAAGATCTGTACCTTTGCCATTGTACGAAAATAAATGTTTTTAAAAACACGATCCCGTGTACGGGAAACATAACTGGCGCAGTCGGTAGGATAAGTGCAGTTTTCGTAAGGAACCACGGCATCGAGTCCGATCCACGCGAAATCGTAGATTTTAATCTTTTGGCACTTTGACAAACTTTCGTTCGATCTTCAAGAAGTGATTGAGTTCAGCTGAGAAGGCGATCGAGAGGGAACAGTGGTTTAGGAAGCAGCAAAGCAGAATCACCACCCAGGAGGAAGAAGAGAATATAGGGGTAAGTACCAAGTGGCTCCCTGTTCATTTTTCCCCAACCTTTCCCTGAATAGGAAAACCTTTCCCTGAATAGGAAAACTAGGATTAAGAAACAAAGAAACAGAGATAAGAATCAAATGATTTATGAATATTAATCAAGGAGAAATAGAAGATTTAATAAATAATCTTGTACGTTCACTCAATCTTTCTGATACAACAGAGAATTTAGATATAGTAAACATGACTCAAGTTCAGGATAATCCCAATCTAACTATGTTGAAAATGTACGTAGACATTATTCCAAACTATGATGGAGATTCAAATACTTTAACAAGTTTTAAATCTTCATGTGATTTTCTTTTTCGTACATTCGACCGTCAAAATGATCCAATTCTGAAAAGCTATTTAGTCAAAGTCGTTCAGGCGAAATTGATTAACAGAGCCCGATTATTGGTGGGTTGTCGTACTGAATTAGTCGACTGGACCCTTATCAAATCAGCTCTACAGCAATGTTTTGGTGATAAACGAAATCTCGTTTGTCTTGAACAAGATTTATTCACAGCTAGACCATTTAAAAACGAAAATACGCTTGATTTTGCGAAGCGACTTCAAGTTTTACGAAGCACACTCGCACAGAAAATAAATGCTCATCTAGAAACAACAATGGATGTTGCTACGAAACTTATATACTTGCGACAATACGACGAAATTTGTCTAAGAACTTTCATGAGAGGTCTACCAGGCCATTTACAGAGTATAATAAGATTGAAAAATCCAAATTCCTTGGAAGACGCAATGACATTTATTGTAGAAGAGGAAAATTTCCAATATTCTCAAAATATCTTTCGAATGCCTACAAATTATCAACAAAAACCACAATTAAAGACACCAATTCAAAACTATCAAAATACTAGACCAATTCAGAATAATCCGAGTTTCAGACCGTTTAATAATAATTATCAATATCAAAATTATCCACAATTTCCACAGCGTTCAAATCCACAAATACAATATAGATCCCAAAATCCGCAACAACATTTTTCAGGACATTCAAATTTTCCCAGACAACCTATTAATATTCAATCACGCCCTGTACATCATAACTTTCCAACAAATAGACAAGTTTTCGGTCCCCCGAAAAATGTATTCAAACCAACAGGACAAGTTGTGAATAATGCTCCACAACCAATGTCTACAAGTACGAGAAATACATTTACTCGACCAACAACAATGTATCCGCAAAATAATCAGAATTATTTCAAAGCAACAGGTCCCCGCGACTTCATTGCAGAAGAAGTATATCACATAGACGAAAATGACCAATCTAGTCAATTACCTGAAATCACAGAAATATACGATGAAACTCAAAACATTGAATTAACAAACGATTATGATTCACAGTACTATTCTAATGAATCTGAGTTTATTTCTGACGAAGATCAAACATATGAACAATGTGAGAATTATACTGAAAATTTTCACCAAACTGGCCCAACCAATCAAACGAAATAACATCGGAAATGTTTACAGAAACTAATAACACCCTACCATACATCAAAATCAGTAATCCACCAATGAATTTACTAATTGATACAGGATGTTTTAATTCCATGATACGACCTATAATCGCAGAAACATATTTTCCGCAAAGAATTTATCACAGTCCCTCTAACATAAGAACAGGCGTTGGACAAAAAGAAGTGAGATTCAAAGCAGATATACCTGCATTTCAGGAACTCAAAACTAATCAAATGATAACATTTATACTATTCGATTTTCATTCATTCTTTGATGGTATAATAGGCTTAAAGGAATTGCAAAAAATGAATTTTTCAATTGACCTTACGAATAACTATCTTGTAAACGAAAAAATCAAAATTCCAATTTTTTATCAAAGACCAAAAACAGGAAAATTCAATATTTCTATGAATGCCAACGAAGTAGCATCAATCAGTATTCCAGTAACTGAATATGAAGGTGATATTATTATACCAGAAACACAGGTTGGAAATGTATATTTTCCAGAAACTTTAACAACAGCAAAAAAAGGATTTGCGAAAACAGAGATTTTTAATTATACAGATGAATCGATATCAATAACATTTGAAGAACCTGTATATGTTGAAACTTTTCCAGACTCTCAAAAAGAAAAGTTCAATTTCTTTCACTTTGAACATTTTTTACCAGAAACCGATTTAACAAAAAATATTGATATTTCAAATAATATTCGAGATGGCCATTCGAATTCAGAAGAAAGAAAAGAATTAATAAAACTTTGTAATGAATACTCTGATATTTTTCATCAAGAAACTGACAAGTTATCATTCACAAATAAGATCAAACACGAAATCAAAACTACAGACGAAATACCGATACATACAAGATCCTATAGATATCCTTTTATTCATAAACAAGAAGTTCAAAACCAAATTAATAAAATGTTGGAAGATGGTATTATTCGACCTAGTCAAAGTCCTTGGAGTAGCCCAATTTGGATTGTTCCAAAGCTAGATGCTAGCGGTAAACGAAAATGGCGAATCGTTGTTGATTATCGTAAAATAAATGAAAAAACAATTGATGATCGTTATCCCCTTCCAAACATAACTGATATTTTGGACAAATTAGGACGATGTCAATATTTTTCTACTCTAGATCTCGCATCTGGTTTTCATCAAATTGAGATGCATCCAAATTCAATTGAGAAAACAGCATTTAATGTTGAAAATGGACATTTTGAGTATACACGAATGCCTTTTGGACTCAAAAATGCACCCGCAACCTTTCAACGTGTAATGGACAATGTTCTTCGTGATTTACAAGGAAAAGTATGTCTAGTTTACATGGATGATATTATTATCTTCTCATCTAACCTCACAGAACACATTTCAAACTTGAAACTAGTATTTAAAAAATTGCGAGAATCAAGATTGAAAATACAACTAGATAAATCCGAATTTTTACGAAAAGAAGTAGAATTTCTAGGACACGTTATAACATCTGAAGGAATAAAACCAAATCCTCGAAAAATTGAAGCAATACAAAAATTTCCAATACCCAAAACAACGAAAGAAATTAAGTCTTTCCTTGGTCTCTTAGGATACTACAGGAAGTTCATAAAAAACTTTGCACAATTGACTAAACCATTCACGAAATGTTTAAAGAAAGGAGAAAAAATCGAACATACATCAGAATTTATTAAGACATTCGAATTATGTAAAAATATCCTTTGTAACGATCCGATACTTCAATATCCCGATTTTGACAAACCATTTATATTAACTACAGACGCCTCGAACATAGCCGTAGGTGCGGTTCTTAGCCAGGGTAAAATCGGAAATGATTTACCAATAGCATATGCGTCCAGAACTTTAAATCCTGCTGAGATAAACTATAGTACAATTGAAAAAGAATTGCTTGCTATAGTGTGGTCAACAAAAAACTTCCGACCATATTTATTCGGACGAAAATTTAAAATCGTAACAGATCATAAACCCCTTCAATGGTTATTTAATCTTAAAGAGCCAAATTCACGTCTAGTTAGATGGAGGTTAAAGTTAGAAGAATACGATTACGAAATTCATTATAAAAAAGGACGTCAAAACTGTAATGCCGATGCTCTGTCAAGAATAGAAATTAATGCAATGGAAGATGAATCAATTATAGGTAATCCAGGAGAAATCAATAAAGAAATTGATGAATACCTACAAACAATTGAACCTGTAAATGTGTCAATCGAAGATCTAGATAATCTCGATCAAATATTCAACCCAAATAATGAGACTGAATTAAGAGAAGAGAGAAATGAAACACCTCGTGTAAACATCATATCTGATATTCAAATAAGACCAGAAACCAGTAATGAAACAGTCCATACATCAGCAGAAAATCCAATTTTAGATATACCAATAACTGAACATTGTGTTAACAAATATACGAATCAGATTTTTTTCAATCAAAAACAATCAAGTGTATATCACATTATAAGAAGTAAACCTTTTGGACAAGGTCGAAGACAGATAGTGTATCTATCGAGAAATTTCGAACAAGAAATATTCGAATTCTTTAAAAACCATGTAGACCCAAAATTATTACATTGTATTTATGTTCAACAATCTGAAATAAATCTAACAACTCATTTGAGTAATATATTACCAAAATATTTTAAAAACCATTCTTATAAATTGGTAATTTCAAATCTATTTGTCAGAGATGTTCCACATATAGAAAAGCAAAGACAATTAATATCATATCATCATGAAAAGACTTGCCACCGTGGTATAAATGAGATGTTATTAGCACTCAAAAAATTATACTATTGGCCCCGTATGCAAAAAGCAATAACAGAATTTATAAATAATTGTGACATTTGTCAAGAAACGAAATACGATAGACATCCTCCGAGAATAAAATTTTCTCTAACCGCAACACCGAAACAACCCCTAGAAGCAATTCATATGGACACTTTCCAAATATTGAATACAAAGTTTTTGACAATTATTGATGTATTTTCCAGATACGCCCAAGCATATGTTTTAGAACCAATTGCTACATCATTCACAGTGTATGATAATTTATTAACGTTTATAAGTCATCATGGTATTCCTCAGTCAATAACCTGCGATAACGGCACAGAGTTTAAAAATAGCCTATTGACTGATTTTTGCAAACTTCATAATATAAGATTACATTTCACTACGCCAGGAAACTCAAACAGTAACAGTCCAGTAGAAAGACTCCATTCAACATTAATTGAATTATTTCGCATATTAAAAACAACAGACTCGAAGTCTAATACAAAGCAATTAATGCAATTTGCGATACTCGGTTATAATTCATCCATTCACAGTGTTACTAAACAAAAGCCTTTTGATCTTATTAATGGACGACTTGACGCCCTTGACCCATTTGATCTCACCGAGGAAACAATAATGAATCAGTTCGTTATTGATCGAAAAGAGAAACTTAGAAACATTTTTGGAAAAATCCATGAAACAACTTTGAACCAAAAAACACGCTTAAATGAAAAACAAAATCAAACTCGTGAAGAACCCCCTCAATTTCCAGTCGGTTCAAAAGCCTTCGTGAAAGACAAAGGTGCCCTGAGAAATAAATCAAAGAAAAAACATACAAAAACTATAGTCAAAGAAGACTTAGGGATGAAAATAAAAACCCAAAAAGACAAATTACATCACAAGTCACAACTTCAAAAACCTAAAGCTTATTCTTCTCCACAGGAAAATGTACCCAACGAAGAAATACCTTCTTCTAGTCATTCTCCTGATGACAATCAAGGCGATAATAAATGACGATGTTGAAGTCATACCGATCAAGACTCCATTACTTCCTTTCCAACTTGGAAACTTGAAAGTAATCGAAACCAAACATACTTTTATTCATTATATAGAGATACAACCTATAATTAATCAATTCAATAATATTGAATATTTCTATAATAGTGTAGAAAATATGCTTAATAACTCGCATTCTATTCAACCTGCTTTCGTACATCATAATGTACTATCGAATTTATTAATACATGCGAAATATCTTATTTTAGAGCTTAAAGATAAAATAGATAATATAAGACCGCATATTCGTACAAAACGAGCTTTACTTAATATAGTTGGAAAAGCTTCAAAATGGCTATTCGGAACTTTGGATTCCGATGACGAAGAAAGGTATACTAAGGCTATTATGACCTTAGAAAATTATCAAAATTCATTATCAAAGGAAATGGCAATGCAGATATCTCTAACAAAACAGCTTATAAATAATTATAATTCTACTATAACTTTGCTTGACGCAAATCAAAAATTGATTAACAAACGTCTTGAATATTTTCAACATAATATCAATAAAAGAATAGATGATATTGCAGCTTATTTGAAGGCACAAAATACTATAGATCAGATAATCCTGAATTCACAAAATTTAATAACATTTCTTGATAATCTTGAAGATGCTTTGATGTTTGCGAAACTGAACACTTTACATAGTGCAGTAATTTCAATATCAGAATTGAATAAAATGATTGATTACTTGATCAATTTGTATGGTCATGAAAAAGTTCCGAATTTTAAGAATCTAATTTCATATTATCAATTATTCGGATCTCAAGTAACATTTTTGGAAGATAAAATAGTTTTCGCTATACATATTCCAATTTTCCTGAAAGAATCCTTTAAGATTTATCAATTATTTCCCGTACCTATTGACCAGTCGATTATAATTCCTGACCGACCTTTCCTAATACTTGGTACGAGCCGACAACAATATGAAGATGAAGTATGCCCCATTGTTGAGAACATTCGTATATGTCAGAACCACTTGAGCCCTCGATTCAACAGCTGTATAACCACCCTCATAGAAGAAGCCGAAGATCGAAATTGTCAAGCCGTGAAAATCAGTTTAATTAATCCAATCATCGAATCAATCACTAGTAGACACGTCTTAGTGGTCCCTACTCAAAATCCACTCAAGATGCAAAAACTCTGTAAACAAAATGAGTTTATTGTTATTGAAAAAGCCAGTCTTATTGATATTCCGTATAACTGTGGAATTGCTATCAAAGATTCTCAGTTTTGGAATAAACAAGAACAAATCGAAGCCAAGCCATTCAATCTACCAGAAATCAAAATTTCTACAGCCAACTTGGAGTATTTGGAAAAGAATCCAATTCAACTGAATTCTATCAACCTGGAAAAAATCCACGAACTTCAAGAAAAAACCGAACTATTACATGTCAAAGATGTCGAAGCGGTCTACCCCTTAGCATGGAGTTTTGGTAGTGTCTTCACAACCCTTTTGATGATTGCCCTTGCTGTATTCATCGCCTGGAAGATATACCAGAAGAAGTTCAAGAAATCAGAAGAGGACCTTCAAGAAAGAGAATCTGAAAACAACCCTACATCCCTGTTGTTTTCATCTTAAGAAGGGAGGAGTTATGTATGGATAGCCGTCGACCCAGTAATAGACAACAATGAGCCACTGTCTATGGCTCCTGTCAAGTCAGCATTAATAGTTTATAAGTATAGGACAAATTGTTATTATAATCATTCTGCTACCAAGATCTGTACCTTTGCCATTGTACGAAAATAAATGTTTTTAAAAACACGATCCCGTGTACGAGAAACATAACTTGCGTTAAACATACGAGCGACCCAATCGAACAGAAGGTTTGATGGATAGACGGAATGATAATTGTATCTGAGTTGTATTCGATTATATCGTGATGACGTTCATATAGAAATACTCACCAGGTTACTGTTCTTTCGTTATACATACGAGCAACCGAATCGAACAGGAGGTTGAATGGATAGTGTCTGGGTTGTATTCGAATATGATGTTATGCTAAGTATATAATTATACACACTAGGTGACGGTATTCCCATTTTACATACGAGCCACCGAAACGAACAGAAAGTTGGATGGATTGACTGAACAATCAATGTATCTGGGTGGTATCCGATTATATCACAATTCTGTATATATAGTGATACTTACCAGGTGACGATACTTCCGTTACACATACTATCGACTGAATCGAACAGAATGTTGAATGGTTAGACGGAACGATAATTGTAACTGAGTTGTATGCGATTATATCGTGGTGATGTTTATATAGTAATACTCACCAGGTGACTGTTCTTGCGTTATACATACGAGTGACCCAATCGAACAGAAGGTTGAATGGATAGACGGAATGATCATTATATCTGAGTTGTATTCGATTATATCGTGATGACGTTCATATAGAAATACTCACCAGGTTACTGTACTTTCGTTATACATACGAGCAATCGAATCGAACAGAAGGTTGAATGGATAGTATCTGGGTTGTATTCGATTATGATGTCATGCTGTGTATATAGTTATTCACATCAGGTGACGGTATTCCTGTTTTACATACGAGCGACCGAAACGAACAGAAAGTTGAATGGATAGACTGAACAATTAATGTATCTGGGTGGTATCCGATTATATCGCAATACTGTATATATAGTGATACTTACCAGGTGACGGTACTTCCGTTACACATACTAGCGACTGAATCGAACAGAAGGTTAAATGATTAGACGAAACGATAATTGTATCTTAGTTGTATTCGATGATATCGTGATGTTTATATAGCAATACTCACCAGGTAACTGTTCTTCCGTTTTACATAAGAGCTACCGAATCGAGCAGAAGGTTGAATTCAGTATAGATTGAACATTCATCGTATCTGGGTTGTATTCGATAATGTTTTTATAGTTATACTCACCAGGTAACTGTTTTTCCGTTATACATACGAGCGTCTGAATCGAACATAAGGTTGGATGGTTTGACGAAACGATAATTGTAACTGAGTTTTATTCGATTGTATCGTGGTGATGTTTATATAGTAATACTCACCAGGTGACTGTTCTTGCGTTATACATACGAGCGACCCAATCGAACAGAAGGTTGGATGGATAGACGGAATGATAATTGTATTTGAGTTGTATTAGATTATATCGTGATGACGTTCATATAGAAATACTCACCAGGTTACTGTTCTTTCGTTATACATACGAGCAACCGAATCGAACAGGAGGTTGAATGGATAGTGTCTGGGTTGTATTCGAATATGATGTTATGCTGTGTATATAATTATACACACTAGGTGACGGTAATCTCGTTTCACATACGAGCTACCGAAACGAACTGAAAGTTGAATGGATAGACTGAACAATCAATGTATCTGCGTGGTATCCGATTATATCGCAATTCTGTATATATAGTGATACTTACCAGGTGACGATACTTCCGTTACACATACTAGCGACTGAATCGAACAGAATGTTGAATGGTAAGACGAAACGATAATTGTATCTGAGTTGTATTCGATGATATCGTGATGATGTTTATATAGCAATACTCACCAGGTAACTGTCCTTTTGTTTTACATACAAGCGACCGAATCGAGCAGAAGGTTGAATGAATAGATTGAACAATCATCGTATCTGAGTTGTATTCGATTATGTTTATATAGTTTCACTCATCAGGTACCTGTTCTTCCGTTATACATACGAGCAACCGAATCGAACATAAGGTTGAATGGATAGATTGAACAATCATCGTATCTGAGTTGTATTCGATTATGTTTATATAGTTATTCTCACCAGGTAACTGTTCTTCCGTTATACATACGAGCTACTGAATTGAACAGAAGGTTGAATGGATAAACTAAACAATGATCGTATCTGGGGTTGTATTCGATTATATCGTGATGATGTTTATATAGTTATACTCACCAGGTACCTGTTCTCCAGTTATACATAAAAGCGACTGGACTGAACATAAGGTTGAATGGATAGACTGAACAATCATCGTATCTGGGTTGTATTCGATTATTTCGTGATGACTATTATATATTATGTCTAACCAGGTAACTGTTCTTCCGTTATACATACGAGCAACCGAATCGAACATAAGGTTGAATGGATAGATTGAACAATCAATGTATCTGGTTGGTATCCGATTATATCGCAATACTGTATATATAGTGATACTTACCAGGTGACGGTACTTCCGTTACCCATACTAGCGACTGAATCGAACAGAAGGTTAAATGGTTAGACGAAGCGATAATTGTATCTGAGTTGTATTCGATGATATCGTGATGATGTTTATATAGCAATACTCACCAGGTAACTGTTCTTCCGTTTTACATACAAGCGACCGAATCGAGCAGAAGGTTGAATTCAGTATAGATTGAACAATCATCCTATCTGGGTTGTATTCGATTATGTTTATATAGTTATACTCACCAGGTTACTGTTCTTATGTTATACATACGAGCAACCGAATCGAACAGAAGGTTGAATGGATAGTATCTGGGTTGTATTCGATTATGATGTTTTGCTGTGTATATAGTTATACACATTAGGTGACGGTATTCCCGTTTTACATACGAGCGACCGAAACGAACAGAAAGTTTAATGGATAGACTGAACAATCAATGTATCTGGGTGGTATCCGATTATATCGCAATACTGTATATAAAGTGATACTTACCAGGTGACGGTACTTCCGTTACACATACTAGCGACTGAATCGAACAGAAGGTTAAATGATTAGACGAAACGATAATTGTATCTGAGTTGTATTCGATGTGTTCTTCCGTTTCACATGAAAGCGACCGAATCGAGCAGAAGGTTAAATGGATAGATTGAAAATTCATCGTATCTGGGTTGTATTCGATTATGTTTATATAGTTATACTCACCAGGTTACTGTTCTTCCGTTATGCATAAGAACGACTGAATTGAACAGATGGTTGAATGGATATACTAAACAATAATCGTATCTGGGGTTGTATTCGAGTATATAGTGATGATTATCATATAGAATGTCTAACCAGGTTACAGTTCTTCCTTTAAACATACGAGCAACCGAATCGAACAGAAGGTTGAATGGATAGACTGAACAATCATCGTATCTGGGTTGTATTCGATTATTCCGTGATGATTATTATATATTATGTCTAACCAGGAAACTGTTCTTCCGTTATACATACGAGCAACGGAATCGAACATAAGGTTGAATATATAGATTGAACAATCAATGTATCTGGTTGGTATCCGATTATATCGCAATACTGTATATATAGTGATACTTACCAGGTGACGGTACTTCCGTTACACATACTAGCGACTGAATCGAACAGAAGGTTAAATGGTTAGACGAAGCGATAATTGTATCTGAGTTGTATTCGATGATATCGTGATGATGTTTATATAGCAATACTCACCAGGTAACTGTTCTTCCGTTTTACATACAAGCGACCGAATCGAGCAGAAGGTTGAATTCAGTATAGATTGAACAATCATCCTATCTGGGTTGTATTCGATTATGTTTATATAGTTATACTCACCAGGTTACTGTTCTTATGTTATACATACGAGCAACCGAATCGAACAGAAGGTTGAATGGATAGTATCTGGGTTGTATTCGATTATGATGTTTTGCTGTGTATATAGTTATACACATTAGGTGACGGTATTCCCGTTTTACATACGAGCGACCGAAACGAACAGAAAGTTTAATGGATAGACTGAACAATCAATGTATCTGGGTGGTATCCGATTATATCGCAATACTGTATATAAAGTGATACTTACCAGGTGACGGTACTTCCGTTACACATACTAGCGACTGAATCGAACAGAAGGTTAAATGATTAGACGAAACGATAATTGTATCTGAGTTGTATTCGATGTGTTCTTCCGTTTCACATGAAAGCGACCGAATCGAGCAGAAGGTTAAATGGATAGATTGAAAATTCATCGTATCTGGGTTGTATTCGATTATGTTTATATAGTTATACTCACCAGGTTACTGTTCTTCCGTTATGCATAAGAACGACTGAATTGAACAGATGGTTGAATGGATATACTAAACAATAATCGTATCTGGGGTTGTATTCGAGTATATAGTGATGATTATCATATAGAATGTCTAACCAGGTTACAGTTCTTCCTTTAAACATACGAGCAACCGAATCGAACAGAAGGTTGAATGGATAGACTGAACAATCATCGTATCTGGGTTGTATTCGATTATTCCGTGATGATTATTATATATTATGTCTAACCAGGAAACTGTTCTTCCGTTATACATACGAGCAACGGAATCGAACATAAGGTTGAATATATAGATTGAACAATCAATGTATCTGGTTGGTATCCGATTATATCGCAATACTGTATATATAGTGATACTTACCAGGTGACGGTACTTCCGTTACACATACTAGCGACTGAATCGAACAGAAGGTTAAATGGTTAGACGAAGCGATAATTGTATCTGAGTTGTATTCGATGATATCGTGATGATGTTTATATAGCAATACTCACCAGGTAACTGTTCTTCCGTTTTACATACAAGCGACCGAATCGAGCAGAAGGTTGAATTCAGTATAGATTGAACAATCATCGTATCTGGGTTGTATTCGATTATGTTTATATAGTTATACTCACCAGGTAACTGTTCTTCCGTTATACATACGAGCAACCGAATCGAACAGAAGGTTGAATGGATAGTATCTGGGTTGTATTCGATTATGATGTTATGCTGTGTATATAGTTATACACATTAGGTGACGGTATTCCCGTTTTACATACGAGCGAACGAAACGAACAGAAAGTTGAATGGATAGACTGAACAATCAATGTATCTGGGTGGTATCCGATTATATCGCAATACTGTATATATAGTGATACTTACCAGGTGACGGTACTTCCGTTACACATACTAGCGACTGAATCGAACAGAAGGTTAAATGATTAGACGAAACGATAATTGTATCTGAGTTGTATTCGATGTGTTCTTCCGTTTTACATAAAAGCGACCGAATCAAGCAGAAGGTTAAATGGATAGATTGATAATTCATTGTATCTGGGTTGTATTCGATTATGTTTATATAGTTATACTCACCAGGTAACTGTTCTTCCGTTATACATAAGAACGACTGAATTGAACAGAAGGTTGAATGAATAGACTAAACAATAATCGTATCTGGGGTTGTATTCGAGTATATCGTGATGATTATCATATAGAATGTCTAACCAGGTAACAGTTCTTCCGTTAAACATACGAGCAACCGAATCGAAAATAAGGTTGGATGGATGAATTGAACAATCATTGTATCTGGGTTGTCTCCGATTATATCGTTATGCTGTATATTTAGTTACACATATCATGTAACGGTTCTTTCGTTACACATACGAGCGTCTGAATCGAACATAAGGTTGGATGGTTAGACGGAACGATAATTGTAACTGAGTTGTATTCGATTAAATCGTAGTGATGTTTATATAGTAATACTCACCAGGTGACTGTTCTTGCGTTATACATACGAGCGACCCAATCGAACAGAAGGTTGGATGGATAGACGAAATGATAATTGTAAGTAGTTAAACTAGGCGGCCGCCACTATAGGAATAGGGCAAACCATGTGTTAGAGAGAGAAACGCATAGGCTAATGTGTCAGAGAGAGATAGCTTGCAACGCTGTGACGTCACAACGTTGCCGCTTTCTCTCTCTGAACATGGAACAATTTGACATATGACATGGAACACTCCCCAATCGACATCTTGTCAATTGGGGAGTGCTCCAAGTCACCGCCGATTCATCCAACAATTAAAAAAACCTTTGACGACGACGGGATTTGAACCCGAGACCATCGGACTATGAATCCGATACGTAACATCATCGCCACGACCACTACACACTATAATTAACGGTGGAAATCGAGGCGACGAGAGACCGCGCGCGCGCTCGCGCTGCGTGACGTAATCGGGGTAGATCCGTTTCAGCGATATCTAAGCGAGGCGTTCGCTTGGTACATTGTTGCCGGACGTTTGAAATATTCCGAGTAACCGTCGCGTATACATAGTTGCCGAAAATATGCCATTTCAGATATGGATGGCGACGAGAGACCGCGCGCGCTGCGTGACGTAATCGAGCTAGATCCGTTTCAGTGATATCTAAGTGGTGCGTTCGCTTGGTACATTGTTGCCGGACGTTTGAAATATTCCGAGTAACCGTCGCGTATACATAGTTGCCGAAAATATGCCATTTCAGATATGGATATATTAGGGGGGCTGCGTTGGGGAGACGGGGGGACTCTAAGACGATAGGTTCTTCGTGTTTCCACTTGACTTTTTTCTATTTGTAAATTATAGAGAGTCAGGTTGGCCGAGCGGTCTAAGGCGCCAGCTTTAAGCCCTGGTTCCCGAGAAGGAGCGTGGGTTCGAATCCCACACCTGGCAGAGTTTTTTATGAGACTTTATATTTTCATGAATCGTCTGGCGATGTACCCATTCAAGTCGAAGCATGATGAGGAACACATACAATTTGGAATATCGTTGCTCTGAAACATCAAAACGCTATTGCTGCAGAAAAAAGTGTTTTTCCATATCAGATCTCGATGATGTAGTTGACGGAATGGCATGAAAAGTGTGCGAAAACTTTTGTTATTGCGCATGCGCATGTAATTCTAGACGTAAGATTGATGTAGTTGGGTGTTTTGTAACAGTTGTCAGATGTCTTTGGAAGAGTATAAACGACAGCTGCAGAAATTCCAGAAGAAAATAAGAGAACTCAACTACATAATTCAACACTACGAAGATAAACAGCAGATGATTAGAACTTTTTCGAAACTCACTTTATTGGAAACGATACCGAAGAAAACATCATGGCAATCTTGAAATCATCATTTATATTGCTATTTTCAATGATGGAAAACATCTTGTACATGAATGTACCCAACAAAGTTAGCGAAGCAGGAATTTGCTTCAATAATGATACAACATGTCAGTGGACTGCTATGAAGAGAGTATTCATCAATGGTGGTCAAATGGAAGTGTTCTCGATAGAAGAATAATTAAAAGAAAAATTATATTTCGTGTAATTTTGTTTTAATTACAATCGCAAAGCGCTTTCGGCTATCAAGCCATCATCAGTGCAATACCTGCAAGTAAGTAATGTTGTTTGAAATGTAGAAAAAGTTTTTTATGAAATTTTGAATTTACTTACTCGTCAAGTATTCATACAGGAGATCTATAAAAAGTTTTACCAAACCATGGTTCACATTTGTTTTGGACGTACATTCAACACGTTAAAATCTAAGTATTTATATACCCATTAATGGGTTATTTTAAAAAATTTTTTACATTTATAATGAAAATGAATGACAAATGACAAATGATATAAATTGAAGGCTGACAGATGATGTTGGTGACATTGACATAAGGTCCATATCCAATGAAAATTTAAGGTAAAATTTTTTATGACAGTTGACAATGTTTTGTGACTACAGAATGTTAAAGTTTCCTTAGTGAGCAAAGAACAATAAATTCAGAAAATTTTTTTTTATTGAAGAGGAGGAAGTTATTTTAATCTCCTATGTAGAGGAATATATGGTCTGTTTAATTGGACTTGTGTATTTAAGCAAAGGTTATTACATTTTAATTCTTTGTCTATTTGTAAATCTTCAAGAAAATCTAGTCTATTGTAATTTTTTGAGTTGACTTGTTTCAAAATTTGTGAATTTCGGTTTGGACTAAAGTTATGTTTATTGAATTTAATATGGTGACCAAATGCTGAGTTTCCAGGTTTATTCAAATGTTCATTTATACGAACCTTCAAAGGCCTACAAGTCCTTCCTATGTAGGATGCTTCACAATCATTACAGTTAAGTTTGTAGATACCACTTTTTGATAGTTTGTTGATTTTGTCTTTAGAATTTACTAAATGTTTGTTTAAATTATTATTACTTTTGAAAGAAATTTTAACATTTGTTAATTTATTATTGATGAATCTAGAAACTTTTTGAGAGATATTTTCATTTAAGAAAGGTAGAGATATAAATTTAGAAAAATTCTCTTCTCTAGGGTAGGTTAGATTTTGTTCTCTTTTATTTTTGACTTTTTGAATAAGATTTGGAATGATATGAGGATTGTAACCGTTATTGTATGCAATTTGTTTGAGAGTGTTTAACTCTTTATTATAGTTTATGGATGAAAGAGGAATGTTGAGAAGTCTGTGAATATAGCAATAAAAGGCTGCCATTTTATGCTGATGTGGGTGATTAGAAAATGATGGTATGACATGATCAGTTTGAGTAGGTTTTCTGTAAATGCTAAATTCCAGATTGTCTGATTTATTGATGGTTAAGTCTAGGAAATTTATTTTGTTATCAGATTCAATTTCAAGTGTGAAATTGATATTAGGATGGATTAAATTTATTTTATTCAAAAGAGTTTTGGCTGTGTCTATATTGCCCTCAATAAATACTAGACAATCATCTACATACCTAAACCAGTGTAATATTTCATTGTTCTTATCATTAACTATATGGTTAGTTTCTAAGTTATTCATGAATAAATCTGCCAAAAATGGAGATAGGCAACTACCCATTGCTAGGCCTTCTGGTTGTCTGTAAAATTTCTCGTTGAAGACAAAGAAATCTTGAGATAGGCAAAAATTTAATAAAGTTAAAATTTGTGTAACGGTTTCTTCATCGACAAGGTTATTTCTAAGATTATCACCTACAGAGGTATAGTTTCTGATTTAGGAACTGAAGTATAGAGATTACTAACATCAAAAGAGATCATAAGATAGTTCTCTGTAGGTAAATTTAAATTGTTTAATTTTGGTACTAAATCTAGTGTATTAATTACTGAGTATTTAGGCTTGAAATTTGTTAATTCTTTTATAAGACTTCTCAACATTCCTCTTTCATCCATAAACTATAATAAAGAGTTAAACACTCTCAAACAAATTGCATACAATAACGGTTACAATCCTCATATCATTCCAAATCTTATTCAAAAAGTCAAAAATAAAAGAGAACAAAATCTAACCTACCCTAGAGAAGAGAATTTTTCTAAATTTATATCTCTACCTTTCTTAAATGAAAATATCTCTCAAAAAGTTTCTAGATTCATCAATAATAAATTAACAAATGTTAAAATTTCTTTCAAAAGTAATAATAATTTAAACAAACATTTAGTAAATTCTAAAGACAAAATCAACAAACTATCAAAAAGTGGTATCTACAAACTTAACTGTAATGATTGTGAAGCATCCTACATAGGAAGGACTTGTAGGCCTTTGAAGGTTCGTATAAATGAACATTTGAATAAACCTGGAAACTCAGCATTTGGTCACCATATTAAATTCAATAAACATAACTTTAGTCCAAACCGAAATTCACAAATTTTGAAACAAGTCAACTCAAAAAATTACAATAGACTAGATTTTCTTGAAGATTTACAAATAGACAAAGAATTAAAATGTAATAACCTTTGCTTAAATACACAAGTCCAATTAAACAGACCATATATTCCTCTACATAGGAGATTAAAATAACTTCCTCCTCTTCAATAAAAAAAAAATTTTCTGAATTTATTGTTCTTTGCTCACTAAGGAAACTTTAACATTCTGTAGTCACAAAACATTGTCAACTGTCATAAAAAATTTTACCTTAAATTTTCATTGGATATGGACCTTATGTCAATGTCACCAACATCATCTGTCAGCCTTCAATTTATATCATTTGTCATTTGTCATTCATTTTCATTATAAATGTAAAAAATTTTTTAAAATAACCCATTAATGGGTATATAAATACTTAGATTTTAACGTGTTGAATGTACGTCCAAAACAAATGTGAACCATGGTTTGGTAAAACTTTTTATAGATCTCCTGTATGAATACTTGACGAGTAAGTAAATTCAAAATTTCATAAAAAACTTTTTCTACATTTCAAACAACATTACTTACTTGCAGGTATTGCACTGATGATGGCTTGATAGCCGAAAGCGCTTTGCGATTGTAATTAAAACAAAATTACACGAAATATAATTTTTCATTTAATTGTACTGTTACGTGTACACAGCTTCAACAACTTCACCTTCTCGATAGAAGTGCTGCCGCCGGGGGGAAATAAAACAAAATTCAAAATTCGGTTAATTTTCGACGATAGAACCTTTGGGGAAATGGGAGATTGGCAGCTTATTCCATCACCTATGTCAACATCGCCACCACCACAAGTGGATTACGAAAAATTCTTTACAAGCTTGGATACTTTATTATACGTCAATTCAGCATTTGTAGCTATGCTAATTTTACTCATTATTGTACATCGTTTCTGGAAAGAAATAAAAGTCTATGTGTTCTAGAACAAGTTTTTTTATTTAGGTAAAATAGTACAAAACCAATTGTATAGAGTATGAATATTTTGAAGACTGCACTGGAACTTTTCTCCTCCATTTCCATAAAGATGATTCATGCATGCTGGGGTCGTAGGTTGAAATGTGACAGTTTGCCACCACGATGCATCAAAGTCCTCCAAATTGACGATATCACAGCATACCTCCAATTCCTCCAACTTTTGCTTCAAGAACTGTATCTTTTGATGACCTCTTACGTAGATGAGATTTGCTCGATGCA
The DNA here is from genome assembly GCA_029955515.1 of Chrysomela aeneicollis. Classification (NCBI taxonomy): domain Eukaryota; kingdom Metazoa; phylum Arthropoda; class Insecta; order Coleoptera; family Chrysomelidae; genus Chrysomela; species Chrysomela aeneicollis. Next base: position 85,481 of record JARUHQ010000008.1, read on the forward strand.
GATTATATTGTAGAATTTGGTTCATCTCATCAAGATCCACATAGCCACTAGAGTATTTCAAGCCATGAACGTAGCGTTCAACATAGTTCACCATCAAGAGAAAAAAAATAGTCTATCCAATTAAAAATATCAAACATAGTTTGAAAAGAATGTATGGTAGACTACGAGCAGAAAACAACTACTTTCCTGGTAAATACCACGCAGAACATTGAATTATATCTGTTCGTAGTCCATGCAACGATTCACACTGTGAATGCAGATCGCAAATGTTTCTTTCTTCCTAAGACGTGACAAATTCACATCGAGACAGGCACGCCTAACAACCTACAGACCGGTTTCGGGCTTATTGGCCCTCATCAGTGCAGGGTAGTTATCCGAGTAGAGACCGTAGGATCTCCGCTCGAAGCGTTGCCTGTCCCAATGCATTTTCGTCGCGTCTATTTGACCGCACCGAGCCGCGTTCCAACAGACAATTGAAAGTGGCGACATCATGCGGCAGAAGAAAGAAACACTCCAGAAACGAATCTCCCAAGTCTGGGACTTACAGATGGCAATCAGTCTATGGAGAGCGTAGAAGTGCTACTCTTCAACGTCAATATCAAAGACATGACTGATGCGTCTTGCGTCATGTTAATTGTTTTTATAGAGAAATTCCAAGCAGAGACGTCCACAATTACTTTGTTTATAATTCTGATATTGATCATTATTATAGAGGATTTTCACATTTTCACCAAAGTATCGGGCCAATTCTTTTGGTGGTTTCAACATTCTATAACTATCGAAATATTCCACAACATTATCATGTTTCTTGTAAGCTACCCAATGTGTACCAGAATGATTTGAAGTATCCAAATTTATGATTGCACACTCGTCGCGATGACGCCATGGGCCGGTAGGTGGTAGAGTGTCTCGCATAGAAACACCTCGAAAATGTGGTATTTTCAGTTGTTTGGCATACTTTATTATTTCTGAATCGTACATGGATTTATTGGGTAGCTTAGCTAGTAGTTTTTTTGATGTTTCTTCAAAAATAGTCCGAATCCTCGTGGTGTCTTGCGCAGATACAAGCCCGAACCGATAGCCTCCATCGCTGAATTATGACGTCGATCTTCTTCCAGTTTCTTTGTTGCATTTTTAGCATCAATTACAGTCTTTGCGACTGCACCAGCTCCACCAGCCAAGGATCCTAGAGCTCCCAAAGCAGCAAAGATCGGAATCAGCGGAAAGATACCACCACTTTTCTTTTCCGAATCGAACGGTATGATTCTTGGTACTCGAATCTTTTTCTTGCCTCCGGCTCTCTTGATGGCAATTCTAGCTGCTCTAAGTGCAGCCAGTGCAGATTTTTTCAAACCACTGCCTTTATGGTTATCACTACTACTATTGGATTTTGAAAGAACATTTTTTATGAACTTTATAACATTGGCAAATAATGTAGGTCGCAGACCCATGCCAAGCTTGCGTTTAGCTTTCATCCCGGTAGTAACTAGCCAAGCTGCAGCTTTTTCTTTGAATTTTGCGTCTTTTGCTTTGACTCTTTCCCACGCTCTATTCTCGAGCACCCAATCGGCTTTGTGACGCTCCTCCAAAGATTGATTTTGTGAATATGCAATGTCGTGCTGTCGACAAGCGTCGTCCAATGGATTAATGCCTGTGTCTCCTCGAGCAAGCCTCTTTTCTAGCTTTGTACCTGGTCCACAAAATATATAGCCTGGTATGTGTAATTCGCTGGGGAGCTTATTGATCACAGAATTCACTACACCCTCACCGTGGTAGAGCAACATGTAGAATGATGAGTATGAAGAGCGCCACCTATATTTATAGCAGCGCACCTCAATGCATACCGTCACATTATGGAGGTCGTTCAACAGAAACGGACGCTACCTATCGAGAACTTGGATGTGGTAGCTAATTGTGAATCGATAAGTAGTAGTAGTGGTAAACATGGGAAACTGCTTCCGCATTCCTTCAGAGCCATCTTCTGTGGACCCAGTGGATGTGGAAAGACCAATGCAATGCTGTCCTTGCTTTTCAGTCCGAATGGCGCGAAATTTAAAAACGTTTACGTGTATTCAAAGTCGCTGTACCAACCAAAGTATCAGCTGTTGCAACAAGTGCTGGATTCAGTGAAAGGAGTCGGGTATTTTCCATTCAAAGAGAATGATGACGTCATCGACCCATCGAAAGCGAAAAACAACTCGATATTCATCTTTGATGATGTATCATGTGACAAGCAGCAAAAAATTCGTGAATATTTTTCAATGTGCAGGCACAAGGACATTGACGTTGCATACCTGTGTCAAACATACTCAAAAATTCCCAAACAGCTCATTCGTGACAATAGTAACCTAGTGGTGCTCTTTCGGCAGGATGAAATGAACTTGAAGCATGTTTTCGATGAGCATGTCTCACCAGACATGTCATTCGATCAATTTAAAGCGCTTTTTTCAGAATGTTGGAATGGCAGTAGTCAATTTGGAACACTAGTGATTGCAAAGACATTCGACATTAATGCTGGTAGATATAGAAATGGCTTCGATAAATATATAAATGTTTGATAATCATTCATACATCACCATTAATCATCATGACGACAACCGATAAACATGGTAGTGTTGATGATGCATTACGCAAGAAAAAAATTGGTGAATTATCTAAATCGATTAGGAGAAAGTATTTGGCATTGAAGATGGGCAAGTCTGAAGATGATGCAGCAATTCAGAAAATATTTAAACCTCTGACAACACCTCTCAAAGATATTGCCACTACGTCCAAAGGAATTCGAGAAAAACTTGATGGATCATTTCTACCAAGAAAGAAAATTAAAAAGGACATTGATGAACAGGAAACAAAGAAGGAAAAACCTGATTTGGATGAAACCAATTTCTTACCTCTCGTGGACGTAGCTGAAACTGATTCTGCTGCTGCTGCTGCTGCTGCTGACAAAGATGATGATTCTGATGAGGATGATGACGTTTTCACTGACCCTCAAAATATTTCATCTGCTACCTTGAATGATTACATTGATCAATATCCTCCGATGGCACAAAAATATCTAACACAATACTGGACAGGTGATGAGAATATCGATAAAGTTTATGGTCCCGTGTACGATCCAAAAACATCGAAATGGTTCCTAAACAAGAGTGAACTGAATTTCCATCAAAGTAATGGAGATATACTTGTTGAAGGCTATCGCTTTCGCGGCACTCCAGGACTCTATCAATTGCTATTCTACAATGATCCGGCCTATGCTGAAGATGACCGAGTTCAATACAAGAAATTACTCACGCTCTCCAAGGCGCATCAGAATGCTCTTGGAAATATGAAGGGTTCGAGTAAATATAAATACGCGGTTTGAACATGATGACCTATAACACCACCCCAATCGAATACATGTATTGGGATGATCCAAATGAGTTGGTTGACCGCTTGAAATTACTCATCGCCTCACAGCAGGCTGGAAATACATCAAACGACAATGAAATTGTAGCCATCATAAATGAACCGAAGGAGGCCGACATAATATCTGAAGCGTGAAGCGTGCGTTGAACGTGCGTCAAACGTGCGTCAAACGTGCGTCAAACGTGCGTCAAACGTGCGTCAAACGTGCGTTAAACGTGCGTGAAGCGTCGCGTTTTTTTTTTCTTACGTCGAGTATACAAATATGTGTACATGCATTAGGATATCATTTTCATAATGAGTCTCGACAAGTTCGGTTGTGGCAGGGGCGGTGGCGGTGATGGTGGTGGTCATTCAACAACGATAGTAAGATCAGGATTTTCCTATACTCCCTCCGGAGACATTGACATTGGGCATTTGAAATTGTGTAATGTGAAAGCACCCACTGATGCTGCAGATGCAGCAAACAGGGAATACGTTGAACTCGGTCTTTCACAAATACGAGTGGATTTCAAGATTGCATTCGATAATTATGGGAAAAAAATTCGAAAAACTATTGATGACTTAAAAAGCATAATAGCGAATCTTGGAAATTCGATCAATGATTTGACAAACAAACATATGACGCTCAATGGAAACTTGGTACAACTGTCGATGATGATGCAAAAAATCGTACAGCAATCAAACCGATTGGACAATGATTTGGTGCCTAGACTAGAGAAGAAAATCAATTCAGATTCAAAGGTCATCAAAGATTTGATAGAGTCGCTCGAAAAAAGCATTGATATTTTAAAGACTGAACAACAAAAAATCAAGGATAAGGAGATACAACATGCCGCCGATATTAACAAACTCAAAACTGAGTTAGCTGAAAATGTATATACTGTTGTACAGCCGCTGCCGTCTTCGTCAAAACCCATATAACCGTTATACTTCCATTTTTCAAATCACTCTGTGCTATAGTAAGCAATAAAAGACATGTCGTCTTCATACTCCAAGGAAAAAGTTCAACTCGTTAATGAGCTGCATAAACCTGTGAGAAAAAAATTTCCTCGTCGTCGCACCATCATTAAAGGATTAGATGATTTATGGCAAATGGATCTAGCTGAGATGCGCCCATATGCATCGAAAAATAAGAATTTCAAACTGATAATGGTCGTGATTGATTGTTTTTCCAAATTCCTATGGACACGACCACTGAAATCCAAGACTGGCATCGACATTGCTCGAGCATTCACCGATATTCTGACGCAGCACACGAACAGTTGTCCGAAAAATTTGCAAACTGATCAAGGCACCGAATTCTTCAATGAAAAATTCCAAAGTCTAATGAAAAAATTTTCGATCAATCATTACAATACGTATTCGGTTAAAAAGGCAGCAATGGCTGAACGTGTTATTCGCACTCTGAAGGAGAAACTCTACAAATATTTCAGCTTGAGTGGATCATATCGCTGGATTGATGTTTTACCTGAGATTACCAAAAATTATAACAATCAAAAACATAGTACTACAAAATTTAAACCGTGTGACGTTACTAAAGCCAATGAACAAGAAATTCTCAAATCTACATACAATCACATTAAAATAGCGGGATTTCAAAAATTTAAAATTGGTGATTTGGTGCGAATCAGTAAGGCTAAACATGTCTTTGCCAAAAATTATACTCCCAATTGGACTACGGAATTATTCAAGATTGCGCAAATTCGCATAACGAATCCTACCACCTATCTCTTGGAAGATATGTAAGGAGCGCCAATCAAAGGAGCCTTTTATTCGGAGGAACTTCAAAAAACTGCAAATCCTGATGTTTACTTGGTAGAGAAAATATTACGACGAAAAGGCAAGAAGGTGTTTGTTAAATGGTTGGGGCTCGATAAGACACACAACAGTTGGATTGATGCTGATAATAGATTATAATGCAAAACTACCACAAATCAAGCAAATCGGGGGGGCCTTTCGCACACACACATCGCATTGGAATTAGCTTATCATCCAGCTGGATATAGAGTGGGAATATAAAAAGCTTTGAGCAGCACAGCATTCGCATCAGTTTACAATTATTATTATGAGTGAAGACTCTGGTTATCCTTCATCCTGTGAAATGAATTTTGAAGATGATAGTTCTTCATCACCGCCAGACTACTTTGCTGAAGTCGATAGATGTTTGGAAGTGTTTGAGAAGGCTGCGCAAGCTGAAACACATTACCTGCTCAATACTTCGTTCCCGCTTTCCACCTACGAGATTCAGTGTGGGTTGAGTCCAGCTAGACAATTCAGCCCTGCCATCGTTCTGAAGAAACCCCATTATCCAAAAAAGATTTCGTTCGCTACTTACGAATGAACAACCTTCATTGAATTGCTGCGAGATCTTCAACAAGATTTTTTCCACCAACCTCTGCCTGGCTTCATCGACGAATACGATCCTGTGGTGAGCGCCTGCGGGGACTATGCCACTGTAACCCGAGCTGTTTGGGATGGCATCAAGGTGCTAACAGTGACCAAATATCATGTGCAATTTGATTTGATGGAAGAAGATGTCGTCGATATTCTGAGTGTTGAAGTGCAACTTTTATCGCATCGAGTTAATATGATGAATGAATTGGACTTTTGTATATACTATAGTAATCTTTTAGATACTGCAGCAGATTGGATTAGAAACAAACAAACTGTATTGAGTGTGGAAGAAATTATATATGGATTTTGTAATGCTGCTAGTAGTATGTCAAGTAATGCACTTTTAGAATATCTTCATTATTGTAAAGATCGAATAATATCTGATTTGAATAAAAGACTTTGAAAATAATATGTTTTTTTCATCACACCTATCATACCATACATAAATAAAACAAATAGATTTTTTCATCATTTTTATTCAGTAGCGTAGTATATAATAAGCATGTTCCATGGGAACAATAATTCAGCAGCAGCAGCATGTTTCATGGGAACAATAATTCAGCAGCAGCGTAGGTGGTACATGACATAGAGGAGATTATTTAGAATTAGAAAAAGTCGTTTCTTTATTTTTGAATGTTATTGATAAGAGAGGGAGATGGATATCGTCAAGGAAATAATAATTAATAATCAATGTCTGAATCTTCGTCACCTGAATCAATGAATCGATTAAAATAGGGATAGTCATTTGGATCCACGCTGTGATGTGGATTTACATGTAAATCCATGTCACATTCATATCGTTGTTTGAGTCTAAATAAAAGCTCTCCGAAACTATTTTGACACCACAAATTTCTATCCCGATACAATATGCATAAGTCTTTTGTTCTATAAAATAGATGAAAATGGTCTCGAATGATATGCAAATTCATTTCAATATTATGCATTTTCAATACATTCATCAAAGTTTTCAAGCAGCTGTGACATGAAATCAAATTGAATTGCTTTATTTTGTAGAAATTAGCCCAAACACAATAATGGGATTCCTCTACATATTCTTGAGTCCAATCAGAGCAGAATAAAATTGCGTTTCTCATATGTCGGCTCATAGTTATCTGGTGTACAACATTTTTGTTTTCCAATGAAACTAACCTGCTGAGTTGATCATTTTGAACATCATTAATAATATAATTCCATTGCTATATTTTTTTATTATTACCTTGACTAACGAAATGGGTAGCAATTGGTGTGAGATTGAATAATTTATGAAAGATGTTATATTTTCGACATTTTCACAAATTACTTCGATGCTCTGATCTTCAAGTCGTAAAAGAGACGATATTGATGATGACATGATCTCTGAAAAAAGAGAAAAAAAGATTTTACATCTGCTTTTGCAAGTACAATCATTACTCTTTTGCCTCAAAATGTCCCCAAGGTAGTGTATCAAAACAATTTGGTATTAAATAGCGTTTATCATCATGAGGACTAAGGGAAATTTTCGCTTGTTCAATGCTGAAAACGTTGTGAGCATATGAACGAATGCAGCGTTGGGATGTTGTTTTTTGCTTGAATTCTCTCAAACAATTTAGATAGTCATCGAAACCAATTTTATATTTAACGACATTTTTTTTGACTCCCATGGATTTTTTAACAACCTTACCCCCTTGAACTTTATAAGTATACATTTTTGAACGTAACCCTATAAAATGAGTCACGATTTTTCCATTGGCCTCATCTTTCATCAAGCCTAAGACTTTTTTATTGGCTTGAGGAATTCCATATTTATTATCTAATGCATATTCTGACGTATCGAATTTGGAAATATCGGTCTTTATCACTTCCTCATATACATCATTACACTTTAGTTCATATATAAAACTTTCGGTATCCATGTATAGCAATTTACAGTTTTCAATAGTCATTTTTGGAAGCATAAAATCATAGTGGAAGTTGTACATGCATATTTTTGATAAATCCAAAATTGCCATTCCCACATACAGAGGTTTATTGAAGATGATTTCAACTTTCTTCAACTCAATAGCCATCAAGTTCTCATCGAAAATTGTTCGGCTGTGAAATTGTGGACTACTTATCAAATTTTTCGCTCCGTAGCGTCCCTCCCACGATCTCACGAGTTTCACCAATCTATGTTTACGTATATTTTCCATGGTTTAGCCGAAAACAGCGTTGTTCATTAGTTTATACAAATTCTTTTCAAAGTCACTCGTAGCCAGAGTCCTCAATTGGGTATTCAAATCTATGTAGGACTTTAGCCACGTTGATTGTTTGAATTTCAAAATTTTGTGTATTTTCGTAAGTTTTAGTCCGTTGGCCAAACATTGTTTCAAATTTCTATAGTGTAGAATGTAGTCTTTTTTGTCGTAAAGTGTCGTCATCAGTTTGGGTAATTTTGAGCCGGGCGGTATGCGATGTTCCGCAGCGAATGGAAAGTCTTTATGGTGGTTGTGTAGCTCACGAGGATATTCCAAGTCTACTTGCAGTATATACCCCTCAGGGGCATCGTCTGCAATAGACATAACATCAAAATTTTCAACGTTTTCCATCCATGAAAACCATCCATAGGGTAAACATTCTGACATTGCCCATCCATACAAATTATTAACATCTAAATACATGAGATATTTTGATGGGTCTTTTGGATCAAAATCAGGCATATATTTGTTGTTGGCCTTCGAGTACCGACTACTGCAAACAGAGATTCCACCCCGTATGGCTTTTTCAATGAACATGATTTTGTCAACGTCACTCAATAATTCTAGTTCACATTTGGTGTACTTTAGCATAGCATCCCAGGTATATCCAGGCATGGTATAATACCATGCTGGATCCAGCCCATGGGATGCCAAGCATTTTTTTCGAAAATTCTCAAACACGTCAGCCAACAACAATACATCAGTTTTTAAATAAATGTCTGAATATTTCCCTAAATCAGAAATTTCAAATGCTTTCCATACGCTTTGAGCATGAGCATACTGTTCGTCTGAAATGTGTTCGTCATTTAATTTATTGTAAAAAGATTCTCTAGATGGTAATTTAGTATCGTTCAATTTTTTTCAAACAATCAATGTAATCGTATGGAAAAACACCCTTCTTGGTGAGAAGACCGAATGCTTCGTCATCCAAGTGATTAAACTCCCTTTTAATTATGTTCAAGTCTTTTCGATCCATAGTAGAAGATAATTTATCCAAGGATGTGCCCATAAACCGGAAAGAGTCAATAAATCGAAATTTGATGTATGTGTTTTTGTCATGTAGAGTAAAAGAGATGTATTTCTCCTTGTTGATTGGCAATATGCTGATGCTGCCCTTTTTGCTCAGTTCTCTAATCATAAAATGGCTGTCATACCCAGTGAGATTGTGGAAGACGATTGGCACTACAAACAATTTCCGAAAATTCAAATTGCAGGCTTGGTGTGCAAATCCACGAAACAACCCCGTGAAGTGATTGTGGTCGCGTACAATGATATCATTGTCTCTGAGTACCTTCTCACAAATATGACAAATTTTGGCTTCACACTTATCAGGATTTTTTTCAATCATCGGCACAATTGTTTTGATTTTTGATTGAACGAATTCAGCTATTTTCAACATTGCATTTGCGAACCAATCCATACAGTCTTCACCTCTGTAACTATCAAAAAAAGACAGTGAATCATCATGATCACATTGCAGATGAAACCCTGCACTGTAGGCTGCATGTTTCTGGTATTTGGCTGTTTTGGATGAAACTCTATCATCAATGTGCTCCAATTTACATTCAAAGTCAGCATAAATGATAAATGGGGCTGTTTGTTTGTATGTGAAATTTTTAAATTTTATATGATCATATTTTGGAAAAGAAATTTTACAATGATTTGTTCGAGAACAAATTGTCTCATGATCTTTGAATTTTTGTTCGCACTTAAAATAATTTAGACATCTATCACAAATAAATTTTTTGCATTTATCTTTGTTAACTTGTCTTCCTATCAAACGAGATAAATCTTGAATGAGACAATAATGATATTTAATATCAGAATCATCATCATCACCATTGTTGCTTGGAAGAGCATCATAATCATTAATTTTTGGGAAATATTCATTTTGTATGAGGAGTAAATTCACATGTTTTTCAAGTTTATTTTTCGTTAGCTTGGCCGGTGTCACAGTGTAGAATGATTTTTCCTTGACTACATTCAACTCTAATATGTAAACGTTCACAGAAATGTTGTTTAATTTTTCGAATTTTGGAATTTTATTTAAAGGCATAGGCGTATCTAGATCTTCTGTTTTCAGAACTGTTGTATAATATGGATATGAAGATGTGAGCTCTCTATTTATTTTTGCTGGATGCAATGCACTAACGATTGACCAATAAAAACATGCCGAGTCTGTATTTTTTATATTCAAACAAGCTTTTTTCTTGAGGATATCTTGTGGCAATTTTATATAGGTTGACCCATTTCCTATTTGAAATTTGTTTATATTTATTTCCATTGAAATTATTTTTCGTAAAGCCCAACCCGAGTCACGTTCTTGAAATTCACTCAATTTATTCGAAATTTTGTCACAAACATTATCGGAAAACCATTGTTTTAAATTAGTCGATACGTCAACAATAGCATTCTTGGTGTTGAAGTATTTCAAGTCAAATATTTCTCCATCATCTGATTTCTTTACAAATTCCCCACAAAAATTTGCATTTATTTTCATGATTGGAAATTCCTTTAATAATTTTTTGATTTTAATTTTGAAAAGCAAAAACGAATCAACCAAAAATTGTTCCAAGTCCTTATGAGTTAAATTTATAATAATTTCTGTCCTGACCCTACTTGCAAAAGCAGTTGCAACATCTTTCCATTACACTCTATTTTTCAATTTAGGTTCCCATACCCCAATCCCTGAGCCTCGATGTCTATTCTGAATTAAATTTCTGAAATGTTTGAAATGTCCCACGTTCGTTTGAAGCTTCTTCAATACCCCAATGGATGCATTATTTTTTCGAATTTCCCTATTACATAATCTTATATATGTTCTCAAACGATTGAGCCAAATTTTTTCATCTCTACTCGTGAATTTGTCAAATAAAATTTTCCTTGATTTTCTAATAACAGTGACTAAATTATCTGATTTCTTGGCGATATCCATCTCTTTCAAAAAATAACACGCAAAAAATGTAAAAACGACTTACTTTTTTAATTCTTGATTATCTCAAAAGATGCCGCTGGGTGTGGCTTCCCAACTGCGATGAGGCCTTTGAATATTAATGCGTATCCACCAGTTGAGAGCTCTTTTGTGTGAGCGGCGTATGCTTCAGTTACTCTTGAAGGCAGGAAAACCACAGAGTCCTGCAGTTCAAGCAGAATAGACACACCAAATTTTGTTTCAACGCTCTTTGCTGAGATGATGGGGAAAGGCACTCCGATTTCCAATTCTCCAATCTTTGTGATTGGTTTTCTTTCTGCAATACATGAAACGTTGTTCAATGAGGATAGATCCATCTGGAAATTATTATACAATTGTGCATTAATAAACGAGCATTTGGAAATTTAGAGAAAAATGTATTGAAAAATGTTTGGAAAATCGTTCATGGAAGAAATAAAAAAAAATAATTCTGAGAAAAACAAAATAAAAAAGTACTCACTGTTATTGGTTAGCTGATACGGCGCACACACACAATGTAGATATGAAGGTTTGGCTGCGTCTTCGTAGAGAGCTGGAGTACAAGTGTCTGCTGCCGATGTGCGAATCACTTTTATAATCAGAAACGGTCCACGTGCCTGATAACTGATTTTTTCCCAGACCTCAGCAGCCTCGTGTGCAGGAAAAAACATGTTGATGAAAACATCGAAGCACATAAACGCATTTAATTGGTGAAATGTGGTTTATTCAACAGGAAGCTTACATGCTTATCTGAACTGTTGGAAAAACAAGTGCAGGAAGTTATCGAGGTTATCAGAGCGATAACAGAAAATGCTTAACCACAATCGCACGAAGTTTTAGCGCTTATCAGCAAATATTCCAAACAAATGTAGATGAAAATTAACTTCATAACGATGGATATGATGCAATAAAACAAACTCGATATTCATATACTATTTATTAATAATTTATGGGTCCTCTACATTTCAAGAAATAATTACAACCGTGGCAATCGTGCTGTGAACTGACTGGTCCATCTACCTGGGTTCGAGAATCTGGTCTATTATAATGAATGAAACATGGTAAACGAATCCTCAACTCAAAATTACATTGATATTCGTTTGGTAATTTATGCCAAACATCCAACAATTCCCATGGCCTAGCATGTTGTATCAAATATTTGATTAGAAATTCTTTCAATTCATCTTTGGTAAAGTCTTGCAGGCTCTTCTCGCCGTGTAGGAATGCTAGAACGGCCTCCATTATTGTACAACCAGCAGCGATGTTTGCAGTTCAAATGATTATATTTGATGATCGTTTTTTGGTAATCCTCCTCCTCCTCTCACCCTCTTCACAACAAAGATTGATTTGAATTGTCCTGTGCTGTGCAGGGTTCAATGCGTCGCAATGGGTATCTTGCTTTGGGTAAATTGCGTTTTGTGAAAACTTTATCCCAAACTTTCCTAGCATTTTCTTTATCTTCATAAGCCTTGGATAATTCTTGTACCAATCTACCGAATTCTTCGAGACTACAACTGTATTCTTCAGAGTCCATATTGTTACTAATGAATTTTTTGTCTATGCTTCCTCCTTTATCTCATCTTACATCACAAACCTTTAAATTCCGAATATTATGTATGTTAAACTTCCTAAAGATATTACAATTCGAATAAGTCAAGTGGAAACACGAAGAACCTATCGTCTTAGAGTCCCCCCGTCTCCCCAACGCAGCCCTCCTAATATATCCATATCTGAAATGGCATATTTTCGGCAACTATGTATACGCGACGGTTACTCGGAATATTTCAAACGTCCGGCAACAATGTACCAAGCGAACGCACCACTTAGATATCACTGAAACGGATCTAGCTCGATTACGTCACGCAGCGCGCGCGGTCTCTCGTCGCCATCCATATCTGAAATGGCATATTTTCGGCAACTATGTATACGCGACGGTTACTCGGAATATTTCAAACGTCCGGCAACAATGTACCAAGCGAACGCCTCGCTTAGATATCGCTGAAACGGATCTAGCCCGATTACGTCACGCAGCGCGAGCGCGCGCGCGGTCTCTCGTCGCCTCGATTTCCACCGTTTATTATAGTGTGTAGTGGTCGTGGCGATGATGTTACGTATCGGATTCATAGTCCGATGGTCTCGGGTTCAAATCCCGTCGTCGTCAAAGGTTTTTTTAATTGTTGGATGAATCGGCGGTGACTTGGAGCACTCCCCAATTGACAAGATGTCGATTGGGGAGTGTTCCATGTCATATGTCAAATTGTTCCATGTTCAGAGAGAGAAAGCGGCAACGTTGTGACGTCACAGCGTTGCAAGCTATCTCTCTCTGACACATTAGCCTATGCGTTTCTCTCTCTAACACATGGTTTGCCCTATTCCTATAGTGGCGGCCGCCTAGTTTAACTACTATTGTAACTGAGTTGTATTCGATTATATCGTGATGACGTTCATATAGAAATACTCACCAGGTTACTGTTCTTTCGTTATACATACGAGCAACCGAATCGAACAGAAGGTTGAATGGATATTATCTGGGTTGTATTCGATTATGATGTTATGCTGTGTATATAGTAATACACATAAGGTGAAGGTATTCCCGTTTTACATACGAGCGACCGAAACGAACAGAAAGTTGAATGGATAGACTGAACAATCAATGTATCTGGGTGGTATTCGATTATATCGCAATACTGTATATATAGTGATACTTACTAGGTGACGATACTTCCGTTACACATACTAGCGACTGAATCGAACAGAATGTTGAATGGTTAGACGAAACGATAATTGTATCTGAGTTGTATTCGATGATATCGTGATGATGTTTATATAGCAATACTCACCAGGTAACTGTCCTTTCGTTTTACATACAAGCGACCGAATCGAGCAGAAGGTTTAATGAATAGATTGAATAATCATAGTATCTGAGTTGTATTCGATTATGTTTATATAGTTTTACTCACCAGGTACCTGTTCTTCCGTTATACATACGATCAACCGAATCGAACATAAGGTTGAATGGATAGATTGAACAATCATCGTATCTGAGTTGTATTCGATTATGTTTATATAGTTATACTCACCAGGTAACTGTTCTTCCGTTATACATACGAGCTACTGAATTGAACAGAAGGTTGAATGGATAGACGAAACAATGATCGTATCTGGGGTTGTATTCGATTATTTCGTGATGATGTTTATATAGTTATACTCACCAGGTAACTTTTCTCCAGTTATACATAAGAGCGACTGAACTGAACAGAAGGTTGAATGGATAGACTGAACAATCATCGTATCTGGGTTGTATTCGATTATTTTGTGATGATTATTATATATTATGTCTAACCAGGTAACTGTTCTTCCGTTATACATACGAGCAACCGAATCGAACATAAGGTTGAATGGATAGATTGAACAATCATTGTATCTGGGTTGTCTCCGATTATATCGTTATGCTGTATATTGAGGTACACCTTCCATGTAACGGTTCTTTCGTTACACATACGAGCGTCCGAATCGAACATGAGGTTGGATGGTTAGACGGAACGATAATTGTAACTGAGTTGTATTCAATTATATCGTGGTAATGTTTATATAGTGATACTCACCAGGTGACTGTTCTTGCGTTATACATACGAGCGATCCAATCGAACAGAAGGTTGGATGGATAGACGGAATGATCATTGTATCTGAATTGTATTCGATTATATCGTGATGAAGTTCATATAGAATTACTCACCAGGTTACTGTTCTTTCGTTATACATACGAGCAACCGAATCGAACAGAAGGTTGAATGGATAGTATCTGGGTTGTATTCGATTATGATGTTATGCTGTGTATAGATAGACTGAACGATCAATGTATCTGGTTGGTATCCGATTATATCGCAATACTGTATATATAGTGATACTTACCAGGTGACGGTACTTTCGTTACAAATACTAGCGACTGAATCGAACAGGAGGTTAAATGGTTAGACGAAGCGATAATTGTATCTGAGTTGTATTCGATGATATCGTGATGATGTTTATATAGCAATACTCACCAGATAACTGTTCTTCCGTTTTACATAAAAGCGACCGAATCGAGCAGAAGGTTAAATGGATAGTTTGAAAATTCATCGTATCTGGGTTGTATTCGATTATGTTTATATAGTTATACTCACCAGGTAACTGTTCTTCCGTTATACATAAGAACGACTGAATTGAACAGAAGGTTGAATGGATAGACTAAACAATAATCGTATTTGGGGTTGTATTCGAGTATATCGTGATGATTATCATATAGTATGTCTAACCAGGTTACAGTTCTTCCGTTAAACGTACGAGCGTCTGAATCGAACATAAGATTGGATGGTTAGACGGAACGATAATTGTAACAGAGTTGTATTCGATTATATCGTGATGATGTTTATATAGTGATACTCACCAGGTGACTGTTCTTGCGTTATACATACGAGCGACCCAATGGAACAGAAGGTTGGATGGATAGACGGAATGATCATTCAATCTGAGTTGTATTCGATTATTTCGTGATGACGTTCATATACAAATACTCACCAGGTTACTGTTCTTTCGTTATACATACGAGCAACCGAATCGAACAGGAGGTTGAATGGATAGTATCTGGGTTGTATTCGATTATGATGTTATGCTGTGTATATAGTTATGCACACTAGGTGACGGTATTCCCGTTTTACATACGAGCGACCGAAACGAATAGAAAGTTAAATGGATAGACTGAACAATCGATGTATCTGGTTGGTATCCGATTATATCGCAATACTGTATACATAGTGATACTTACTAGGTTACGGTACTTCCGTTACACATACTAGCGACTGAATCGAACAGGAGGTTAAATCGTTAAACGAAGCGATAATTGTATCTGAGTTGTATTCGATGATATCGTGATGATTTTTATATAGCAATACTCACCAGGTAACTGTTCTTCCGTTTTACATAAAAGCAACCGAATCGAGCAGAAGGTTAAATGGATTGATTGAAAATTCATCGTATCTGGGTTGTATTCGGTTATGTTTATATAGTTATACTCACCAGGTAACTGTTCTTCCGTTATACATAAGAACGACTGAATTGAACACAAGGTTGAATGGATAGACTAAACAATAATCGTATCTGGGGTTGTATTCGAGTATATCGTGATGATTATCATATAGTATGTCTAACCAGGTAACAGTTCTTCCGTTAAACATACGAGCAACCGAATCGAACATAAGGTTGGATGGATAGATTGAACAATCATTGTATCTGGGTTGTCTCCGATTATATCGTTATGCTGTATATTTAGTTACACATACCATGTAACGGTTCTTTCGTTACACATACGAGCGTCTGAATCGAACATAAGGTTGGTTGGTTAGACGGAACGATAATTGTAACTGAGTTGTATTCGATTATATCGTGGTGATGTTTATATAGTAATACTCACCAGGTGACTGTTCTTGCGTTATACATACGAGCGACCCAATCGAACAGAAGGTTGGATGGATAGACGAAATGATAATTGTATCTGAGTTGTATTCGATTATATCGTGATGACGTTCATATAGAAATACTCACCAGGTTACTGTATTTCGTTATACATACGAGCAACCGAATCGAACAGAAGGTTGAATGGATAGTATCTGGGTTGTATTCGATTATGATGTAATGCTGTGTATATAGGTATACACATAAGGTGACGGTATTCCCGTTTTACATACGAGCGACCGAAACGAACAGAAAGTTGAATGGATAGACTGAACAATCAATGTATCTGGGTGGTATCCGATTATATCGCTATACTGTAATATAGTGGTACTTACCAGGTGACAGTACTACCGTTACACATACTAGCGACTGAATCGAACAGGAGGTTAAATGGTTAGACGAAATGATAATTGTATCTGAATTGTAATCAATGATATCGTGATGATGATTATATAGCAATACTCACCAGGTAACTGTTCTTCCGTTTTACATACAAGCGACTGAATCGAGCAGAAGGTTGAATTCAGTGTAGATTGAACAATCATCGTATCTGGGTTGTATTCGGTAATGTTTTTATAGTTATACTCACCAGGTAACTGTTCTTCCGTTATACATACGAGCGACTGAATTGAACAGAAGGTTGAATGGTTAGACTAAATAATAATCGTATCTGGGGTTGTATTCGAGTATATCGTGATGATGTTTATAAATTTATACTCATCAGGTAACTCAGTTATACATAAGAGCGACTGAACTGAACAGAAGGTTGAATGGATAGACTGAACAATCATCGTATCTGGGTTGTATTCGATTATATCGTGATGATTATCATATAGTATGTCTAACCAGGTAACAGTTCTTCCGTTAAATAAACGAAAAACCGAATCGAACATAAGGTTGGATGGATAGATTGAACAATCATTGTATCTGGGTTGTCTCCGATTATATCGTTATGCTGTATATTTAGTTACACCTACCATGTAACGGTTCTTTCGTTACACATACGAGCGTCTGAATCGAACATGAGGTTGGATGGTTAGATGGAACGATAATTGTAACTGAGTTTTATTCGATTGTATCGTGGTGATGTTTATATAGTAATACTCACCAGGTGACTGTTCTTGCGTTGAACATACGAGCGACCCAATCGAACAGAAGGTTTGATGGATAGACGGAATGATAATTGTATCTGAGTTGTATCCGATTATATCGTGATGACGTTCATATAGAAATACTCACCAGTTTACTGTTCTTTCGTTATACATACGAGCAACCGAATCGAACAGGAGGTTGAATGGATAGTGTCTGGGTTGTATTCGATTATGATGTCATGCTGTGTATATAGTTATACACATCAGGTGACGGTATTCCTGTTTTACATACGAGCGACCGAAACGAAAGAAAGTTGAATGGATAGACTGAACAATTAATGTATCTGGGTGGTATCCGATTATATCGCAATACTGTATATATAGTGATACTTACCAGGTGACGGTACTTCCGTTACACATACTAGCGACTGAATCGAACAGAAGGTTAAATGATTAGACGAAACGATAATTGTATCTTAGTTGTATTCGATGATATCGTGATGATGTTTATATAGCAATACTCACCAGGTAACTGTTCTTCCGTTTTACATAAGAGCGACCAAATCGAGCAGAAGGTTGAATTCAGTATAGATTGAACATTCATCGTATCTGGGTTGTATTCGATAATGTTTTTATAGTTATACTCACCAGGTAACTGTTTTTCCGTTATACATACGAGCGACTGAATTTAACAGAAGGTTGGATGGTTAGACTAAATAATAATCGTATCTGGGGTTGTATTCGAGTATATCGTGATGATGTTTATATATTTATACTCACCAGGTAACTGTTCTCCAGTTATACATAAGTGCGACTGAACTGAACAGAAGGTTGAATGGATTGACTGAACAATCATCGTATCTGGGTTGTATTCGATTATATCGTGATGATTATCATATAGTATGTCTAACCAGGTAACAGTTCTTCCGTTAAACAAACGAGCAACCGAATCGAACATAAGGTTGGATGGATAGATTGAACAATCATTGTATCTGGGTTGTCTCCGATTATATCGTTATGCTGTATATTTAGTTACACCTACCATGTAACGGTTCTTTCGTTACACATACGAGCGTCTGAATCGAACATAAGGTTGGATGGTTTGACGAAACGATAATTGTAACTGAGTTGTATTCGATTGTATCGTGGTGATGTTTATATAGTAATACTCACCAGGTGACTGTTCTTGCGTTATACATACGAGCAACCCAATCGAACAGAAGGTTGGATGGATAGACGGAATGATAATTGTATCTGAGTTGTATTAGATTATATCGTGATGACTTTTATATGGAAATACTCACCAGGTTACTGTTCTTTCGTTATACATACGAGCAACCGAATCGAACAGGAGGTTGAATGGATAGTGTCTGGGTTGTATTCGAATATGATGTTATGCTGTGTATATAATTATACACACTAGGTGACGGTATTCCCGTTTTACATACGAGCTACCGAAACGAACTGAAAGTTGAATGGATAGACTGAACAATCAATGTATCTGCGTGGTATCCGATTATATCGCAATTCTGTATATATAGTGATACTTACCAGGGGACGATACTTCCGTTACACATACTAGCGACTGAATCGAACAGAATGTTGAATGGTAAGACGAAACGATAATTGTATCTGAGTTGTATTCGATGATATCGTGATGATGTTTATATAGCAATACTCACCAGGTAACTGTCCTTTCGTTTTACATACAAGCGACCGAATCGAGCAGAAGGTTGAATGGATAGATTGAACAATCATCGTATCTGAGTTGTATTCGATTATGTTTATATAGTTTCACTCACCAGGTACCTGTTCTTCCGTTATACATACGAGCAACCGAATCGAACATAAGGTTGAATGGATAGATTGAACAATCATCGTATCTGAGTTGTATTCGATTATGTTCATATAGTTATACTCACCAGGTAACTGTTCTTCCGTTATACATACGAGCTACTGAATTGAACAGAAGGTTGAATGGATAAACTAAACAATGATCGTATCTGGGGTTGTATTCGATTATATCGTGATGATGTTTATATAGTTATACTCACCAGGTACCTGTTCTCCAGTTATACATAAGAGCGACTGGACTGAACAGAAGGTTGAATGGATAGACTGAACAATCATCGTATCTGGGTTGTATTCGATTATTTCGTGATGACTATTATATATTATGTCTAACCAGGTAACTGTTCTTCCGTTATACATACGAGCAACCGAATCGAACATAAGGTTGAATGGATAGATTGAACAATCAATGTATCTGGTTGGTATCCGATTATATCGCAATACTGTATATATAGTGATACTCACCAGGTGACGGTACTTCCGTTACACATACTAGCGACTGAATCGAACAGAAGGTTGAATGGTTAGACGAAGCGATAATTGTATCTGAGTTGTATTCGATGATATCGTGATGATGTTTATATAGCAATACTCACCAGGTAACTGTTCTTCCGTTTTACATAAAAGCGACCGAATCGAGCAGAAGGTTAAATGGATAGTTTGAAAATTCATCGTATCTGGGTTGTATTCGATTATGTTTATATAGTTATACTCACCAGGTAACTGTTCTTCCGTTATACATAAGAACGACTGAATTGAACAGAAGGTTGAATGGATAGACTAAATAATAATCGTATTCGGGGTTGTATTCGAGTATATCGTGATGATTATCATATAGTATGTCTAACCAGGTAAAAGTTCTTCCGTTAAACATACGAGCGTCTGAATCGAACATAAGGTTGGATGGTTAGACGGAACGATAATTGTAACTGAGTTGTATTCGATTATATCGTGGTGATGTTTATATAGTGATACTCACCAGGTGACTGTTCTTGCGTTATACATACGAGCGACCCAATCGAACAGAAGGTTGGATGGATAGACGGAATGATCATTGTATCTGAGTTGTATTCGATTATATCGTGATGACGTTCATATAGAAATACTCACCAGGTTACTGTTCTTTCGTTATACATACGAGCAACCGAATCGAACAGAAGGTTGAATGGATAGTATCTGGGTTGTATTCGATTATGATGTTATGCTGTGGATAAATTTGTACACACTAGGTGACGGTATTCCCGTTTTACATACGAGCGATCGAAACGAACAGAAAGTAACTGGATAGACTGAACAATCAATGTATCTGGGTGGTATCCGATTATATCGCATTACTGTATATATAGTGATACTTTCCAGGTGACGGTACTTCCGTTACACATACTAGCGACTGAATCAAACAGAAGGTTGAATGGTTAGACGAAACGATGATTGTATCTGAGTTGTATTCGATGATATCGTGATGATGTTTATATAGCAATACTCACCAGGTAACTGTTCTTCCTTTTTACATACAAGTGACAGAATCGAGCAGAAGGTTAAATTTATTATAGATTGAACAATCATCGTATCTGGGTTGTATTCGATTATGTTTATATAGTTATACTCACCAGGTAACTGTTCTTCCGTCATACATACGAGCGACTGAATTGAACAGAAGGTCGAATGGATAGACTCAACAATAATCGTATCTGGGGTTGTATTCGATTATATCTTGATGATGTTCATATAGTTATACTCACCAGGAAACTGTTCTCCAGTTATACATAAGAGCGAGTGAACTGAACAGAAGGTTGAATGGATAGACTGAACAATCATCGTATCTGGGATGCATTTGATTATATCGTGATTATTAACATATAGTATATCTAACCAGGTAACAGTTATTTCGTTATACATACGAGCAACCGAATCGATCATAAGGTTGGATGGATAGATTGAACAATCATTGTATCTGGGTTGTCTCCGATTATATCGTTATGCTGTATATTTAGTTACACCTACCATGTAACGGTTCTTTCGTTACACATACGAAAGTCTGAATCGAACATAAGGTTGGATGGTTAGACGGAACGATAATTGTAACTGAGTTGTATTCGATTATATCGTGGTAATGTTTATATAGTAATACTCACCAGGTGCCTGTTCTTGCGTTATACGTACGAGCGACCCAATCGTACAGAAAGTTGGATGGATAGACGGAATGATCATTGTATCTGAGTTGTATTCGATTATATCGTGATGACGTTCATATAGAAATACTCACCAGGTTACTGTTCTTTCGTTATACATACGAGCAACCGAATCGAACAGAAGGTTGAATGGATAGTATCTGGGTTGTATTCGATTATAATGTTATGCTGTGTATATAGTTATACACACTAGGTGACGGTATTCCCGTTTTACATACGAGCGACCGAAACGAATAGAAAGTTGAATGGATAGACTGAACAATCGATGTATCTGGTTGGTATCCGATTATATCGCAATACTGTATATATAGTGATACTTACCAGGTGACAGTACTACCGTTACACATACTAGCGATTGAATCGAACAGAAGGTTAAATGGTTAGACGAAATGATAATTGTATCTGAATTGTATTCAATGATATCGTGATGATGTTTATATAGCAATACTCACCAGGTAACTGTTCTTCCGTTTTACATACAAGCGACTGAATCGAGAAGAAGGTTGAATTCAGTATAGATTGAACAATCATCGTATCTGAGTTGTATTCGATTATGTTTTTATAGTTATACTCACCAGGTAACTGTTCTTCCGTTATACATACGAGCGACTGAATTGAACAGAAGGTTGAATGGTTAGACTTAATAATAATCGTATCTGGGGTTGTATTCGAGTATATCGTGATGATGTTTATATATTTATACTCACCAGGTAACTGTTCTCCAGTTATACATAAGTGCGACTGAACTGAACAGAAGGTTGAATGGATTGACTGAACAATCATCGTATCTGGGTTGTATTCGATTATATCGTGATGATTATCATATAGTATGTCTAACCAGGTAACAGTTCTTCCGTTAAACAAACGAGCAACCGAATCGAACATAAGGTTGGATGGATAGATTGAACAATCATTGTATCTGGGTTGTCTCCGATTATATCGTTATGCTGTATATTTAGTAACACCTACCATGTAACGGTTCTTTCGTTACACATACGAGCGTCTGAATCGAACATAAGGTTGGATGGTTTGACGAAACGATAATTGTAACTGAGTTGTATTCGATTGTATCGTGGTGATGTTTATATAGTAATACTCACCAGGTGACTGTTCTTGCGTTATACATACGAGCGACCCAATCGAACAGAAGGTTGGATGGATAGACGGAATGATGATTGTATCTGAGTTGTATTAGATTATATCGTGATGACGTTCATATGGAAATACTCACCAGGTTACTGTTCTTTCGTTATACATACGAGCAACCGAATCGAACAGGAGGTTGAATGGATAGTGTCTGGGTTGTATTTGAATATGATGTTATGCTGTGTATATAATTATACACACTAGGTGACGGTATTCCCGTTTTACATACGAGCTACCGAAACGAACTGAAAGTTGAATGGATAGACTGAACAATCAATGTATCTGCGTGGTATCCGATTATATCGCAATTCTGTATATATAGTGATACTTACCAGGTGACGATACTTCCGTTACACATACTAGCGACTGAATCGAACAGAATGTTGAATGGTAAGACGAAACGATAATTGTATCTGAGTTGTATTCGATGATATCGTGATGATGTTTATATAGCAATACTCACCAGGTAACTGTCCTTTCGTTTTACATACAAGCGACCGAATCGAGCAGAAGGTTGAATGGATAGATTGAACAATCATCGTATCTGAGTTGTATTCGATTATGTTTATATAGTTTCACTCACCAGGTACCTGTTCTACCGTTATACATACGAGCAACCGAATCGAACATAAGGTTGAATGGATAGATTGAACAATCATCGTATCTGAGTTGTATTCGATTATGTTTATATAGTTATACTCACCAGGTAACTGTTCTTCCGTTATACATACGAGCTACTGAATTGAACAGAAGGTTGAATGGATAAACTAAACAATGATCGTATCTGGGGTTGTATTCGATTATATCGTGATGATGTTTATATAGTTATACTCACCAGGTACCTGTTCTCCAGTTATACATAAGAGCGACTGGACTGAACAGAAGGTTGAATGGATAGACTGAACAATCATCGTATCTGGGTTGTATTCGATTATTTCGTGATGACTATTATATATTATGTCTAACCAGGTAACTGTTCTTCCGTTATACATACGAGCAACCGAATCGAACATAAGGTTGAATGGATAGATTGAACAATCAATGTATCTGGTTGGTATCCGATTATATCGCAATACTGTATATATAGTGATACTTACCAGGTGACGGTACTTCCGTTACACATACTAGCGACTGAATCGAACAGAAGGTTGAATGGTTAGACGAAGCGATAATTGTATCTGAGTTGTATTCGATGATATCGTGATGATGTTTATATAGCAATACTCACCAGGTAACTGTTCTTCCGTTTTACATACAAGCGACCGAATCGAGCAGAAGGTTGAATTCAGTATAGATTGAACAATCATCGTATCTGGGTTGTATTCGATTATGTTTATATAGTTATACTCACCAGGTTACTATTCTTCCGTTATACATACGAGCAACCGAATCGAACAGAAGGTTGAATGGATAGTATCTGGGTTGTATTCGATTATGATGTTTTGCTGTGTATATAGTTATACACATTAGGTGACGGTATTCCCGTTTTACATACGAGCGACCGAAACGAACAGAAAGTTGAATGGATAGACTGAACAATCAATGTATCTGGGTGGTATCCGATTATATCGCAATACTGTATATATAGTGATACTTACCAGGTGACGGTACTTCCGTTACACATACTAGCGACTGAATCGAACAGAAGGTTCAATGATTAGACGAAACGATAATTGTATCTGAGTTGTATTCGATGTGTTCTTCCGTTTTACATGAAAGCGACCGAATCGAGCAGAAGGTTAAATGGATAGATTGAAAATTCATCGTATCTGGGTTGTATTCGATTATGTTTATATAGTTATACTCACCAGGTAACTGTTCTTCCGTTATACATAAGAACGACTGAATTGAACAGATGGTTGAATGGATAGACTAAACAATAATCGTATCTGGGGTTATATTCGAGTATATAGTGATGATTATCATATAGAATGTCTAATCAGGTTACAGTTCTTCCGTTAAACATACGAGCAACCGAATCGAACAGAAGGTTGAATGGATAGACTGAACAATCATCGTATCTGGGTTGTATTCGATTATTCCGTGATGATTATTATATATTATGTCTAACCAGGTAACTGTTCTTCCGTTATACATACGAGCAACGGAATCGAACATAAGGTTGAATATATAGATTGAACAATCAATGTATCTGGTTGGTATCCGATTATATCGCAATACTGTATGTATAGTGATACTTACCAGGTGACGGTACTTCCGTTACACATACTAGCGACTAAATCGAACAGAAGGTTAAATGGTTAGACGAAGCGATAATTGTATCTGAGTTGTATTCCATGATATCGTGATGATGTTTATATAGCAATACTCCCCAGGTAACTGTTCTTCCGTTTTACATACAAGCGACCGAATCGAGCAGAAGGTTGAATTCAGTATAGATTGAACAATCATCGTATCTGGGTTGTATTCGATTATGTTTATATAGTTATACTCACCAGGTAACTGTTCTTTCGTTATACATACGAGCAACCGAATCGAACAGAAGGTTGAATGGATAGTATCTGGGTTGTATTCGATTATGATGTTATGCTGTGTATATATTTATACACATTAGGTGACGGTATTCCCGTTTTACATACGAGCGACCGAAACGAACAGAAAGTTGAATGGATAGACTGAACAATCAATGTATCTGGGTGGTATCCGATTATATCGCAATACTGTATATATAGTTGTAATGAAGTATTTTTTTTGCCAGTAACTTCATTACTACAGGTTCCGGATAGTCCAGATAATATTAATTCAAGTATTACGTATTCCTGTCACTCCTGTATTCGTTACAACCAGATACCCTGTTCAATATGTAACAACCAGTCTAGTATCACCCTGTATAATTCCTGACTGCGGAAAAATTGATTTTCAGTTATATCACGTTACTTTCCATAAGTCTTAG
This sequence comes from Chrysomela aeneicollis, assembly GCA_029955515.1. Taxonomy (NCBI): domain Eukaryota; kingdom Metazoa; phylum Arthropoda; class Insecta; order Coleoptera; family Chrysomelidae; genus Chrysomela; species Chrysomela aeneicollis. The sequence continues at coordinate 111,127 of JARUHQ010000008.1, forward strand.
GCGGATATTCATAATGTTAAGAAGAACCTATTATTCCTGTTATACAATAAGTTTGTTAAACTAACAGTATTGGCAATGATCCGAAATAATATTTTCCGGAAAATCATGGATTTTGGGCATTTTCTTTTTGGAAATGTTCCTAAGTATCCTAGTCAAAAGAAATGTTATTCCGAGTCTTTTTTATATATTATTTCTAACACTCTGCAAAGTCTTTTTATTGAGAGTGTTTTGCTTACTTTCTTGCTCATTTTTAGAGGTCGAGCAATGACAAAATGCCTCGTTTTTACTCTGATTTTTTTGAAAATTCAGATTTCATATAAATACCCCCAGACCGAAGGATGAGTGAGTTTGAGTTCTTCGCGAATAACGTTCAGCCGTGAGAGTGCAAATTGCCGATTTTCGAGAGTGCCCCGTTTTGAACTTGTGAACCTGTGAACCCTAGTGAACCAGACACCCTGTACAGTGCGAGTACTTCTGCCCTGGATTAGCCGTGCCGTGGTGTTTTGTCCAGCTCACCCCCAGTACTACTGTAAGCGAGATTTCGGAGTTATATTGATTCTATATTCCTGTTAAAATTTTGTTGAACATAGAGAAACGTGGAAACTCAAATTTACCTAAGATTACTGTTTCGTTGGGCTAGTTGTCACATACATTTCCGTTCACTCGTGTAGTACGACAATCGCATTTTCATAAGTGAAAGGAAAGTGCCAGTTTCCGGATTCATAACTTGCGATTTGATCGGCGAATATTGGACCTGTACCTGACTACGATCAACTCGCAAGCCTGTTACCGTAAAAATCAGTAATAGCTAGTACTTTCTCTATATCTCGTAGTGTGGTTCCGCATTTTCCTATCTTTTCACTTGCCTTTCTTTTAAATTTTGAACTTACGAATTGATCGTAGAATATTGGACCTGTCCCTGACTACGATCAACTCGCAAGCCAGTTATAGTAAAATCCAACAACATCCAGTACACTCTGTATATTTATTTTCCTTCATTTCCTGTGGCTCCCATTCCGGAACTTGTGAATTGATCGTCGAACATTGGACGTGTACCTGACTACGATCAACTCGCAAGCCAGTTACACCACATTATTTTGTTGTTTATACTGGATGCCCTATTCACATCTACGGTTTTATGAATCATATTGTGTTGCCAGTAAGAAAGGAAACCGTCGAAACAGTATAGGAAAGTAATATTGTAGACGACAGTATTTACGTTAGTCGTTGATTTAAAGTTTTCACTTGTCACCCGTAAAACCTAGACCAGAAAACCCTGCCTGAGAATCAATATAACGCCCCATACCAGAATATCATCTGAATTGCACTTTACCTGACACCTGTATTGAATTACACTCTCCCTGAAATTTTTGAATTGCATTTGCTGATTTGTCACAACTCAGAGCTAACAAACCGCCCTGTATAATAAAATCGAAGTAACACGGTCACATTTTCCTTGCATTCACTGTTAGTGTTGGATTTTCTATGTTCAGAGTCATTTTAGTCCGGTGTTTATTGTAATAATAATATAACCTGTAAACCTGACTATTTCGACTTAAACTAACGACCTGAACAAGCCTGTCATTGAGAGTTCGGGTAGTTCCGCGAAAATAGAAACTTTGTGATAATATCCGATTCTGCGACAATTGGACGTAAACTTCCTGTTGTATTTTAATCAGCTGTTGTAAATTGTGATTTTCTTTGTTGCTTTGTTTGAGACTGATGTTTTGTTTAATTTCCGGAAAATCGTACCTGTACCTGATTTGACGATGTGTGGAAAGTGTTTTTCATGAAATAAATAGTCTGAAACCGGTTCCGATTTTCATTGTGTATTTTGTGCCTGATTGTATGATTTGATTTTGCCTGTACTTAGATCTTTTATCTAGTTATTTTGAATAAAACCTGTGGAAATAAAAATAAAATAACATCAATTCTGTTTAACGTAGCTTGTATTCCAGTCTAGTCTAAGGAGGTGTAACTAAAGACTACATTTTCTTAGAAGTTTATTGTTATCCTGGTCTAACTAGCTGACCTCTGGTTTACACAAGGGGGTGCATTGTATGGATTTACTCTGCGTCTCTTCTTCACTGTAGCTACCCTAGGGCCTTCCAAAGAACTCCTAGTTCTGGAAGAAAGTGGAGCATACCACTTCAAAAAAAACTGGCGCTCGAGGCAACCGCTCTAACTTAAATAGAGAACTAAGCCCTGAGGCCCTTTGTGGGGCTCGTTACCGAGAAAAGAGCCTTACAAATTGGCGCCCGAGCAGGGACTTGAGTTAGGAAAACCTGAAAGAAAATCTGAGGAAAACCTGTTTCAAAAAATATTCCTGATAATTCTGTAGTTGCTGCTTGAAAACACGATCAATAATATTCTTTTCACTACTAGGTAAAATCAAATCACTTCGAAAATATATTCCACTCTTGCTTTTCACTGAACTTTCCACCGAGCTTTTCACAGTCACCAATCTTCAGTCAAGCAAAGTGAAAAAGGAAACCTCTCACCTGAACCTGAATACAATTTTTATTATTTCACTATCAAGTATAAACATTGTCAGCTGTTGCAGTCTCATTTCCCAGGAATTTTCAGTTCCTGGAAAACCTAAATTACAAATCCTGATAGAAAACCGGAGTTAGTAAATTTAAGTAAAATCGTGGGCTTAAAAACACTGATTGAGATAAATTTACCTGATAAATTCCTGATTTTCCAAAATATTTCATTTTTTGGATTTTTTTTTCATATACCTGGATATAATTAGAAAACCTGATAGAGAAGGTATCCGAACTTTGAACTGACAGAGTGTGATAACCTGATTATTAACTTAGTGAAAATTGATTTTGATAATTTCCACCACTAAGTTTGAATCCTGGAATTGTCTCTATTTGTTTGAGAATATCTGACTGTTATTACTAAAACCTGAAGGATATTCAACCCCAGTACAACTTACAACTCTGAAATACCAGTTGGACTCTGTTTCTCAAAATCTTAAACAATAGAGTTGGTCTTGAAAGTGAATTCAGATAATAAACTTTCTATAATAACTTGTGGATTGCTTTCTGAGTGCTACTCTGGGTGGTAATTTTTTGGATATCCTGACCTGAATCAAATTACCAGACACCCAGAAAACCTGTTGTTGATTTTCCTGAATTTGCTTGCATCGTGTACCAGTTGAGTTTTTGATTTATACCCGATTGGATAGCCATGTCTCAAGATAAACTACCCTGTGACAACCCCGACCAGCTATTCGTTCCCCCGGAACACTCTAAACAGAGTAGCAGAGCATCTTCTCCTGATCCAGACCGGGAATATAGCGAAGATTTCGGTACAACTCTAGAACCTAGAGTAGGGTGGGTTTATCGCCTGAAGAAACCTGATTAAGAAGAAGAACTTAACAGATATGGCCTGTCATCTGAGGGAACAGTGAGTGAACTCCGAAAACGTTTGGTGTGGTTCCTGAGGGAAGAATTTCCCAAGCTGATTGGATACAAATATCAGCAGGCGGGATCCACAGCCACCACTAACCCCAACGTACCCCCTGGATGTTTTAGAACACAACCCGGAGTGAATAACCCGACAAACCAGACAAACCCCCCAGTCCCCCCGCAAAATAATATTCCATCTGTCAAAACATCTGACAATCATCAGACGTCACCACCACAGTGGCTACAATACCGACCGCCGTTGCCCGGCTCCATACCCACAAAACTCAAAACGCATCACTGGAATCTTCACTTTGATGGAACCAGAGATCCAGTGGCGTTCCTGGAAAGACTCGAAGAAATAGGGCAAGCTGAAAAAGCCCGACCAGAACAACTACTCGATGTATTGCCGGAATTATTGCAAGGACGAGTACTGTTATGGTACCGTTGCAATAAAAGATTTTGGAATTCGTGGTCGTCCTTCAAAAGAGTCTTCCAAAAATCATATTTTCCCATCGGATACCAGGATGACTTGGAAATGGCCATAAGTCGAAGACTTCAAAGAGATAACGAGCCTGCCATGGATTATGTGGTAGATTTACAAACTCTCATTCGACGTCATGGAAACCTTGATCCGGCCCAAGAACTAACCTGGTTATATAGGAACCTTCTTCCGGACTACCGCCAATACATCAAAAAGAATGATTTCTTCGATGTCCCTTCCTTGATTTCCTTAATCTTGGAATTCCAGCAGTTACGTGGCGAGATCCGCCGAATGTACTAGCGGAACCCGCCTTCTGCTCCCCCGGTTCGAATGTCCTACCCCGAACCGCCACCAATCGCTCGACCGCTACCAGCTAGCCAACCCCTGACCAGTAGACCGCCGCCGAGGGCTATCCTGCCCCCGAACTCAGATACTCCGGCGATACCACCAGCATCCGGAGAACCCGTATACAACCGAGGAAATACCTGCTGGAGATGTGGACAGTCTGGGCATCAACGAGCAGATTGTCGTAATGCCTTTAGGTTATTTTGCTCAAGGTGTGGCCGTGATGGAATCCTTTCGAAGGATTGTACCTGTGCCCAGCCGGAAAACTCCACCGGAGCCCGCCCGAACCGAGGACAGGCCGGCTCCAGCAGTTAACTATCCCGGAAAATCTACCGAAATCCAGACCCGATGATAACCGGCCGTTTATTCCAGTAGCTATTGGGGATACGATCTTATCCGCGTTAGTGGATACCGGAGCTACTAGGTCGTTTGCGAATATCAGAGTAGCTAACTGCTGCAAACGACGTAGGTATAAAGAATACCCGAACACAGTAGTCCAGTCCCGACAAGCTGATGGTTCGCTCATCCAGATAACCGGAGTTTTTAAACCTGTGATGATGATCGGCACCGAGGAGATCTCCTGTGAGTTACTTTTAATTCCCAGCCTGGCCGCAGATATCGTGATAGGAATGGATGTACTTCGCACACAAGGCTTTGGGATTGATCTACAAACCGCCACTGTGTATTGGAATCAGAAGAACGTGTCAGTTCTTGGTTCCCAGAGAAAGACAGAACTAGTTCCGGATCCGACACCTAACCTGCAGTCAGAAACTGAGAATCCGGGTCTTCCCGGAAACCGACCTGTTCCGGAGAATAGGAAAACCGAAAAGGAAAACATTCCGGGGCTTCCCGGAACCAGACAATTTCCAGACAGGAAGTCCAAAAACCGAAGAAAAACTCGAAAACGAAATAGAGCCAGAAAACATAAAAACTACAGAACACCCGGAACCAGAGCAACGGAAAATCAACTGGAACCAGAAACTACCTGCAGCCCGATAGTAGTTGAGGATCCACCGTGCCGAAATCTTTCACCGGAACAACACAGTAGATTGCAACGATTCCTGGACCATGAATTACCGGCATTTGAGAGGATTAGAGGACCTACACCTTTAGTGGAACATCGCATTCGTTTGAAGACGACAGAACCGATCAAACAAAGGTACCGCCCGCAAAATCCGAAAATGCAAGAGGTAATCAATGAAGAAGTCGATAAGATGTTGACAGATGGCATCATCGAACCTTCCAGTAGTCCATGGAGTTCCCCTGTTGTAATTGTGAAAAAGAAAGATGGAAAGCACCGATTTTGCAACGATTTCCAAAAAATCAACGACGTAGCCGAAAAAGATGCATATCCGCTGCCGTTCATCAATGCTATCCTGGACAAGTTGAGAGAAGCAAAATTCATCTCTAGCCTAGACCTGAGGCAGGGATATTGGCAAATACCGCTATCAGCCGATAGCAAACCGATAACCGCCTTCACCGTTCCTGGAAGGGGGTTATTCTAGTTTAAGGTAATGCCGTTTGGGCTTCACTCCGCACCTGCCAAGTTCCAGAGATTGATGGACACCCTGATAGGACCCGAAATGGAACCGTTTGCCTTTGCATACTTAGATGACATAATTGTGCTAAGCAAAACCTTCTACGAGCATTTGATCAACCTGCAGCAGGTTTTCGACCAGCTACGTCGGCTAACCTGCAACTCAACCCGGAGAAATGCAAGTTTTGCCTGAGCTCGCTGTAGTACCTGGGACATGTAGTGACCGCCGACGGAATAAAAACCGATCCGGACAAAATAGAGTCTATAGTACAGTGGCCTGCCCCAAACACCCTGAAGAAACTTCGCCAATTCTTGGGAATGGCATCCTGGTATAGGAGATTTATACCGAATTTCTCCGGGATAGTGGCACCACTGACGAAGCTTCTGAAAAAAGATAACCGTTGGAAGTGGACAGAGACTGAAGATACCGCCTTCGAGTTTCTGAAAACTCGGCTTACCGAAGCTCCTGCTTTGACCTGTCCAGATTTCACCAAGCCGTTCATACTACAAACTGATGCCTCCGATTGTGGACTGGGAGCTGCGCTCACACAGGACAAAGAGGGTCAGGAAAAGGTAGTGGCGTACACGAGTAGGATGTTAACCGGACCAGAACGTAATTACTCCGTGACCGAGAAGGAATGCTTGGCGATAATCTGGAGCATAGAAAAGCTCAGACCCTACCTGGAAGGCTATCACTTCACCGTTCTCACCGATCATTTGTCTCTGAAATGGTTACAGTTCATAAAGAGTCCTGCCGGCCGTATAGCCCGATGGGCTATGTTTTTGCAACAGTTTGACTTCGAAGTCAAATACCGTCGTGGAGTTCTGAACAAAGTTGCCGATGCCTTGTCCCGTCAACCGTTACCGGATACCAGTACCGAAGAATCCGACTTAAATGTCCTCCTGTGTGCTACCGACGCCGAAATAGAGGCGGGACAGAAATGTTCCTGGTATCAAGGAAGAAAGGCCGAAATCGAGAAAAATCCTGAGACGCATCCCGATTACTGCCTCAAGGACGGCCGGTTATTCCGCCATTTCTGGGATGCCAATAATCTGTGTGAACTGGAAATGGGCGATCCCTGGAAGCTATGTGTCCCAAAATCACTGCGTGCACGAGTACTCCAGGAAAACAAAGATGACGTCACGGCTGGACACATGGGGATTGCAAAGACCACCGCCCGTATCACACAAAAATACTATTGGCCTGGAATGTTTCGATTGCCAGATATGTACGGAGTTGTAAAACCTGCCAGGAATATAAGAGTTCTCAACAACAACCTCCTGGAAAAATGCATTCGTCCCGGAATACCAAACCGTGGGATACTGTCTCCACAGACTTGGTCGGCCCGTTACCCCGTTCCAGTAAGGGAAACTGTTACCTAGCCGTATACCAGGACCGTTTCACGAAGTGGGTACAATTGAAAGCCCTTCGCAAAGCTACGTCCAGAGCCGTTTCCCAAGCTTTTTATGAGGATATCGTCTTGAGATTTGGACGCCCGGAAACCGTCATCAGTGACAATGGCACCCAGTATACCGGAAAAGTGTTCGAAGACCTGTTGAGGGACCTGGGAATAAAACACCGCCTAACGCCTCCCTATACTCCGCAAGCCAATCCTGTAGAGAGAACCAATAAAACGGTAAAAACTATGATCGCCCAGTACTGCGATAATGATCACCGTAAATGGGACCAGTACCTTCCAGAACTCCAGTTCGCCCTGAATACCGCCCGTCATGACTCAACTGGGTTTAGTCCCTCTTTCCTCGTTTTCGGACGAGAACCGGAACCACCGAAGGCTCTACACCGAATCACCCGAACAGAGTCGACAGAGACACCAGACGAGACCGAAAACACCGCTTCATCAACCTGGATCAAGCATTTGGAGAAACTCCAGGAAGTACATGAATTAGTCAGGATGAACTTGGCCCGTGCTTTCAACTCCCAGAGTCACTACTATAACCTGCGGCGACGAGACTGGAGATGTCACCTGGGTGACCAGGTAATGAAGAGAGAACATAATCTCTCTTCTGGAATCCGTGGCTATGCAGCAAAATTGGCCCCAAAATATTCCGGTCCTTTCATTGTCACTCGAGTCATTTCCCCAGTAGTTTACGACCTAAAGGGTAGCACAGGAAAACGTTATAGCAGGATTCATATAAAGGACCTGAAACCATTTCACCCCAATAACCTGTGAAATAAATTCCGATAGATGTCCAAACGATCCACGACCCATAGCCCCGCCAGTCCCGCTCGGAAAATTGTAATTCTTCAAGATGTGATGATACAGCCAGCCCGAGAAGACCCCGTCCTGCACCTCCCCGAAGAGACGTCAGCGATGAACGCTCTGGACCTGTCTTCGTCCGCCAGCAACCCGGGCCTGGCCACCCCGACTCTGGACGAGCTGCTGGATGAATACGAGCAGTCTCTGTATTTCGTCCCTCAGGCACCCCAGTACTCGCCCATCTCTCCCGCGACAGAGACGTCTCTCGGTATACCAATCCGGAGCCCCAGTCCATCCACTAGGTTCCCGGAACTATACCGGCAGATGAGAGTCGCCGAACCTGATACCACACCTGTTGCCGAACCTGATGCCGAACCTGTTGCCCACCCTGAAACGGATAACCTAGGCGGGGTAATGCCGCTTTTCCCTGCTCCTCGTAGTCCTCTGACGGGCAACTCAATGCTGGAGGATGGAATTGCACAGTGGGTAGTGGCCGAATACCCACTGTATAACAACTGCAGCGAGTGGACGACGTTGATGCGTTATATGGTAGGACAACTCAGGCCGGTCCACATTCCCCTCGACGTCACGTATCGCCGACGTCTGAGAACTCCCGAGGGCAAATATACCTGGATTCGAATACCGGCCGGAGTAGGCCGGCACTGATCGAAGAGGCACGAGAGACCAAGGTGAGGTTTACCAGGTTTTCATTGCGGTTCTACGTTATAGATGGAGGACATCCTAGATCTAGAAGGCAACTCTCTGGATGGATGGGAACTCAAGAGTTCTCCAGACACCGAGACCCTGCTCCCGGATACCAAGACCCTGCCCCCGGACATCAAGACCCTGCCGCTAGTCACCGAGACCCTGCCCCCGGACACCGGGACCTTGCAGCCAGACACCGAGACTCTGCATACACATCAGGACCCCGAGGAACTGCCAGACCCCGCCGTAGACACCTCGTCTACCCCGACGGACATCACCCCAAGTAGTGCCCTGCTAGACCGGCCGGCGAATAGGCCGTGCTCTGCAACCACCAGTCAGCGCAGGCAAGACGCTGCTACCACGGCAACTCTACCGCCGCTGTCCCTGGACACCGTCGTCCACCGAAGCCTGACGACCGACATCTACTTGCCGGTAGAGCGGCAGCTATGCTGGCGATGTGGATATCCCGGCCACACACGACCGGAGTGCCAAGCCCCTAGTCGGCTATTCTGCTCCCGATGCGGCCTCGTAGGAGTGCGGTCCTGCGAATGCCTCTGCCCACCTAGGCGGCCCCAGTTCCCGGCACATTTACCCAGGCTGACTCCCAAACGCCAGCCTGCCCAGCGACGAACCCTGCCACCGGGATTGCGGGTCAATCAAATTAACCAGAGGGTCCAGACCAGTACCGTCATCGTGGCCGACAGAGCCACTCAGTGCGACCTGTGTCCCTGCCGGAAGCCCAGAATCGGCTTTCGCCGTTGACACCAGAAGACCAGGGTGGTCAACGATAGTTTATTTTTCTCTTTTGTTATTTTTATCACCTAGTATATTTTTCATTTTTGGTAAAATAAAGTATTTTTTTAAAGTTTCAAAAATTACAGCTAAAGCAATAATTTTTTTTTGCAAGTAGGGGGGGTGTGTAATGAAGTTATTTTTAGCCAGTAACTTCATTACTACAGGTTCCGGATAGTCCAGATAATATCAATTCAAGTATTACGTATTCCTGTCACTCCTGTATTCGTTACAACCAGAAACCCTGTTCAATATGTAACAACCAGTCTAGTATCACCCTGTATAATTCCTGACTGCGGAAAAGTTGATTTTCAGTTATATCACGTTACTTTCCATAAGTCTTAGGCGGATATTTATAATGTTAAGAAGAACCTATTATTCCTGTTATACAATAAGTTTGTTAAACTAACAGTATTGGCAATGATCCAAAATAATATTTTCCGGAAAATCATGGATTTTGGAAATGTTCCTAAGTATCCTAGTCAAAAGAAATGTTATTCCGAGTCTTTTTCATATATTATTTCTAACACTCTGCAAAGTCTTTTTTTATTGAGAGTGTTTTGCTTACTTTCTTGCTCATTTTTAGAGGTCAAGCAATGACAAAATGCCTCGTTTTTACTCTGATTTTTTTGAAAATTCTGATTTCATATAAATACCCCCAGACCGAAGGATGAGTGAGTTTGAGTTCTTCGCGAAGAACGTTCAGCCGTGAGAGTGCAAATTGCCGATTTTCGAGAGTGCCCCGTTTTGAACTTGTGAACCTGTGAACCCTAGTGAACCAGACACCCTGTACAGTGCGAGTGCTTCTGCCCTGGATTAGCCGTGCCGTGGTGTTTTGTCCAGCTCACCCCCAGTACTACTGTAAGCGAGATTTTGGAGTTATATTGATTCTATATTCCTGTTAAAATTTTGTTGAACATAGAGAAACGTGGAAACTCAAATTTACCTAAGATTACTGTTTCGTTGGGCTAGTTGTCACATACATTTCCGTTCACTCGTGTAGTACGACAATCGCATTTTCATAAGTGAAAGGAAAGTGCCAGTTTCCGGATTCATAACTTGCGATTTGATCGGCGAGTATTGGACCTGTACCTGACTACGATCAACTCGCAAGCCTGTTACCGTAAAAATCAGTAATAGCTAGTACTTTCTCTATATCTTGTAGTGTGGTTCCGCATTTTCCTATCTTTTCACTTGCCTTTCTTCTAAATTTTGAACTTACGAATTGATCGTAGAATATTGGACCTGTCCCTGACTACGATCAACTCGCAAGCCAGTTATAGTAAAATCCAACAACATCCAGTACACTCTGTATATTTATTTTCCTTCATTTCCTGTGGCTCCCATTCCGGAACTTGTGAATTGATCGTCGAACATTGGACGTGTACCTGACTACGATCAACTCGCAAGCCAGTTACACCACATTATTTTGTTGTTTATACTGGATGCCCTATTCACATCTACGGTTTTATGAATCATATTGTGTTGCCAGTAAGAAAGGAAACCGTCGAAACAGTATAGGAAAGTAATATTGTAGACGACAGTATTTACGTTAGTAGTTGATTTAAAGTTTTCACTTGTCACCCGTAAAACCTAGACCAGAAAACCCTGCCTGAGAATCAATATAACGCCCCATACCAGAATATCATCTGAATTGCACTTTACCTGACACCTGTATTGAATTACACTCTCCCTGAAATTTTTGAATTGCATTTGCTGATTTGTCACAACTCAGAGCTAACAAACCGCCCTGTATAATAAAATCGAAGTAACACGGTCACATTTTCCTTGCATTCACTGTTAGTGTTGGATTTTCTATGTTCAGAGTCATTTTAGTCCGGTGTTTATTGTAATAATAATATAACCTGTAAACCTGACTATTTCAACTTGAACTAACGACCTGAACAAGCCTGTCATTGAGAGTTCTGGTAGTTCCGCGAAAATAGAAACTTTGTGATCGTATCCGATTCTGCGACAATTGGACGTAAACTTCCTGTTGTATTTTAATCAGCTGTTGTAAATTGTGATTTTCTTTGTTGCTTTGTTTGAGACTGATGTTTTGTTTAATTTCCGGAAAATCGTACCTGTACCTGATTTGACGATGTGTGGAAAGTGTTTTTCATGAAATAAATAGTCTGAAACCGGTTCCGATTTTCATTGTGTATTTTGTGCCTGATTGTATGATTTGATTTTGCCTGTACTTAGATCTTTTATCTAGTTATTTTGAATAAAACCTGTGGAAATAAAAATAAAATAACATCAATTCTGTTTAACGTAGCTTGTATTCCAGTCTAGTCTAAGGAGGTGTAACTAAAGACTACATTTTCTTAGAAGTTTATTGTTATCCTGGTCTAACTAGCTGACCTCTGGTTTACACAAGGGGGTGCATTGTATGGATTTACCTGCGTCCCTTCTTCACTGTAGCTACCCTAGGGCCTTCCAAAGAACTCCTAGTTCTGGAAGAAAGTGGAGCATACCACTTCAAAAAAAACTGGCGCTCGAGGCAACCGCTCTAACTTAAATAGAGAACTAAGCCCTGAGGCCCTTTGTGGGGCTCGTTACCGAGAAAAGAGCCTTACATAGTGATACTTACCAGGTGACGGTACTTCCGTTAAACATACTAGCGACTGAATCGAACAGAAGGTTAAATGATTAGACGAAACGATAATTGTATCTGAGTTGTATTCGATGTGTTCTTCCGTTTTACATGAAAACGACCGAATCGAGCAGAAGGTTAAATTTAGTATAGATTGAACAATCATCGTATCTGAGTTGTATTCGATTATGTTTATATAGTTATACTCACCAGGTGACTGTTCTTTCGTTGAACATTCGAGCAACCGAATCGAACAGAAGGTTGAATGGATAGTATCAGGGTTGTATTCGATTATGATGTTATGCTGTGTATATAGTTATACACACTAGGTGACGGTATTCACGTTTAACATACGAGCGACCGAAACGAACAGAAAGTTGAATGGATAGACTGAACAATCAATGTATCTGGTTGGTACACATACTAGCGACTGAATCGAACAGAAGGTTAAATTATTAGATGAAGCGATAATTGTATCTGAGTTGTATTCGATGATATCGTGATGATGTTTATATAGCAATACTCACCAGGTAACTGTTCTTCCGTTTTACATAAAAGCGACCGAATCGAGCAGAAAGTTGAATGGATAGATTGAAAATTCATCGTATCTTGGTTGTATTTGATTAGGTTTATATAGTTATACTCACCAGGTAACTGTTCTTCCGTTATACATAAGAACGACTGAATTGAACAGAATGTTGAATGGATAGACTTAACGATAATCGTATCTGGGGTTGTATTCGAGTATATCGTGATGATTATCATATAGTATGTCTAACCAGGTAACAGTTCTTCCATTAAACATACGAGCAACCGAATCGAACATAAGGTTGGATGGATAGTTTGAACAATCATTGTATCTGGGTTGTCTCCGATCATATCGTTATGCTGTATATTTAGTTACACCTACCATGTAACGGTTCTTTCGTTACCATACGAGCGTCTGAATCGAACATAAGGTTGGATGGTTAGACGGAACGATAATTGTAACTGAGTTGTATTCGATTATATCGTGGTGATGTTTATATAGTAATACTCACCAGGTGACTGTTCTTGCGTTATACATACGAGCGACCCAATCGAACAGAAGGTTGAATGGATAGACGGAATGATCATTGTATCTGAGTTGTATTCGATTATATCGTGATGACGTTCATATAGAAATACTCACCAGGTTACTGTTCTTTCGTTATACATACGAGCAACCGAATCGAACAGATGGTTGAATGGATAGTATCTGGGTTGTATTCGATGATGATGTTATGATGTGTATATAGTTATACACATTAGGTGACGGTATTCCCGTTTTACATACGAGCGACCGAATCGAACAGAAAGTTGAATGGATAAACTGAACAATCAATGTATCTGGGTGGTATCCGATTATATCGCAATACTGTATATATAGTGATACTAACCAGTTGACGGTACTTCCGTTACACATACTAGCGACTGAATCGAACAGAAGGTCAAATGGTTAGACGAAACGATAATTGTATCTCTGAGTTGTATTCGATGATATCGTGATGATGTTTATATAGCAATACTCACCAGGTAACTGTTCTTCCGTTTTACATACAAGCGACCGAATCGAGCAGAAGGTTGAATTCAGTATAGATTGAACAATCATCGTATCTGGGTTGTATTCGATTATGTTTATATAGTTATACTCACCAGGTTACTGTTCTTCCGTTATACATACGAGCAACCGAATCGAACAGAAGGTTGAATGGATAGTATCTGGGTTGTATTCGATTATGATGTTATGCTGTGTATATAGTTATACACATTAGGTGACGGTATTCCCGTTTTACATACGAGCGAGTGAAACGAACAGAAAGTTGAATGGATAGACTGAACAATCAACGTATCTGGGTGGTATTCGATTATATCGCAATACTGTATATATAGTGATACTTACCAGGTGACGGTACTTCCGTTAAACATACTAGCGACTGAATCGAACAGTAGGTTGAATGATTAGACGAAACGATAATTGTATCTGAGTTGTATTCGATGATATCGTGATGATGTTTATATAGCAATACTCACCAGGTAACTGTTCTTCCGTTTTACATACAAGCGACCGAATCGAGCATAAGGTGAAATTTAGTATAGATTGAACAATCATCGTATCTGGGTTGTATTCGATTATGTTTATATAGTTATACTCACCAGGTAACTGTTCTTCCGTTATACATACGAGCGACTGAATTGAACAGAAGGTTGAATGGTTAGACTAAATAATAATCGTATCTGGGGTTGTATTCGAGTATATCGTGATGATGTTTATATATTTATACTCACCAGGTAACTGTTCTCCAGTTATACATAAGAGCGACTGAACTGAACAGAAGGTTGAATGGATAGACTGAACAATCATCGTATCTGGGTTGTCTCCGATTATATCGTTATGCTGTATATTTAGTTACACCTACCATGTAACGGTTCTTTCGTTACACATACGAGCGTCTGAATCGAACATAAGGTTGGATGGTTAGACGGAACGATAATTGTAACTGAGTTGTATTCGATTGTATCGTGGTGATGTTTATATAGTAATACTCACCAGGTGACTGTTCTTGCGTTATACATACGAGCGACCCAATCGAACAGAAGGTTGGATATATAGACGGAATGATAATTGTATCTGAGTTGTATTCGATTATAACGTGATGACGTTCATATAGAAATACTCACCAGGTTACTGTTCTTTCGTTATACATACGAGCAACCGAATCGAACAGGAGGTTGAATGGATAGTGTCTGGGTTGTATTCGAATATGATGTTATGCTGTGTATATAATTATACACACTAGGTGACGGTATTCCCGTTTTACATACGAGCGACCGAAACGAACAGAAAGTTGAATGGATAGACTGAACAATTAATGTATCTGGGTGGTATCCGATTATATCGCAATACTGTATCTATGGTGATACTTACCAGGTGACTGTACTTCCGCTACACATACTAGCGACTGAATCGAACAGAAGGTTAAATGATTAGACGAAACGATAATTATATCTGAGTTGTATTCGATGATATCGTGATGATGTTTATATAGCAATACTCACCAGGTAACTGTTCTTCCGTTTTACATACAAGCGACCGAATCGAGCAGAAGGTGAAATTTAGTATAGATTGAACAATCATCGTATCTGGGTTGTATTCGATTATGTTTATATAGTTATACTCACCAGGTAACTGTTCTTCCGTTATACATACGAGCGACTGAATTGAACAGAAGGTTGAATGGTTAGACTAAATAATAATCGTATCTGGGGTTGTATTCGAGTATATCGTGATGATGTTTATATATTTATACTCACCAGGTAACTGCTCTCCAGTTATACATAAGAGCGACTGAACTGATCAGAAGGTTGAATGGATAGACTGAACAATCATCGTATCTGGGTTGTCTCCGATTATATCGTTATGCTGTATATTTAGTTACACCTACCATGTAACGGTTCTTTCGTTACACATACGAGCGTCTGAATCGAACATAAGGTTGGATGGTTAGACGGAACGATAATTGTAACTGAGTTGTATTCGATTGTATCGTGGTGATGTTTATATAGTAATACTCACCAGGTGACTGTTCTTGCGTTATACATACGAGCGACCCAATCGAACAGAAGGTTGGATATATAGACGGAATGATAATTGTATCTGAGTTGTATTCGATTATAACGTGATGACGTTCATATAGAAATACTCACCAGGTTACTGTTCTTTCGTTATACATACGAGCAACCGAATCGAACAGGAGGTTGAATGGATAGTGTCTGGGTTGTATTCGAATATGATGTTATGCTGTGTATATAATTATACACACTAGGTGACGGTATTCCCGTTTTACATACGAGCGACCGAAACGAACAGAAAGTTGAATGGATAGACTGAACAATTAATGTATCTGGGTGGTTTCCGATTATATCGCAATACTGTATCTATAGTGATACTTACCAGGTGACTGTACTTCCGTTACACATACTAGCGACTGAATCGAACAGAAGGTTAAATGATTAGACGAAACGATAATTATATCTGAGTTGTATTCGATGATATCGTGATGATGTTTATATAGCAATATTCACCAGGTAGCTGTTCTTCCGTTTTACATACAAGCGACCGAATCGAGCAGAAGGTTGAATTCAGTGTAGATTGAACAATCATCGTATCTGGGTTGTATTCGATAATGTTTTTATAGTTATACTCACCAGGTAACTGTTCTTCCGTTATACATACGAGCGACTGAATCGAACAGAAGGTTGAATGGTTAGACTAAATAATAATCGTATCTGGGGTTGTATTCGAGTATATCGTGTTGATGTTTATATATTTATACTCACCAGGTAACTGTTCTCCAGTTATACATAAGAGCGACTGAACTGAACAGAAGGTTGAATGGATAGACTGAACAATCATCGTATCTGGGTTGTCTCCGATTATATCGTTATGCTGTATATTTAGTTACACCTACCATGTAACGGTTCTTTCGTTACACATACGAGCGTCTGAATCGAACATAAGGTTGGATGGTTAGACGGAACGATAATTGTAACTGAGTTGTATTCGATTGTATCGTGGTGATGTTTATATAGTAATACTCACCAGGTGACTGTTCTTGCGTTATACATACGAGCGACCCAATCGAACAGAAGGTTGGATATATAGACGGAATGATAATTGTATCTGAGTTGTATTCGATTATAACGTGATGACGTTCATATAGAAATACTCACCAGGTTACTGTTCTTTCGTTATACATACGAGCAACCGAATCGAACAGGAGGTTGAATGGATAGTGTCTGGGTTGTATTCGAATATGATGTTATGCTGTGTATATAATTATACACACTAGGTGACGGTATTCCCGTTTTACATACGAGCGACCGAAACGAACAGAAAGTTGAATGGATAGACTGAACAATTGATGTATCTGGGTGGTATCCGATTATATCGCAATACTGTATATATAGTGATACTTACCAGGTGACTGTACTTCCGTTACACATACTAGCGACTGAATCGAACAGAAGGTTAAATGATTAGACGAAACTATAATTATATCTGAGTTGTATTCGATGATATCGTGATGATGTTTATATAGCAATATTCACCAGGTAGCTGTTCTTCCGTTTTACATACAAGCGACCGAATCGAGCAGAAGGTTGAATTCAGTATTAATTGAACAATCATCGTATCTGGGTTGTATTCGATTATATTAATATAGTTATACTCACCAGGTAACTGTTCTTCCGTTATACATACGAGCAAACGAATCGAACAGAAGGTAGAATGGATAGTATCTGGCTTGTATTCGATTATGATGATATGCTGTGTATATAGTTATACTCATTAGGTGACGGTATTCCCGTTTCACATACGAGCGACCGAAACGAACAGAAAGTTGAATACATAGACTGAACAATCAATGTATCTGGGTGGTATCCGATTATATCGCAATTCTGTATATATAGTGATACTTACCAGGTGACGATACTTCCGTTACACATACTAGCGACTGAATCTAACAGAATGTTGAATGGTTAGACGAAACTATAATTGTATCTGAGTTGTATTCGATGATATCGTGAAGATGTTTATATAGCAATACTCACCAGGTAACTGTCCTTCCGTTTTACATAGAAGCGTTTTAATCGAGCAGATTGAACAATCATCGTATCTGAGTTGTATTCGATTATGTTTATATAGTTATACTCACCAGGTACCTGTTCTTCCGTTATACATACGAGCAACCGAATCGAACATAAGGTTGGATGAATAGATTGTACAATCATCGTATCTGAGTTGTATTCGATTATGTTTATATAGTTATACTCACCAGGTAACTGGTTTTCCGTTATACATACGAGCGACTGAATTGAACAGAAGGTTGAATGGATAGACTAAACAATGATCGTATCTGGGGTTGTATTCGAATATATCGTGATGATGTTTATATAGTTATACTCACCAGGTAACTGTTCTCCAGTTATACATAAGAGCGACTGAACTGAACAGAAGGTTGAATGGATAGACTGAACAATCATCGTATCTGGGTTGTATTCGATTATTTCGTGATGATTATTATATATTATGTCTAACCAGGTAACTGTTCTTCCGTTATACATACGAGCAACCGAATCGAACATAAGGTTGAATGGATAGATTGAACAATCATTGTATCTGGGTTGTCTCTGATTATATCGTTATGCTGTATATTGAGATACACCTACCATGTAACGGTTCTTTCGTTACACATACGAGCGTCCGAATAGAACATAAGGTTGGATGGTTAGACGGAACGATAATTGTAACTGAGTAGTATTACATTATATCGTGGTGAAGTTTATATAGTAATACTCACCAGGTGACTGTTCTTGCGTTATACGTACGAGCGACCCAATCGAACAGAAGGTTGGATGGATAGACGGAATGATCATTGTATCTGAATTGTATTCGATTATATCGTGATGGAGTTCATATAGAATTACTCACCAGGTTACTGTTCTTTTGTTATACATACGAGCAATCGAATCGAACAGAAGGTTGAATGGATAGTATCTGGGTTGTATTCGATTATGATGTTATGCTGTGTATATAGTTATACACACTAGGTGACGGTATTCCCGTTTTACATACGAGCGATCGAAACGAACAGAAAGTTGAATGGATGGACTGAACGATCAATGTATCTGGTTGGTATCCGATTATATCGCAATACTGTATATATAGTGATACTTACCAGGTGACGGTACTTACGTTAAACATACTAGCGACTGAATCGAACAGAAGGTTAAATGGTTAGACAAAACGATGATTGTATCTGAGTTGTATTCGATGATATCGTGATGATGTTTATATAGCAATACTCACCAGGTAACTGTTCTTCCTTTTTACATACAAGCGACCGAATCGAGCAGAAGGTTAAATTTAGTATAGATTGAACAATCATCGTATCTGGGTTGTATTCGATTATGTTTATATAGTTATACTCACCAGGTAACTGTTCTTCCGTCATACATACGAGCGACTGAATTGAACAGAAGGTCGAATGGATAGACTAAACAATAATCGTATCTGGGGTTGTATTCGATTATATCTTGATGATGTTCATATAGTTATACTCACCAGGAAACTGTTCTCCAGTTATACATAAGAGCGACTGAACTGAACAGAAGGTTGAATGGATAGACTGAACAATCATCGTATCTGGGTTGCATTTGATTATATCGTGATTATTAACATATAGTATGTCTAACCAGGTAACAGTTCTTTCGTTATACATACGAGCAACCGAATCGAACATAAGGTTGGATGGATAGATTGAACAATCATTGTATCTGGGTTGTCTCCGATTATATCGTTATGCTGTATATTTAGTTACACCTACCATGTAACGGTTCTTTCGTTACACATACGAGCGTCTAAATCGAACATAAGGTTGGATGGTTAGACGGAACGATAATTGTAACTGAGTTGTAATCGATTATATCGTGGTAATGTTTATATAGTAATACTCACCAGGTGTTTGTTCTTGCGTTATACGTACGAGCGACCCAATCGAACAGAAGGTTGGATGGATAGACGGAATGATCATTGTATCTGAGTTGTATTCGATTATATCGTGATGAAGTTCATATAGAAATACTCACCAGGTTACTGTTCTTTGGTTATACATACGAGCAACCGAATCGAACAGAAGGTTGAATGGATAGTATCTGCGTTTTACATACAAGCGTTCTAATCGAGCAGATTGAACAATCATCGTATCTGAGTTGTATTCGATTATGTTTATATAGTTATACTCACCAGGTACCTGTTCTTCTGTTATACATACGAGCAACCGAATAGAACATAAGGTTGAATGGATAGATTGTACAATCATCGTATCTGGGTTGTATTCGATTATGTTTATATAGTTATACTCACCAGGTAACTGTTCTTCCGTTATACATACGAGCGACTGAATTGAACAGAAGGTTGAATGGATAGACTAAACAATGATCGTATCTGGGGTTGTATTCGAATATATCGTGATGATGTTTATATAGTTATACTCACCAGGTAACTTTTCTCCAGTTATACATAAGAGCGACTGAACTGAACAGAAGGTTGAATGGATAGACTGAACAATCATCGTATCTGTGTTGTATTCGATTATTTCGTGATGATTATTATATATTATGTCTAACCAGGTAACTGTTTTTCCGTTATACATACGGGCAACCGAATCGAACATAAGGTTGAATGGATAGATTGAACAATCATTGTATCTGGGTTGTCTCCGATTATATCGTTATGCTGTATATTGAGATACACCTACCATGTAACGGTTCTTTCGTTACACATACGAGCGTCCGAATCGAACATGATGTTGGATGGTTAGACGGAACGATAATTGTAACTGAGTTGTATTCAATTATATCGTGATGAACTTCATATAGAATTACTCACCAGGTTACTGTTCTTTCGTTATACATACGAGCAACCGAATCGAACAGAAGGTTGAATGGATAGTATCTGGGTTGTATTCGATTATGATGTTATGCTGTGTATATAGTTATACACACTAGGTGACGGTATTCCCGTTTTACATACGAGCGACCGAAACGAACAGAAAGTTGAATAGATAGACTGAACGATCAATGTATCTGGTTGGTATCCGATTATATCGCAATACTGTATATATAGTGATACTTACCAGGTGACGGTACTTTCGTTACAAATACTAGCGACTGAATCGAACAGGAGGTTAAATGGTTAGACGAAGCGATAATTGTATCTGAGTTGTATTCGATGATATCGTGATTATGTTTGTATAGCAATACTCACCAGATAACTTTTCTTCCGTTTTACATAAAAGCGACCGAATCGAGCAGAAGGTTAAATGGATAGTTTGAAAATTCATTGTATCTGGGTTGTATTCGATTATGTTTATATAGTTATACTCACCAGGTAACTGTTCTTCCGTTATACATAAGAACGACTGAATTGAACAGAAGGTTGAATGGATAGACTAAACAATAATCGTATTTGGGGTTGTATTCGAGTATATCGTGATGATTATCATATAGTATGTCTAACCAGGTAACAGTTCTTCCGTTGAACATACGAGCGTCTGAATCGAACATAAGGTTGGATGGTTAGACGGAACGATAATTGTAACAGAGTTGTATTCGATTATATCGTGGTGATGTTTATATAGTGATACTCACCAGGTGACTGTTCTTGCGTTATACATACGAGCGACCCAATCGAACAGAAGGTTGGATGGATAGACAGAATGATCATTGTATCTGAGTTGTATTCGATTATATCGTGATGACGTTCATATAGAAATACTCACCAGGTTACTGTTCTTTCGTTATACATACGAGCAACCGAATCGAACAGAAGGTTGAATGGATAGTATCTGGGTTGTATTCGATTATGATGTTATGCTGTGTATAAATTTGTACACACTAGGTGACGGTATTCCCGTTTTACATACGAGCGACCGAAACGAACAGAAAGTAAATGGATAGACTGTACAATCAATGTATCTGGGTGGTATCCGATTATATCGCATTACTGTATATATAGTGATACTTTCCAGGTGACGGTACTTCCGTTACACATACTAGCGACTGAATCAGACAGAAGGTTGAATGGTTAGACGAAACGATGATTGTATCTGAGTTGTATTCGATGATATCGTGATGATGTTTATATAGCAATACTCACCAGGTAACTGTTCTTCCTTATTACATACAAGCGACCGAATCGAGCAGAAGGTTGAATTTAGTATAGATTGAACAATCTTCGTATCTGGGTTGTATTCGATTATGTTTATATAGTTATACTCACCAGGAAACTGTTCTCCAATTATACATAAGAGCGACTGAACTGAACAGAAGGTTGAATGGATAGACTGAACAATCATCGTGTCTGGGTTGCATTTGATTATATCGTGATTATTAACATATAGTATGTCTAACCAGGTAACAGTTATTTCGTTATACATACGAGCAATCGAATCGATCATGAGGTTGGATGGATAGATTGAACGATCATTGTATCTGGGTTGTCTCCGATTATATCGTTATGTTGTATATTTAGTTACACCTACCATGTAACGGTTCTTTCTTTACACATACGAGCGTCTGAATCTAACATAAGGTTGGATGTTTAGACGGAACGATTATTGTAACTGAGTTGTATTCGATTATATCGTGGTAATGTTTATATAGTAATACTCACCAGGTGCCTGTTCTTGCGTTATACGTACGAGCGACCCAATCGAACAGAAGGTTGGATGGATAGACGAAATGATCATTGTATCTGAGTTGTATTCGATTATATCGTGATGACGTTCATATAGAAATACTCACCAGGTAACTGTCCTCTCGTTTTACATACAAGCGACCGAATCGAGCAGAAAGTTGAATGGATAGATTGAACAATCATCGTATCTGAGTTGTATTCGATTATGTTTATATAGTTTCACTCACCAGGTACCTGTTCTTCCGTTAAACAAACGAGCAACCGAATCGAACATAAGGTCGGATGGATAGATTGAACAATCATTGTATCTGGGTTGTCTCCGATTATATCGTTATGCTGTATATTTAGTTACACCTTCTTTCGTTATACATACGAGCAACCGAATCGAACAGGAGGTTGAATGGATAGTGTCTGGGTTGTATTCGAATATGATGTTATGCTGTGTATATAATTATACACACTAGGTGACGGTATTCCCGTTTTACATACGAGCCACCGAAACGAACAGAAAGTTGAATGGATTGACTGAACAATCAATGTATCTGGGTGGTATCCGATTATATCACAATTCTGTATATATAGTGATACTTACCAGGTGACGATACTTCCGTTACACATACTAGCGACTGAATCGAACAGGATGTTGAATGGTTAGAAGGAACGATAATTGTAACTGAGTTGTATGCGATTATATCGTGGTGATGTTTATATAGTAATACTCACCAGGTGACTGTTCTTGCCTTATACATACGAGTGACCCAATCGAACAGAAGGTTGAATGGATAGACGGAATGATCATTATATCTGAGTTGTATTCGATTATATCGTGATGACGTTCATATAGAAATACTCACCAGGTTACTGTTCTTTCGTTATACATACGAGCAACCGAATCGAACAGAAGGTTGAATGGATAGTATCTGGGTTGTATTTGATTATGATGTCATGCTGTGTATATAGTTATACACATCAGGTGACGGTATTCCTGTTTTACATACGAGCGACCAAAACGAACAGAAAGTTGAATGGATAGACTGAACAATTAATGTATCTGGGTGGTATCCGATTATATCGCAATACTGTATATATAGTGATACTTACCAGGTGACGGTACTTCCGTTACACATACTAGCGACTGAATCGAACAGAAGGTTAAATGATTAGACGAAACGATAATTGTATCTTAGTTGTATTTGATGATATCGTGATGATGTTTATATAGCAATACTCACCAGGTAACTGTTCTTCCGTTTTACATAAGAGCGACCGAATCGAGCAGAAGGTTGAATTCAGTATAGATTGAAAATTCATCGTATCTGGGTTGTATTCGATAATGTTTTTATAGTTATACTCACCAGGTAACTGTTTTTCCGTTATACATACGAGCGACTGAATTGAACAGAAGGTTGGATGGTTAGACTAAATAATAATCGTATCTGGGGTTGTATTCGAGTATATCGTGATGATGTTTATATATTTATACTCACCAGGTAACTGTTCTTCAGTTATACATAAGTGCGACTGAACTGAACAGAAGGTTGAATGGATTGACTGAACAATCATCGTATCTGGGTTGTATTCGATTATATCGTGATGATTATCATATAGTATGTCTAACCAGGTAACAGTTCTTCCGTTAAACAAACGAGCAACCGAATTGAACATAAGGTTGGATGGATAGATTGAACAATCATTGTATCTGGGTTGTCTCCGATTATATCGTTATGCTGTATATTTAGTTACACCTACCATGTAACGGTTCTTTCGTTACACATACGAGCGTCTGAATCGAACATAAGGTTGGATAGTTTGACGAAACGATAATTGTAACTGAGTTGTATTCGATTGTATCGTGGTGATGTTTATATAGTAATACTCACCAGGTGACTGTTCTTGCGTTATACATACGAGCGACCCAATCGAACAGGAGGTTGGATGGATAGACGGAATGATAATTGTATCTGAGTTGTATTAGATTATATCGTGATGACGTTCATATAGAAATACTCACCAGGTTACTGTTCTTTCGTTATACATACGAGCAACCGAATCGAACAGGAGGTTGAATGGATAGTGTCTGGGTTGTATTCGAATATGATGTTATGCTGTGTATATAATTATACACACTAGGTGACGGTATTCTCGTTTTACATACGAGCTACCGAAACGAACTGAAAGTTGAATGGATAGACTGAACAATCAATGTATCTGCGTGGTATCCGATTATATCGCAATTCTGTATATATAGTGATACTTACCAGGTGACGATACTTCCGTTACACATACTAGCGACTGAATCGAACAGAATGTTGAATGGTAAGACGAAACGATAATTGTATCTGAGTTGTATTCGATGATATCGTGATGATGTTTATATAGCAATACTCACCAGGTAACTGTCCTTTCGTTTTACATACAAGCGACCGAATCGAGCAGAAAGTTGAATGGATAGATTGAACAATCATCGTATCTGAGTTGTATTCGATTATGTTCATATAGTTTCACTCACCAGGTACCTGTTCTTCCGTTAAACAAACGAGCAACCGAATCGAACATAAGGTCGAATGGATAGATTGAACAATCATTGTATCTGGGTTGTCTCCGATTATATCGTTATGCTGTATATTTAGTTACACCTACCATGTAACGGTTCTTCCGTTATACATACGAGCAACCGAATCGAACAGAAGGTTGAATGGATAGTATCTGGGTTGTATTCGATTATGATGTTTTGCTGTGTATATAGTTATACACATTAGGTGACGGTATTCCCGTTTCACATACGAGCGACCGAAACGAACAGAAAGTTGAATGGATAGACTGAACAATCAATGTATCTGGGTGGTATCCGATTATATCGCAATACTGTATATATAGTGATACTTACCAGGTGACGGTACTTCCGTTACACATACTAGCGACTGAATCGAACAGAAGGTTAAATGATTAGACGAAACGATAATTGTATCTGAGTTGTATTCGATGTGTTCTTCCGTTTTACATGAAAGCGACCGAATCGAGCAGAAGGTTAAATGGATAGATTGAAAATTCATCGTATCTGGGTTGTATTCGATTATGTTTATATAGTTATACTCACCAGGTAACTGTTCTTCCGTTAAACATACGAACAACCGAATCGAACTGAAGGTTGAATGGATAGACTGAACAATCATCGTATCTGGGTTGTATTCGATTATTCCGTGATGATTATTATATATTATGTCTAACCAGGAAACTGTTCTTCCGTTATACATACGAGCAACGGAATCGAACATAAGGTTGAATATATAGATTGAACAATCAATGTATCTGGTTGGTATCCGATTATATCGCAATACTGTATATATAGTGATACTTACCAGGTGACGGTACTTCCGTTACACATACTAGCGACTGAATCGAACAGAAGGTTAAATGGTTAGACGAAGCGATAATTGTATCTGAGTTGTATTCGATGATATCGTGATGATGTTTATATAGCAATACTCACCAGGTAACTGTTCTTCCGTTTTACATACAAGCGACCGAATCGAGCAGAAGGTTGAATTCAGTATAGATTGAACAATCATCGTATCTGGGTTGTATTCGATTATGTTTATATAGTTATACTCACCAGGTAACTGTTCTTCCGTTATACATACGAGCAACCGAATCGAACAGAAGGTTGATTGGATAGTATCTGGGTTGTATTCGATTATGATGTTATGCTGTGTATATAGTTATACACATTAGGTGACGGTATTGTTTTACATATGAGCGACCGAAACGAACAGAAAGTTGAATGGACAGACTGAACAATCAATGTATCTGGGTGGTATCCGATTATATCGCAATACTGTATATATAGTGATACTTACCAGGTGACGGTACTTCCGTTACACATACTAGCGACTGAATCGAACAGAAGGTTGAATGATTAGACGAAACGATAATTGTATCTGAGTTGTATTCGAAGTGTTCTTCCGTTTTACATAAAAGCGACCGAATCGAGCAGAAGGTTAAATGGATAGATTGAAAATTCATCGTATCTGGGTTGTATTCGATTATCTTTATATAGTTATACTCACCAGGTAACTGTTCTTCCGTTATACATAAGAACGACTGAATTGAACAGAAGGTTGAATGAATAGACTAAACAATAATCGTATCTGGGGTTGTATTCGAGTATATCGTGATGATTATCATATAGAATGTCTAACCAGGTAACAGTTCTTCCGTTAAACATACGAGCAACCGAATCGAACATAAGGTTGGATGGATGAATTGAACAATCATTGTATCTGGGTTGTCTCCGATTATATCGTTATGCTGTATATTTTGTTACACATACCATGTAACGGTTCTTTCGTTACACATACGAGCGTCTGAATCGAACATAAGGATGGATGGTTAGACGGATTGATAATTGTAACTGAGTTGTATTCGATTAAATCGTAGTGATGTTTATATAGTAATACTCACCAGGTGACTGTTCTTGCGTTATACATACGAGCGACCCAATCGAACAGAAGGTTGGATGGATAGACGAAACGATAATTGTATCTGAGTTGTATTCGATGATATCGTGATGATGTTTATATAGCAATACTCACAGGTAACTGTCCTTTCGTTTTACATACAAGCGACCGAATCGAGCAGAAGGTTCAAAGAATAGATTGAACAATCATCGTATCTGAGTTGTATTCGATTATGTTTATATAGTTATACTCACCAGGTACCTGTTCTTCCGTTATACATACGAGCAATAGAATCGAACATAAGGTTGAATGGATAGATTGTACAATCATCGTATCTGAGTTGTATTCGATTATGTTTATATAGTTATACTCACCAGGTAACTGTTCTTCCGTTATACATACGAGCGACTGAATTGAACAGAAGGTTGAATGGATAGACTAAACAATGATCGTATCTGGGGTTGTATTCGAATATATCGTGATGATGTTTATATAGTTATACTCACCAGGTAACTTTTCTCCAGTTATACATAAGAGCGACTGAACTGAACAGAAGGTTGAATGGATAGACTGAACAATCATCGTATCTGGGTTGTATTCGATTATTTCGTGATGATTATTATATATTATGTCTAACCAGGTAACTGTTCTTCCGTTATACATACGAGCAACCGAATTGAACATAAGGTTGAATGGATAGATTGAAAAATCATTGTATCTGGGTTGTCTCCGATTATATCGTTATGCTGTATATTGAGATACACCTACCATGTAACGGTTCTTTCGTTACACATACGAGCGTCCGAATCGAACATGAGGTTGGATGGTTAGACGGAACGATAATTGTAACTGAGTTGTATTCAATTATATCGTGGTAATGTTTATATAGTAATACTCACCAGGTGACTGTTCTTGCGTTATACGTACGAGCGACCCAATCGAACAGAAGGTTGGATGGATAGACGGAATGATCATTGTATCTGAATTGTATTCGATTATATCGTGATGAAGTTCATATAGAATTACTCACCAGGTTACTGTTCTTTCGTTATACATACGAGCAACCGAATCGAACAGAAGGTTGAATGGATATTATCTGGGTTGTATTCGATTATGATGTTATGCTGTGTATATAGTTATACACACTAGGTGACGGTATTCTCGTTTTACATACGAGCGACCGAAACGAACAGAAAGTTGAATGGATAGACTGAACGATCAATGTATCTGGTTGGTATCCAATTATATCGCAATACTGTATATATAGTGATACTTACCAGGTGACGGTACTTTCGTTACAAATACTAGTGACTGAATCGAACAGGAGGTTAAATGGTTAGACGAAGCGATAATTGTATCTGAGTTGTATTCGATGATATCGTGATGATGTTTATATAGCAATACTCACCAGATAACTGTTCTTGCGTTTTACATAAAAGCGACCGAATCAAGCAGAAGGTTAAATGGATAGTTTGAAAATTCATCGTATCTGGGTTGTATTCGATTATGTTTATATAGTTATATTCACCAGGTAACTGTTCTTCCGTTATACATAAGAACGACTGAATTGAACAGAAGGTTGAATGGATAGACTAAACAATAATCGTATTTGGGGTTGTATTCGAGTATATCGTGATGATTATCATATAGTATGTCTAACCAGGTAACAGTTCTTCCGTTAAACATACGAGCGTCAGAATCGAACATAAGGTTGGATGGTTAGACGGAACGATAATTGTTACTGAGTTGTATTCGATTATATCGTGGTGATGTTTATATAGTGATACTCACCAGGTGACTGTTCTTGCGTTATACATACGAGCGACCCAATCGAACAGAAGGTTGGATGGATAGACGGAATGATCATTGTATCTGAGTTGTATTCGATTATATCGTGATGACGTTCATATAGAAATACTCACCAGGTTACTGTTCTTTCGTTATACATACGAGCAATCGAATCGAACAGAAGGTTGAATGTATAGTATCTGGGTTGTATTCGATTATGATGTTATGCTGTGTATAAATTTGTACACACTAGGTGACGGTATTCCCGTTTTACATACGAGCGACCGAAACGAACAGAAAGTAAATGGATAGACTGAACAATCAATGTATCTGGGTGGTATCCGATTATATCGCATTACTGTATATATAGTGATACTTTCCAGGTGACGGTACTTCCGTTACACATACTAGCGACTGAATCAAACAGAAGGTTGAATGGTAAGACGAAACGATGATTGTATCTGAGTTGTATTCGATGATATCGTGATGATTTTTATATAGCAATACTCACCAGGTAACTGTTCTTCCTTTTTACATACAAGCGACCGAATCGAGCAGAAGGTTAAATTTAGTATAGATTGAACAATCATCGTATCTGGGTTGTATTCGATTATGTTTATATAGTTATACTCACCAGGTAACTGTTCTTCCGTCATACATACGAGCGACTGAATTGAACAGAAGGTCGAATGGATAGACTAAACAATAATCGTATCTGGGGTTGTATTCGATTGTATCTTGATTATGTTCATATAGTTATACTCACCAGGAAACTGTTCTCCAGTTATACATAAGAGCGACTGAACTGAACAGAAGGTTGAATGGATAGACTGAACAATCATCGTATCTGGGATGCATTTGATTATATCGTGATTATTAACATATAGTATGTTTAACCAGGTAACAGTTATTTCGTTTTACATACGAGCGACCGAAACGAATAGAAAGTTGAATGGATAGACTGAACAATCGATGTATCTGGTTGGTATCCGATTATATCGCAATACTGTATATATAGTGATACTTACCAGGTGACAGTACTACCGTTGCACATACTAGCTACTGAATCGAACAGAAGGTTGAATGGTTAGACGAAATGATAATTGTATCTGAATTGTATTCAATGATATCGTGATGATGTTTATATAGCAATACTCACCAGGTAACTGTTCTTCCGTTTTACATACGAGCGACTGAATCGAGCAGAAGGTTGAATTCAGTATAGATTGAAAAATCATCGTATCTGGGTTGTATTCGATAATGTTTTTATAGTTATACTCACCAGGTAACTGTTCTTCCGTTATACATACGAGCGACTGAATTGAACAGAAGGTTGAATGGTTAGACTAAATAATAATCGTATCTGGGGTTGTATTCGAGTATATCGTGATGATGTTTATAAATTTATACTCATCAGGTAACTGTTCTCCAGTTATACATAAGAGCGACTGAACTGAACAGAAGGTTGAATGGATAGACTGAACAATCATCGTATCTGGGTTGTATTCGATTATATCGTGATGATTATCATATAGTATGTCTAACCAGGTAACAGTTCTTCCGTTAAACAAACGAGCAACCGAATCGAACATAAGGTTGGATGGATAGATTGAACAATCATTGTATCTGGGTTGTCTCCGATTATATCGTTATGCTGTATATTTATTTACACCTACCATGTAACGGTTCTTTCGTTACACATACGAGCGTCTGAATCGAACATAAGGCTGGATGGTTAGATGGAACGATAATTGTAACTGAGTTGTATTCGATTGTATCGTGGTGATGTTTATATAGTTATACTCACCATGTGACTGTTCTTGCGTTAAACATACGAGCGACCCAATCGAACAGAAGGTTTGATGGATAGACGGAATGATAATTGTATCTGAGTTGTATTCGATTATATCGTGATGACGTTCATATACAAATACTCACCAGGTTACTGTTCTTTCGTTATACATACGAGCAACCGCATCGAACAGGAGGTTGAATGGATAGTATCTGGGTTGTATTCGATTATGATGTTATGCTGTGTATATAGTTATGCACACTAGGTGACGGTATTCCCGTTTTACATACGAGCGACCGAAACGAATAGAAAGTTGAATGTATAGACTGAACAATCGATGTATCTGGTTGGTATCCGATTATATCGCAATACTGTATACATAGTGATACTTACCAGGTTACGGTACTTCCGTTACACATACTAGCGACTGAATCGAACAGGAGGTTAAATCGTTAAACGAAGCGATAATTGTATCTGAGTTGTATTCGATGATATCGTGATGATTTTTATATAGCAATACTCACCAGGTAACTGTTCTTTCGTTTTACATAAAAGCAACCGAATCGAGCAGAAGGTTAAATGGATTGATTGAAAATTCATCGTATCTGGGTTGTATTCGGTTATGTTTATATAATAATAATAATAATAATAATTTATTCACACAACGCCTCTTGAATTACATTACATATAAGTGAAATACAATAAAAGGAGGAGGGAATAAATTGAAAACCCTACAGTAGAACAAGTCTGTGCGTAGGGCTTGAGTGCAAGTAGCTAGATTGAATGTAATCATTAATTTGAAAAAGTAATAAAATATTCAAACAAACATATACTAAGGTACAAGATAAATACTTAATAACTAATAAATGGTTACAAAAGATATGTGAACATCGACGTGGTGAATAAACACAGACAACCACAAGGAAACGATTCCGCGCGTGGTGCACTATCTGTGTCCATTACATCGCCTCGATAATCCCATAACTATTAAAATTATATTCAGTACATACATACACACAATAATCACATACATAGACGCACACACAATAACGTATATATATAATAATAACAATAATAAACTTAATTATAACTACAACTAAGATGTTGAATTGGATGGTGCTAGACTATAACATGTTCTGTTTGTAGATATGGAATTTTGTAGTGTGCTCAAGGGAATGGTGAAGAGCCAAGTTTCAATTTTATTCTTGAACATTTGAAATGAATTGATTCTCTTAAATTCCGGTGGCAGCTCATTGAAAAGTTTCGGTCCTAGAAAGGTGTGACATCTTTGACCTATTGTTTTTTCTGCTCTGGGTATCACGAATTTGTTTCTGTATCTTGTATCGTAAGAGTGTTGAATGTGTACCAGGGACGATTTATTTTTGTACTGTCTTAAAAGGATCGTTTTTGCATAAAGTTGGTAAACATTCATCAATGCCGTTTCTTGGTAGAGTCTATCAGATTGATACATCCTCGGTTTTCTGTAGATCATTTTGAGGATGCACTTTTGAATTTTCTGTAAGTTTTCGATCAGTGTTGCTGAGGCGGCACCCCATGCTATGAATCCGTAGGAAATGTGGCTTTCGACCAAAGCGTAGTACAATATCCTCAGATATTTATTATTTATTATGTCGGAGATGTTCTTGAATCTATATAACATGAATCTCAATTTTTTGATTATATAATTAATGTGCTCTTCCCACCTCAAGTGGGAGTCTATGTATATACCCAGATATTTGATTTTATCAACAGACTCTATTTTTAGAGAGTTGCCGTTATCACCTTGTATATTTAGTTCTTTATATGGTGGTAGATTTGAAGAGTATGACGTGAAAGGCATAAAATGAGTTTTTTTGGAATTGATTGTCAATATTCTATTGTCAAAAAAATTTACAACACTCCGAAAGTCCTCCTCAATGTTGTTTTTGAGTGTTGTCCAGTCAGGTGCTCTGTAAAAAATTGCAGTGTCATCTGCGAAACTCACCACTTCTCCGCACAGTTCTTGTTCAAAAATATCATTTATATATAAGTTGAAAAGAACTGGCCCCAAAACAGTACCTTGGGGTACGCCATATTTTATTGTGTGATAACTGCTCCTCGTTCCATTGATATTCACGCATTGTTTTCGGTCACATAAATAACTTTGGAACAATTGATGAGCAACTCCTCGGATTCCAATATTTTCAAGCACTGACATTAATTTAACATGATCAACAGTATCGAATGCTTTTGCCAGATCGATAAAAATGCAGATAGATGGATTTTTTTTGTCGATTGCGTTGTTTATCATGTCTATCAATCTGGCAATTGCATCAGATGTTGAACTGTTTTCTCGAAACCCATATTGTTTGTTAGAAAGAATTTTGTACTTTTTGAGGAATGAATTCAGCCTATTTTGTAATATTTTTTCGAAAACTTTACCAATACTAGATATCAATGAAATTGGCCATCAATTTGTTACTTCAAGTTTATCACCATTTTTGAATAAAGGCTTCATTTCGGCAATTTTCAAGCTGTCCGGAAATATACCATCATACATACACTTGTTTATTATATACGCTAATGGAAGTGTGATTTCTTCCTTGATATCTTTAAGAATTTCAGATCTGATGTGATCTATTCCGGGAGATTTGTTATTTTTCAAATCCATTATTATTTGCTTGACCTCCGTCTCGTTCGTCTCCGATAGAAAAATTGAGTTACTATTTTTTTATAATTTATTTTTGTTTTTTCAATACCAATTTTCAAAGTTTCGGCCATTTTTTGTCCAACTTCAGTGAAGTGTTTACAAAAAATCTCGGAGATTTCTTTTGGGTTATTTGTTGTTCTCCCATCCCAACTTTTCATTTCCATTATATTTATTTTTTGTTTTTGTGTTTTAGAAATTTCATTAATACATTCCCATAAATTTTTACTTGCATTTTTATTGATTTCTATTTTATTATTGAAGTAGTCACTTTTGGCTTTCTTTATTAGATAATTCAATTTGTTTCTATAATTTCGAAATTGTTGCTTGTTGTGTTCAGTGGGATTAATTTTCATTATTTGGTATAGCCAATTTTTTTCATGGGTCGATTTTACTATTCCGGCAGTTATCCAGCATCTCCTTTTCATTTTATATGTTTTAATTTTTAATTGTGATGTTGAATTTTCGATATGGCTATTTATAATTTTTATTAAGTTATTGGTACACACGTCAACGTCATTTTCAGTATAAATATCCAACCAATTTTCTTGTTGGATTTTTTCTTTGAATTCCTTTTGATTTAATACATGTCTGAATCTTTGTGGTTTTTGTTTAAGTGTGTTTTTAGACGTGCTGAAGTGATTCATAACGCAATAGTGGTCTGTTATTTTGGATTCGAGGACTACTGGAATATTATTATAGAACATTTCTTTGGTTTTTAAGAATATATAATCCAGGCAAGATTTTTCGTTGCCTATTTCCCTAGTACACTTATTGATCAAACAATTGAAACCTTCTTCCCCCATGACGTTCAGATATTCATTTATAATGGTATCGTTTTCATTCAAAATGTTGATATTAATATCACCTGTTATTATGTGTACGTCTGGGATTGGGCACGATTTCAGGTAATCTGAAAGGTCATTTATAAATTTTTGTTCTGATGTTGAACATGGTCTATAAATACCGTTGACTAATATTCGTTTATTGTTTATGGTGGAACATAACTCCAACATATTCATTACACCGAGTTTCACCACAGTGCATATACAAGTTAGATACTCTCTAGCAAAGATAATTGTACCATCATTTTGATTTATGGAACCTTCATTATAAAATTGTTGGTACCCAGCAAGATTAATAAGGGATATATCTGGTATTTGCCATGTTTCTGTGATAACAATGAAATCAAAATTATTTCTTACCTCCGAAAGTAGAATTTTCAACTCGTCCATATTTTTATTTGCGCTTCTTATATTCATTTGAAAAATTGACACTTCAAGATTGTGCACCTCTTTCTGGAAGAACATGTTATAGTCTAAGGTATTTTTCAAAACAATCGTTTCTGTTTGCTCGATATGAAAGTCTCTCAAATAATTATTCATTTTATACAACAACTACAACAACTGGGAAAGGAACACGTACACACGATATGGGAATATTCGGAATAAGAGTTATTTTTGGGGTTGCACTTTATCGAGAAGGAAATTAGAGAAAGGAGAGAATTTGTGGGAATACTTACTTCTTTTTGTCTTTTTCACTGTGTGATCTAGTCTTTGTTTTCTCTGTGTTTAGGTTACTGATCAATTTCTGAGCTGGTTTCCTGATGGCTCCAAGGGACACATTTTTAAAAGTTTCTGCTTCATATACTTCACAGAGAGGGGGTTCAGTTATTGTTGTTGGGGCACTTTTTATCTCAATTGATTTTTCTGTATTTTCTTCGCTTCTCTCAATTGCAAGGAGTTGATTCACCGAATATTCAATTTCATCAACAACCAACTTGTTTCCTTTTATGAATGATTTTTTATTTCTATTTTGTCTATGAGTCTGGAGATGCCTTTTCAAGACTGCCAAATCTTCCCTTTGTTGAGTGGTGAGATCCTGTGAGATGGAGATTCCAGTTCCTTTTAGTTTTTTGCAATTTGCAAATATATCTTTCTTAGTAAAACTCGAGACTAATTCAATTTTAACAGGACAATTTTTCCCAGATCCCAGACAATATATATCCTTTATTTGATTAATCGATAGGTCTATTTGCAGCAGCGATTTCAGCTCGTCTCGAAGGCAATCAAAAGTTATT
This sequence comes from Chrysomela aeneicollis, assembly GCA_029955515.1. Lineage (NCBI taxonomy): Eukaryota > Metazoa > Arthropoda > Insecta > Coleoptera > Chrysomelidae > Chrysomela > Chrysomela aeneicollis. The sequence continues at coordinate 146,303 of JARUHQ010000008.1, forward strand.
TCGTGGCGTTCTTTGTTCAATCCAAACACAACAATATTGTTTGATTTTTGAATACGCTCCAATTTTTCAACTCTTTTCTTCAACAATAAATTTTCTTCTTCCAGCTTCCTAATTCTTTCTTGAGACTCTTCTATCTTCAGTTGAATTCGTGCCTCACTAGCATCGATTGCATTATTCAATTCTACTCTGTTTTGTTGTATTTCATCTATTATCCGTTTTGTATCGGCCACAGTAGAACTCATAGTGTGTGGACAGCTTTAGCTTTGTATCTGATAAGGCGATTGTTTTGAAAGTTTTTTTATATGATCAGAGATGGTTACACTCTTTTTATGTTTGATTATTGATCAAATTATATTATATCAACTGCATTGGGTATGATACAGTTGGCCGGAATATATATAGTTATACTCACCAGGTAACTGTTCTTCCGTTATACATAAGAACGACTGAATTGAACACAAGGTTGAATGGATAGACTAAACAATAATCGTATCTGGGGTTGTATTCGAGTATATCGTGATGATTATCATATAGTATGTCTAACCAGGTAACAGTTCTTCCGTTAAACATACGAGCAACCGAATCGAACATAAGGTTGGATGGATAGATTGAACAATCATTGTATCTGGGTTGTCTCCGATTATATCGTTATGCTGTATATTTAGTTACACATACCATGTAACGGTTCTTTCGTTACACATACGAGCGTCTGAATCGAACATAAGGTTGGTTGGTTAGACGGAACGATTATTGTAACTGAGTTGTTTTCGATTATATCGTGGTGATGTTTATATAGTAATACTCACCAGGTGACTGTTCTTGCGTTAAACATACGAGCGACCCAATCGAACAGAAGGTTGGATGGATAGACGAAATGATAATTGTATCTGAGTTGTATTCGATTATATCGTGATGACGTTCATATAGAAATACTCACCAGGTTACTGTTCTTTCGTTATACATACGAGCAACCGAATCGAACAGAAGGTTGAATGGATAGTATCTGGGTTGTATTCGATTATGATGTAATGCTGTGTATATAGGTATACACATAAGGTGACGGTATTCCCGTTTTACATACGAGCGACCGAAACGAACAGAAAGTTGAATGGATAGACTGAACAATCAATGTATCTGGGTGGTATCCGATTATATCGCTATACTGTAATATAGTGGTACTTACCAGGTGACAGTACTACCGTTACACATACTAGCGACTGAATCGAACAGGAGGTTAAATGGTTAGACGAAATGATAATTGTATCTGAATTGTATTCAATGATATCGTGATGATGTTTATATAGCAATACTCACCAGGTAACTGTTCTTCCGTTTTACATACAAGCGACTGAATCGAGCAGAAGGTTGAATTCAGTATAGATTAAACAATCATCGTATCTGGGTTGTATTCGATAATGTTTTTATAGTTATACTCACCAGGTAACTGTTCTTCCGTTATACATACGAGCGACTGAATTGAACAGAAGGTTGAATGGTTAGACTAAATAATAATCGTATCTGGGGTTGTATTCGAGTATATCGTGATGATGTTTATATATTTATACTCATCAGGTAACTGTTCTCCAGTTATACATAAGAGCGACTGAACTGAACAGAAGGTTGAATTCAGTATAGATTGAACAATCATCGTATCTGGGTTGTATTCGATAATGTTTATATAGTAATACTCACCAGGTGCCTGTTCTTGCGTTATAGGTACGAGCGACCCAATCGAACAGAAGGTTGAATGGATAGACTGAACAATCATCGTATCTGGGTTGTATTCGATTATATCGTGATGATTATCATATAGTATGTCTAACCAGGTAACAGTTCTTCCGTTAAATAAACGAGCAACCGAATCGATCATAAGGTTGGATGGATAGATTGAACAATCATTGTATCTGGGTTGTCTCCGATTATATCGTTATGCTGTATATTTAGTTACACCTACCATGTAACGGTTCGTTAGTTACACATACGAGCGTCTGAATCGAACATAAGGTTGGATGGTTAGATGGAACGATATTTGTAACTGAGTTTTATTCGATTGTATCGTGGTGATGTTTATATAGTAATACTCACCAGGTGACTGTTCTTGCGTTAAACATACGAGCGACCCAATCGAACAGAAGGTTTGATGGATAGACGGAATGATAATTGTATCTGAGTTGTATTCGATTATATCGTGATGACGTTCATATAGAAATACTCACCAGGTTACTGTTCTTTCGTTATACATACGAGCAACCGAATCGAACAGGAGGTTGAATGGATAGTGTCTGGGTTGCATTCGATTATGATGTCATGCTGTGTATATAGTTATACACATCAGGTGACGGTATTCCTGTTTTACATACGAGCGACCGAAACGAACAGAAAGTTGAATGGATAGACTGAACAATTAATGTATCTGGGTGGTATCCGATTATATCGCAATACTGTATATATAGTGATACTTACCAGGTGACGGTACTTCCGTTACACATACTAGCGACTGAATCGAACAGAAGGTTAAATGATTAGACGAAACGATAATTGTATCTTAGTTGTATTCGATGATATCGTGATGATGTTTATATAGCAATACTCACCAGGTAACTGTTCTTCCGTTTTACATAAGAGCGACCGAATCGAGCAGAAGGTTGAATTCAGTATAGATTGAACATTCTTCGTATCTGGGTTGTATTCGATAATGTTTTTATAGTTATACTCACCAGGTAACTGTTTTTCCGTTATACATACGAGCGACTGAATTGAACAGAAGGTTGGATGGTTAGACTAAATAATAATCGTATCTGAGGTTGTATTCGAGTATATCGTGATGATGTTTATATATTTATACTCACCAGGTAACTGTTCTCCAGTTATACATAAGTGCGACTGAACTGAACAGAAGGTTGAATGGATTGACTGAACAATCATCGTATCTGGGTTGTATTCGATTATATCTTGATGATTATCATATAGTATGTCTAACCAGGCAACAGTTCTTCCGTTAAACAAACGAGCAACCGAATCGAACATAAGGTTGGATGGATAGATTGAACAATCATTGTATCTGGGTTGTCTCCGATTATATCGTTATGCTGTATATTTAGTTACACCTACCATGTAACGGTTCTTTCGTTACACATACGAGCGTCTGAATCGAACATAAGGTTGGATGGTTTGACGAAACGATAATTGTGACTGAGTTGTATTCGATTGTATCGATGTTTATATAGTAATACTCACCAGGTGACTGTTCTTGCGTTATACATACGAGCGACCCAATCGAACAGAAGGTTGGATGGATAGACGGAATGATAATTGTATCTGAGTTGTATTAGATTATATCGTGATGACGTTCATATGGAAATACTCACCAGGTTACTGTTCTTTCGTTATACATACGAGCAACCGAATCGAACAGGGGGTTGAATGGATAGTGTCTGGGTTGTATTCGAATATGATGTTATGCTGTGTATATAATTATACACACTAGGTGACGGTATTCCCGTTTTACATACGAGCTACCGAAACGAACTGAAAGTTGAATGGATAGACTGAACAATCAATGTATCTACGTGGTATCCGATTATATCGCAATTCTGTATATATAGTGATACTTACCAGGTGACGATACTTCCGTTACACATACTAGCTACTGAATCGAACAGAATGTTGAATGGTAAGACGAAACGATAATTGTATCTGAGTTGTATTCGATGATATCGTGATGATGTTTATATAGCAATACTCACCAGGTAACTGTCCTTTCGTTTCACATACAAGCGACCGAATCGAGCAGAAGGTTGAATGGATAGATTGAACAATCATCGTATCTGAGTTGTATTCGATTATGTTTATATAGTTCCACTCACCAGGTACCTGTTCTTCCGTTATACATACGAGCAACCGAATCGAACATAAGGTTGAATGGATAGATTGAACAATCATCGTATCTGAGTTGTATTCGATTATGTTTATATAGTTATACTCACCAGGTAACTGTTCTTCCGTTATACATACGAGCTACTGAATTGAACAGAAGGTTGAATGGATAAACTAAACAATGATCGTATCTGGGGTTGTATTCGATTATATCGTGATGATGTTTATATAGTTATACTCACCAGGTACCTGTTCTCCAGTTATACATAAGAGCGACTGGACTGAACAGAAGGTTGAATGGATAGACTGAACATTCATCGTATCTGGGTTGTATTCGATTATTTCGTGATGACTATTATATATTATGTCTAACCAGGTAACTGTTCTTCCGTTATACATACGAGCAACCGAATCTAACATAAGGTTGAATGGATAGATTGAACAATCAATGTATCTGGTTGGTATCCGATTATATCGCAATACTGTATATATAGTGATACTTACCAGGTGACGGTACTTCCGTTACGCATACTAGCGACTGAATCGAACAGAAGGTTAAATGGTTAGACGAAGCGATAATTGTATCTGAGTTGTATTCGATGATATCGTGATGATGTTTATATAGGAATACTCACCAGGTAACTGTTCTTCCGTTTTACATACAAACGACCGAATCGAGCAGAAGGTTGAATTCAGTATAGATTGAACAATCATCGTATCTGGGTTGTATTCGATTATGTTTATATAGTTATACTCACCAGGTTACTATTCTTCCGTTATACATACGAGCAACCGAATCGAAGAGAAGGTTGAATGGATAGTATCTGGGTTGTATTCGATTATGATGTTTTGCTGTGTATATAAATATACACATTAGGTGACGGTATTCCCGTTTTACATACGAGCGACCGAAACGAACAGAAAGTTGAATGGATAGACTGAACAATCAATGTATCTGGGTGGTATCCGATTATATCGCAATACTGTATATATAGTGATACTTACCAGGTGACGGTACTTTCGTTACACATACTAGCGACTGAATCGAACAGAAGGTTAAATGATTAGACGACACGATTATTGTATCTGAGTTGTATTCGATGTGTTCTTCCGTTTCACATGAAAGCGACCGAATCGAGCAGAAGGTTGAATGGATAGATTGAAAATTCATCGTATCTGGGTTGTATTCGATTATGTTTATATAGTTATACTCACCAGGTAACTGTTCTTCCGTTATACATAAGAACGACTGAATTGAACAGATGGTTGAATGGATAGACTAAACAATAATCGTATCTGGGGTTGTATTCGAGTATATAGTGATGATTATCATATAGAATGTCTAACCAGGTAACAGTTCTTCCATTAAACATACGAGCAACCGAATCGAACATAAGGTTGGATGGATAAATTGAACAATCATTGTATCTGGGTTGTCTCCGATTATATCGTTATGCTGTATATTTAGTTACACATACCATGTAACGGTTCTTTCGTTACACATACGAGCGTCTGAATCGAACATAAGGTTGGATGGTTAGACGTAACGATAATTGTAACTGAGTTGTATTCGATTATATCGTGGTGATGTTTATATAGTAATACTCACCAGGTGACTGTTCTTGCGTTATACATACGAGCGACCCAATCGAACAGAAGGTTGGATGGATAGACGAAATGATAATTTTATCTGAGTTGTATTCGATTATATCGCGATGACGTTTTTATAGAAATACTCACCAGGTTACTGTTCTTTCGTTATACATACGAGCAACCGAATCGAACAGAAGGTTGAATGGATAGTATCTGGGTTGTATTCGATTATGATGTTATGCTGGGTATATAGTGATACACATAAGGTGACGGTATTTCCGTTTTACATACGAGCGACCGAAACGAACAGAAAGTTGAATGGATAGACTGAACAATCAATGTATCTGGGTGGTATTCGATTATATCGCAATACTGTATATATAGTGATACTTACCAGGTGACGATACTTCCGTTACACATACTAGCGACTGAATCGAACAGAATGTTGAATGGTTAGACGAAACGATAATTGTATCTGAGTTGTATTCGATGATATCGTGATGATGTTTATATAGCAATACTCACCAGGTAACTGTCCTTTCGTTTTACATACAAGCGACCGAATCGAGCAGAAAGTTTAATGAATAGATTGAACAATCATAGTATCTGAGTTGTATTCGATTATGTTTATATAGTTTTACTCACCAGGTACCTGTTCTTCCGTTATACATACGAGCAACCGAATCGAACATAAGGTTGAATGGATAGATTGAACAATCATCATATCTGAGTTGTATTCGATTATGTTCATATAGTGATACTCACCAGGTAACTGTTCTTCCGTTATACATACGAGCTACTGAATTGAACAGAAGGTTGAATGGATAGACGAAACAATGATCGTATCTGGGGTTGTATTCGATTATATCGTGATGATGTTTATATAGTTATACTCACCAGGTACCTGTTCCCCAGTTATACATAAGAGCGACTGGACTGAACAGAAGGTTGAATGGATAGACTGAACAATCATCGTATCTGGGTTGTATTCGATTATTTCGTGATGATTATTATATATTATGTCTAACCAGGTAACTGTTCTTCCGTTATACATACGAGCAACCGAATCGAACATAATGTTGAATGGATAGATTGAACAATCAATGAATCTGGTTGGTATCCGATTATATCGCAATACTGTATATATAGTGATACTTACCAGGTGACGGTACTTCCGTTACACATACTAGCGACTGAATCGAACAGAAGGTTAAATGGTTAGACGAAGCGATGATTGTATCTGAGTTGTATTCGATGATATCGTGATGATGTTTATATAGCAATACTCACCAGGTAACTGTTCTTCCGTTTTACATACAAGCGACCGAATCGAGCAGAAGGTTAAATTCAGTATAGATTGAACAATCATCGTATCTGAGTTGTATTCGATTATGTTTATATAGTTATACTCACCAGGTGACTGTTCTTTCGTTAAACATTCGAGCAACCGAATCGAACAGAAGGTTGAATGGATAGTATCTGGGTTGTATTCGATAATGATGTTATGCTGTGTATATAGTTATACACACTAGGTGACGGTATTCCCGTTTTACATACGAGCGACCGAAACGAACAGAAAGTTGAATGGATAGACTGAACAATCAATGTATCTGGTTGGTATCCGATTATATCGCAATACTGTGATACTTACCAGGTGACGGTACTTCCGTTACACATACTAGCGACTGAATCGAACAGAAGGTTAAATTATTAGACGAAGCGATAATTGTATCTGAGTTGTATTCGATGATATCGTGATGATGTTTATATAGCAATACTCACCAGGTAACTGTTCTTCCGTTTAACATTAAAGCGACCGAATCGAGCAGAAGGTTGAATGGATAGATTGAAAATTCATCGTATCTTGGTTGTATTTGATTAGGTTTATATAGTTATACTCACCAGGTAACTGTTCTTCCGTTATACATAAGAACGACTGAATTGAACAGAATGTTGAATGGATAGACTAAACAATAATCGTATCTGGGGTTGTATTCGAGTATATCGTGATGATTATCATATAGTATGTCTAACCAGGTAACAGTTCTTCCATTAAACATACGAGCAACCGATTCGAACATAAGGTTGGATGGATAGAATGAACAATCATTGTATCTGGGTTGTCTCCGATCATATCGTTATGCTGTATTTTTAGTTACACCTACCATGTAACGGTTCTTTCGTTACCATACGAGCGTCTGAATCGAACATAAGGTTGGATGTTGGATGGTTAGACGGAACGATAATTGTAACTGAGTTGTATTCGATTATATCGTGGTGATGTTTATATAGTAATACTCACCAGGTGACTGTTCTTGCATTATACATACGAGCGACCCAATCGAACATAAGGTTGAATGGATAGACGGAATGATCATTGTATCTGAGTTGTATTCGATTATATCGTGATGACGTTCATATAGAAATACTCACCAGGTTACTGTTCTTTCGTTATACATACGAGCAACCGAATCGAACAGATGGTTGAATGGATAGTATCTGGGTTGTATTCGATGATGATGTTATGATGTGTATATAGTTATACACATTAGGTGACGGTATTCCCGTTTTACATACGAGCGACCGAATCGAACAGAAAGTTGAATGGATAGACTGAACAATCAATGTATCTGGGTGGTATCCGATTATATCGCAATACTGTATAAATAGTGATACTTACCAGTTGACGGTACTTCCGTTACACATACTAGCGACTGAATCGAACAGAAGGTCAAATGGTTAGACGAAACGATAATTGTATCTCTGAGTTGTATTCGATGATATCGTGATGATGTTTATATAGCAATACTCACCAGGTAACTGTTCTTCCGTTTTACATACAAGCGACCGAATCGAGCAGAAGGTTGAATTCAGTATAGATTGAACAATCATCGTATCTGGGTTGTATTCGATTATGTTTATATAGTTATACTCACCAGGTTACTGTTCTTCCGTTATACATACGAGCAACCGAATCGAACAGAAGGTTGAATGGATAGTATCTGGGTTGTATTCGATTATGATGTTATGCTGTGTATATAGTTATACACATTAGGTGACTGTATTCCCGTTTTACATACGAGCGAGTGAAACGAACAGAAAGTTGAATGGATAGACTGAACAATCAATGTATTTGGGTGGTATTCGATTATATCGCAATACTGTATATATAGTGATACTTACCAGGTGACGGTACTTCCGTTAAACATACTAGCGACTGAATCGAACAGAAGGTTGAATGATTAGTCGAAACGATAATTGTATCTGAGTTGTATTCGATGATATCGTGATGATGTTTATATAGCAATACTCACCAGGTAGATGTTCTTCCGTTTTACATACAAGCGACCGAATCGAGCAGAAGGTTAAATTTAGTATAGATTGAACAATCATCGTATCTGGGTTGTATTCGATTATGTTTATATAGTTATACTCACCAGGTAACTGTTCTTCCGTTATACATACGAGCGACCAAAACGAACAGAAAGTTGAATGGATAGACTGAACAATCAATGTATCTGGGTGGTATCCGATTATATCGCAATACTGTATATATAGTGATACTTACCAGGTGACGGTACTTCCGTTAAACATACTAGCGACTGAATCGAACAGAAGGTTGAATGATTCGACGAAACGATAATTGTATCTGAGTTGTATTCGATGATATCGTGATGATGTTTATATAGCAATACTCACCAGGTAACTGTTCTTCCGTTTTACATACAAGCGACCGAATCGAGCAGAAGGTTAAATTTAGTATAGATTGAACAATCATCGTATCTGGGTTGTATTCGATTATGTTTATATAGTTATACTCACCAGGTAACTGTTCTTCCGTTATACATACGAGCGACCGAAACGAACAGAAAGTTGAATGGATAGACTGAACAATCAATGTATCTGGGTGGTATCCGATTATATCGTTATGCTGTATATTTAGTTACACCTACCATGTAACGGTTCTTTCGTTACACATACGAGCGTCTGAATCGAACATAAGGTTGGATGGTTAGACGGAACGATAATTGTAACTGAGTTGGATTCGATTATATCGTGGTGATGTTTATATAGTAATACTCACCAGGTGACTGTTCTTGCGTTATACATACGAGCGACCCAATCGAACAGAAGGTTGGATGGATAGACGGAATGATCATTGTTCCTGAGTTGTATTCGATTATATCGTGATGAAGTTCATATAGAAATACTCACCAGGTTACTGTTCTTTCGTTATACATACGAGCAACCGAATCGAACAGAAAGTTGAATGGTTAGACGAAGCGATAATTGTATCTGAGTTGTATTCGATGATATCGTGATGATGTTTATATAGCAATACTCACCAGGTAACTGTTCTTCCGTTTTACATAAAAGCGACCGAATCGAGCAGAAGGTTAAATGGATAGATTGAAAATTCATCGTATCTGGGTTGTATTCGATTATGTTCATATAGTTATACTCACCAGGTAACTGTTCTTCCGTTATACATAAGAACGACTGAATTGAACAGAAGGTTGAATGGATAGACTTAACAATAATCGTATCTGGGGTTGTATTCGAGTATATCGTGATGATTATCATATAATATGTCTAACCAGGTAACAGTTCTTCCGTTTAACATACGAGCAACCGAATCGAACATAAGGTTGGATGGATAATAATAATAATAATAATTATAATTTTATTATCCCGTTAGACAATCAAAAATTACATTGTATAGGATTAGTCATGGACAAGCTTAAGAATAAAAATAAAAATAGAAGTACAAGGAGAGACGCTTAAAAATAAACATAAAACATATATAATTATACAGTTTACAAACAGTGACACATTTATTGTTTTTTTTTTATTATTATTATTATTCAATCATTTCCTGATAGGAGTAGTAGTTTTTCACTACAAGGTAAGACTTAAGTGCAACTTTGAAGCTGTAGATAGTACTACAGTTTTTCAGTTCAAGGGGAAGCAAATTGAATAATCTGAGCCCTATTACATTGGGGGAATTATAAGTCAGTGCATTTTTACAAAATGGCACGTGAAAGTCTGTCTTATACCTAGTATTAATAGAATGCACATTTTCATTTCTCATGAAACGGTTACGGTTATCATAAATAAAAACACATAATTCAAATATATACAGGCACGGTAATGTTAATATTTTAAAATTTTTAAAAAGACTTTTACAGCTTGTATTTCTTGAGACTCCTGTTATACATCTTATAATCTTTTTCTGGGCGACAAAAACATCTTTGCATGAGGAGGAAGCTCCCCAGAAAGTAATACCATACCGAATATGGGATTCGATTTGAGCATGATACAGCATAATCAGCTGTTTCTGGTCTAGAATATGCCGGAGGTTTCTGAGAAGATAATTCATGGAGTTAAGTTTTGATATATTTGCTGCACAATGAATTTTCCAGCTGAGAAATTCATCCAAGTGTACACCTAAAAACTTCACCGTAGAGCATGGAGAAATTTCTTCATCTTCAATTTTCAAGTTGAAACTGGCTATTTCTTTTTGTCTAGCATGAAATCTCATTAGATGCGATTTTTCATTATTTAAATATAGGGAATTTGCCTTGAACCATGTATTCAGATTTCGAAGGATTAAGTTACCTTTGGTTTGTAGATTTTGATCTATTTTATCTGATATAACCATTGATGTATCATCTGCATATAGTGTGAAATGAGCATCAGTAGAGATGGATTCGATATTATTCACATATAACAAAAAAAGTATAGGGCCCAGCACTGAGCCTTGTGGAACACCAACATTAATATCTACAAAATTGGATGTATATAACTTCTTCACTTTGTTGTTAACATTAATGATACTAACATATTGCTTCCGTGTTGCATTTCCTTGTATGCCAATACTATAATATTTTTCATAAAGATTATCGTGATCAACACAGTCAAATGCTTTACTGAGGTCACAGAAGACCCCGATAGGGCATTCGCCACCGCTTATTGAATTTAAGACGTTCGAATATAAAGAATGAATCGCATCGGTAGTTGACTTTGAATTCTGAAAACCATATTGGTTTTCAGATATGATTTTGTTCTCGTTCAAATAAACGTTTAGTCTGTTCAAATATGCATATTCAAAAATCATAGAGAAAACAGATGGCACTGTGATCGGACGAAAATTTGTCATATTATTCGGATCGCCTTTTTTATATATGGGAATGACTTTACCCGTTTTGATGAGATTCGGAAAATTTCCTGAACAGTACGAAACATTTATCAGATATGTTAAAGGTGAGATTATAGAGCCCAATGTTTTCCTTAATAGAAACCCTGGAACTTCATCAAATCCAGATGAGTAAGTATTTTTTAGTTTTGTCCATAGGAGCTGGTATAATTCATCTTGATTATAGGGTAGCAGGTAGAACTTATTCGAAGAATTTGAAGGAGGATATTTGTCTAGTGGATTGGACAAGTTCACTGAACTCTGCAATTTGTTTGTTATAATCAATGGAACATTCTTGAAAAAATTATTAAAGCTATTTACAATTGAAGTTGGATCTTCTATCAACTCATCGTTTTCATTCCTTATCGATATGTTATTATGCATCTTTACTTTGTTTGAGAGTTCCTATATGACATGCCATGCTGATTTAGTGGGGTTATCTGAGTTGGTGATTTTATCTTGAAAGTACTTTTTTTTTGTGGATTTCACTAGACTGGTATGGATTTTTTTCTGTTGAATATAGAGTGGTTTAATTCCAGTGAAAGTTTGGGAAAGGAAATGAAGATTTTTTAGATCTTCACTGGATTGTCGTACTTCATTGTTCACCCATTTGTTAGTTATATCATTTGTTATATATTTTTTCCTTAATGGAAAATTAATATTGAAGTAGTATAAAAATATATCCATGAAAAACTGGAACGCCATATTTACATCAATATTTGCGTAGATATCAGACCAATCTCCATTTAATAGATCACTTGAAAAATTGGCAATTGGAATATCATTAAAATTCCTTTTATAATGAGATTGAGGCCTCAGTTTTGGAGTTGCAATATTGAAGTCCACATAGATGCTTCTATGGTCTGATATGGTATTGTCAAGTATGCAGGTAATGCTGTCGTTACTCAAATTCGTGAAAACATTGTCTATAATAGTTAAGCTGTTGATTGTAACTCTGGTTGGCCATCTGACTAAATTATTATCGATTTTAAATGGTGCTAAGATATTCATTAATTTCAGGTAGTCATTATTTGATGTTTTTGCATCGATGTTAAAGTCGCCGCAGATCATAATCTGAACATTTGGTTTGTAACAGTGATTCAGTACATCATCAAGTTTATCTAAGAATATTTGCAGATCCCCTGATGGAGATCTATAGCAATTGAAAATGAGAAGGGGGTTACTTGTCTTAGTTTTATATGTGAGAGCTGATATTTCGAAGTCTTTTTCACAACAAAATTTCTTGATGTCAATACATTTTACGTAGATATTATTTCTAACCCAAATTCCTACACCACCACCTCTGAATGAGGTTCTACAATAGCAATCAATGGGACGAAAGTTTTTTATATGAATTTGTTTGATAGATTCAGAAGTTTCCCACAACTCTGTCAGACAAATGAAATTTATATTTTTGAAGGAGTTTATATCCATTAGAATATTATCGATTTTATCAGGTGAGATACTCTGTACATTGAGAAGTAACAGCTGAGGATCAAACACTGTTGTTAAGTCTTGTCTTGCCGTTCCATTCTTCTGAGGTATAAAAAACGACTGATGCATGCATTCTCAGGCCATAAGGTTGGATTCATCGCCGTGTTGAAGTTATGATCATATATTTTTACCTTGAATGAAGCATATAGCTGGGGATGCCGTGATATAAGAGGTTCGCAGATAACTTCGGGAAAATTCGTTGTCAGTAGGGATTCCATACTTTCCTTAGTGGAATCGGGAGCCACTCTGTAGACATGGAGATCTACAAATTTAGGAACTCCTTTCACTGTTCCAGCATTTCCAGAAATGGCGTTATTGCTACCAACAATAACTTTGGCAGGTTTTCGTTTACGGTGACTGATGGTTTTCCATGTATTATTCTCAGAGGCAGTCGATTCAACCGAGGTGGACTTTGTTTGTCGTGGTGGATTATCCGCTAGATGGATGATCATTTAATTTATTTCCCTTCCAGTAACTTCCAGTAATGTACTTGACTCATCATTTATTTTTGTCTGTTTGGAGTTTCCATTGGAACCTCCTTTTCTAAAAACTGGGGAGATGATATCAGCTGAACCAGTTTTTATTCCACTCTCTTCCGTTTGTATACAATTGATAGCAGACAAAGTTTTTGTGGTTGAACTGGCCCTGTTTTTTGGGCCTGCCAGGTGTCCCACAATGTCTTCTTTAATATTTCGGTTATTGATATCATAATCAATTTGTTTTTGTAGGTACGATATTTTATCTTTTAATAAATTGCAATTTTCCTGCAGTATGGAATTCTTACTTTCCAGTTCTTCGATAATACGCTTGAGTAGATTATTTTCTTTTTCAAGACTATATTCATTACTTGGTTTGTAGGATTGGTTCCAATTGTCAGTAGTAATATGCTCGCAAATTACATTTTTTCCTTGGGAAGACTGTTTGAAACAACTTGGGTGGAAAACCTCTTTGTTTATCGTTTGTTAATCGAATACAACTCAGATACGATGATTGTTCAATCTATCCATTTAACCTTCTGCTCGATTCGGTCACTTTTATGTAAAACTGAAGGACAGTTACCTGGTGAGTATTGCTATATAAATATCATCACGATATCATCGAATACAACTCAGATACAATTATCGTTTCGTCTAACCATTCAACATTCTGTTCGTTTCGGTCGCTCGTATGTAAAACGATAATACCGTCACCTAATGTGTATAACTATATACACAGCATAACATCATAATCGAATACAACCCAGATACTATCCATTCAACCTTCTGTTCGATTCGATTGCTCGTATGTATAACGGAAGAACAGTTTCCTGGTGAGTATAACTTTATAAACATAATCGAATACAACCCAGATACGATTATTGTCAAATCAATACTGAATTCAACCTTCTGCTCGATTCAGTCGCTCTCATGTATAACTGGAGAACAGTTACCTGTTGAGTATAACTATATAAACATAATCGAATACAACCCAGATACGATGATTGTTCAATCCATACTAAATTTAACCTTCTGCTCGATTCGGTCGCTTTTATGTAAAACGGAAGAACAGTTACCTGGTGAATATTGCTATATAAACATCATCACTATATTATCGAATACAACTCAGATACAATTATCGCTTCGTCTAACCATTTAACCTTCTGTTCGATTCAGTCGCTAGTTTGTGTAACGGAAGTACCGTCACCTGGTAAGTATCACTATATATACAGTATTGCGATATAATCGGATACCACCCAGATACATTGATTGTTTAGTCTATCCATTCAACTTTCTGTTCGTTTCGGTCGCTCGTATGTGAAACGGGAATATCCTCACCTTATGTGTTTAACTATATACACAGCATAACATCATAATCGAATACAACCCAGATACTATTCATTCAACCTTCTGTTCGATTCGGTTGTTCGTATGTATAACGAACGAACAGTAACCTGGTGAGTATTTCTATATGAACGTTATCACGATATAATCGAATACAACTCAGATACAATGATCATTTCGTCTATCCATCCAACCTTCTGTTCGATTGGGTCGCTCGTATGTATAACGCAAGAACAGTCACCTGGTGAGTATTACTATATAAACATCACCACGATATAATCGAATACAACTCAGTTATAATTATCGTTCCGTCTAACCATCCAACCTTATGTTCGATTCAGACGCTCGTATGTGTAACGAAAGAACCGTTACATGGTAGGTGTAACTAAATATACAGCATAACGATATAATCGGAGACAACCCAGATACAATGATTGTTCAATCTATCCATCCAACCTTATGTTCGATTCGGTAGCTCGTATGTATAACGGAAGAACTGTTACCTGGTTAGACATAACATATGATAATAATCACGATATAATCTAACACAACCCAGATACGATGAATGTTCAGTCTATCCATTCAACCTTCTGTTCAGTTCAGTCGCTCTTATGTATAACTGGAGAACAGTTTCCTGGTGAGTATAACTATATGAACATCATCAAGATATAATCGAATACAACCCCAGATACGATTATTGTTCAGTCTATCCTTTCAACCATCTGTTCAAATCAGTCGCTCGTATGTATAACGGAAGAACAGTTACCTGGTGAGTATAACTATATAAACATAATCGAATACAACCCAGATAAGATGATTGTTCAATCTATACTAAATTTAAGCTTCTGCTCGATACGGTCGCTTGTATGTAAAACGGAAGAACTGTTACCTGGTGAGTATTGCTATATAAACATCATCACGATATCATCGAATACAACTCAGAGATACAATTATCGTTTCGTCTAACCATTTAACCTTCTGTTCGATTCAGTCGCTAGTATGTGTAACGGAAGTACCGTCACCTGGTGAGTAGTAGTAGTAGAGCTAAGCCGGTACGAGCTCACTTTGACCTCAAGTAACCCCGTGGATGGCATGTCCATCAGCAGTGACCATACAGTAGGGGGGTCTAGTGAAGGTCACGAAGACATCTTCAATCTGAAGACATCTTCAATCTGAAGACATCTTCCATCTGAAGACATCTTGCAGACCACACCCTCAACTGACACTACCCCCTTAGGCCTTTTACGCTGTACCCCCCTTTGGATCCTTAGCGCTGCGCAATCCGAAGACATCTTGTGACGTCATATTTCATTTAAAAAAAAGCCAGTACAATCGGGATTCGAACCCGCACCAATACGGTGCAAAGTTTCAAGACCAAACGCTTCGTCCACGCGGCCACTGCGGGACATATCAATTAACATTTCTAAAAATAAACCGATGCGGTTATTTGTTCTTTGTGGAACGTAGCAACCTCGGCAAGCGGGGAGCAGGGAAACGAACAATGGCTTATTTATTCATTATACATCAGTGTATGAATAGAGATAATCGCATTCAAGGTCAGGTTCGCTGTATTCCAATGATGACTCAACATATCACGCCATGGAGCAGGGAAACGAACAATGGCTTATTCATTCAATAAACATCAGTGTATTAATAGACATAATCGCATTCAAGGTCAGGTTCGCTGCATTCCATTGATGATTCAACATGATACAATATTTCGCGTAACGTTACAAAGATAAGAGACGACAAAGCGACTGCCACTGTTGCCAGACGTTTGAAAAAATTAGGCATTGATGCCAGACGTTTGAAAATATCTGGAAATATACCATAATGCACCTACAGCTTACCCAAGTGGAATCCGAACCACTCCGAACCACCACGTGTGAATACCCTAAATTGATGTATACAGGGTGTGGCTGCCCGAAGTTAGGCGTCTGACATCTAACGTTTGGTAGCCAACTGTCAAATGTCAAATGTGTTATCGCACAGCGTGACGTAGTCGAGCAGATATGTCCCAAAGATAAGAGAACGTAGCAACCTCGGCAAGCGGGGAGCAGGGAAACGAACAATGGCTTATTTATTCATTGAACATCAGTGTAATAATAGACATAATCGCATTCAAGGTCTGGTTCGCTGCATTCCATTGATGATTCAACATGATACAATATTTCGCGTAACGTTACAAAGATAAGAGACGACAAAGCGACTTACACTGTTGCCAGACGTTTGAAAAAATAAGGCATTGATGCCAGACTTTCAAAAATAACTGGAAATATACCATAATGCACCTACAGCTTACACAAGTGGAATCCGAACCACCACGTGTGAATATCTCAAATTGATGGATAACGTCTGAAGTATTACAGGGTGTGACTGCCTGAAGTTAGGCGTCTGATATCTGACGTATGACGTCATCGTTTCAAAATGGTTGCTAATATCGAAAGGTCACCAACTGTTTAGTTATTTCCATCTGAACCACAACGTGTGATTATTCAAAATTGATGGATAACGTTTGACGTATTACAGGGTGTCAGCCTGAAGTCAGGCGTCTGACATCTGACGTATGACGTCATCATTTCAAAATGGCCGCTGAAATCGGGAGATCACTAACTGTTTAGTAATTTCCGTATTATAAAGGTAATATACATACAGCTTACACAAGTAGAATCGGAATCACCACGTCTGAATACTCAAAATTGATTAATTAAGTTTGACGTATGACAAAGTGTGGCTGCCTGAAGTTATTTATTATTTAGTAATTTTCGTGTCATAAAGTAAATATACCTACATCTTACACAGGTAGAATCCGAACCACAGCATTTATATCGACGTGGCAGAATCCATAAACTCGTGAATGTGAAGATGTCAATGACAGAATGATTCATTTTCTCGACGAATTATCAAAAAATATTCACTTCCGGTTCATCAAAAATCGAAATAGAGAAAAACTAATGTTTTATTCGTGATCCCCATGACGTGTAGACTTCAAAAACATTAACTTCCGGTTTCACTTCCGGTTTCCATTTTTCCACTTAACATAGTCATGTGGGTACTCTGAGAGAAGGATTTTTCACGGACATTCTAAATATATCATTTTACCTATGTACAAAGTCTCAAGGTCAAAGAGATATCAATCAAAATTGATCGAAACAATGAAAAAAATCTATGTAAACAATTCACAATCTCTTCGTGTAATGATTTTCTGGTCGAACCAGCTTTTCGACAAATTATCAAAAAATATTCACTTCCGGTTCATCAAAAATCGATAGAGGAAAACTAATGTTTTATTCGTAATCCCTATGACGTGTAGAATTCAAAAACATCAACTTCCGGTTTCACTTCCGGTTTCCATTTTTCTACTTGACATAGTCATATGGGTACTCTGAGAGAAGGATTTTTCACGGACATTTTGAATATATCATTTTACCTATGTACAAAGTCTCAAGGTTGAAGAGATATCAATCAAAATTAATCGGAATAATAAAAAAAATCTATGCAAACAATTCACAATCTCTTCGTGTAATGATTTTCTGGTCGATCCAGCTTCTCGATGAATTATCACGAAATATTGACTTTCCGTTCATTAAAAAACGATATAGAGAAACACTTATGGTATATTCGTGATCCCCATGACGTTTAGATTCCAAAAACATCAACTTCCGGTTTCACTTCCGGTTTCCATTTTGTCAGTAAACAGGTTCATGTGGGTACTCATTGAAAAGGATATTTCACGTACATTCCGAATATATTAACTTACCTATATACAAAGTCCAAAGGTTTGCGAGATATCAATCAAAATGTATCGAAATAATGAAAAAAACATATAAAACTGCAAATCATCTCTTTGATTATCACTTTTCGAACTGATTCATCTTCTTGATGAATTATCGAAATATATCCTCTTCCAGTTCGTAAAGTAGCGAGATAAAGGGAAAATAATGAGATGTTCGTGATCCTCATAACGTTCGGACATCTAAACAACAACTTCCGGTTTCACTTCCGGTTACAATTTTTTCAGTAAACAGAGCCATGTAGGTACTTTGAGAAAATAATTTCTTACGGACATCCCGAATATATCAACTTACCTATATACAAGGTTTTCGAGATATCAACGGAAATTGGTGAAATAATCTAAACAACACTGTTATACGCGAGAAAGTGCTATGAAGAGTCGATTTGAGTCCACGGTTAACTCATGTTTCCATCGTTTCAATCAATATGCTAGTAGGAGACTATAATTTTTGTACAACTCATATCAAAAAACGCCATTCACACCATTCTGAAACCCTTCTAGGTAAAATGATAAGAAGAAAATCGATAATAAATTTTGAGGTAATCAATAACACATGGAATATAATCGGAAATCTCAAGGTGAATGTTTTAAGGTCATAGAGTTATCAAAATCTCCAAAAAAATAACTCTGATCAAGGTATGTTTATATATTCAAAGGCTATATAACTATTGAGATCACATTATATTGGAACCAGATACTTCAATCATTAATATTCTCAAAAAATATGTCTCGAAACAGATATAATTTTCTATATTCAGGAATGCACTTCCAGCATCGACAACACATGGAACATAATCGGAAATCTCGAGGTGTATGTTTCAAGGTCAAAGAATTATTGACATCTCAAAAACGGAGCTCTGATCAAGGTATAGTTATGAATTCCAAGACTGTATAACTATTCAGATCAAATTATATTGAAGCCAGATACTTCAATCATTAATCACCTCAAAAAATATGTCACAATACAAATATACTTTTCTATAATTAGGATTGCTCTTTCAGCAGAGAGAATATGTGTTAACGTCTGCAGAAATCAATGTTTTCATACACGATATTTTCGATAGCTCCAACAATGGAACCAACAGAATGATAAAATACAGGGATGTAAAAACTATCTATTCTGGAAGAAATATACTGGGTGTATAAGAAATGATACTTAGTGTTTTAAATAGGTGTACCGTTCGAAAAAATACAAATATACTGACTGGTACAGATACGTTTGAAAGGTTGAATTTGATAGTTGATGCTCAACGACTGAAACTTGAGAGCCTTGGTCACGTGAGGATGGTTATAGTTATATTATGATCAGTGACGAAATGAATTTTATATTGATGAATTATTGAAAAAGTATTTTAATATAGGAGAAAACAAATCATACATTTATGATCCTCATGATGAAAAGAGCACAAACTTTTGGTTTTACTTCCGGTGTCACCATTTTTCCAGTGAACAATGTTATATGGGTAATTCAGAAGAATGATTTTTCACGGACATTTCAAAAAGTCAACTTGCATATATTCTGAGTCTTAAGGCTTGCGGGATATAAACAAATTGTTATTTATTGATAAACATTCGATAACAATGACAAACGTAACGAATACAGCACACATATGTCTCGCAAATACAAAACACGCGCAGACGTCGCATTCTTATCAAAAAAGGGTCGAAAACGAATAATGGCACGACGAAAAGTCACGCATGCGTCTTACATACATCATACTGACGTCGTGTATCCGTCGAACATCTATCAAACAACGCCATCTAAAAACTTTGAATACGATGATTTTCATAAGAAAACGTCACGCATTCATCGAAAACAAGTAGCAAACATCAAAATTCATCACTTAAAAGTCACGCATACGACACAAATGCGTCGAATATTCGTCGTACAAACGTCACACCTCGTCGAAAATCTATCAAACAACGTGTGAAAACCCCATAAAAACGTACTGACTGCATCTGGCATCTGACATTTGGTGTCCCAACATTTGACGTACTAAGATTTCCGTAGTTTACCAACATAACGTTGTAGATATAAATATAATTAAAATTCAACCTTTCGTTCAGTCAAAAGTTAAAATAAAAATTGAAGCGATGATGAGAATTTCAAAACATAGGACAATCATTGAAGAACGTCGAAAACATTGAAAAAAAAAACATGCCGCATACGTCGTGCACACGTAGCGCATACGTCATAAATACGTCGTTAAAACGTCGCGCCTACGTCGAAAATCCATGATACAACGTGTAAAAACCTTGAAATGATAAGAAGCATGACAAGACAGCATTCATCGAATAACATTGAATATTTAAAAAAAAAACTTCACGCATTCGTCGTACATACATTGTACATACACCGCGCAGACGTCGTGCCTTCATCAAAAATCTATCAAAGAACGTATAAGAATTTAAAACCAATTGATAGCATGACGAAACGTCAGGCTTGAGTCATACATACATCGCATCGACGTAGTGTCCTTGTCAAAAATCAATCAAACAACGTGTGAAAACGTTCAAAACGATTAATGAATCTGATAAACGTCACTCATCCATTGAAAAAACATCACGTATGCGTCGTACATTCGTCGTAAATGCGACGTACATACCGATGTAAACATCGCATAAGCCTTCTGAAGTACGACTTTCAGATGCAATTATTAAAATTGACAAAAATTTATACAACATTCACACACCTTAATCAAACTTAGAAATCAAACATAAATAAATTCAAAAATCAATAAATGAAAAATTCAGTATGTTCAGATTATTTAAATGAGAAATATCATATGACAGATTTATCATTACAATCGAACCACTAAGATCAAGCTCACGTGGAGATATCTCAATTCGACTGATAAAATTCAACGTGTGATATATCAATGAGAGTAACGTACTAGGTGTGACATTTCAACGACTGGGGCATACTGTAGGAGTGATATACCCCCGAACGACATTTGATGGGTGACATATCAACGTTAAAATGAATTTCATGTAGTACTTCAACGGATTTTTTTATGAAGATTATAAATATCGACTACACGAAAATTGTAGGGATGTCATTGAAAAATTCAACGACAGACGACAAAGCGTACTAGAAGCAAGAAAGGCGAGTAATTGACAGATTCGACGATAGGGTCGATAGGAGTGAGTGAGTCATAGACGAATGACTCGGTGTTGAAACCAGATTATTATGATACAGGGTGATACTAAATTCTCAATGAATCATGACATGGAATATTCACTTCCGGATGGCGGAAGATCTACGTGTATTTGTATGAAGAGGACGTAAACAAAATTTCCACATACACATATGGGTGTGGTATCTGACCGAATAGCTATGTTTAAAACTTCAAAAAAACCATACACTTAGTTGAAAAGCCTCGATATCAATATAATGATGGATTCAGGAATGGTAGTAAATGGAATAACATCAAACCTAACGTCATACATGACGTAGAACCTGACATCATACGCGACGTCTGAGACGTGCGTAAGACGTTAGACTCAGGTTTTCGATCGAGTAAGCTTCATGAATGTGGAAGAGGATCGTTTGCTAGGTTACACTTTTTTTTCAAGTTTTCAAGAAATTCGCAAATTCATTAAATGGATCTGGTGGTAACAATAATCATTTTATGAAAACTAAAAAAATAATCCACTTTCATCTTTATAATTTGGTAAATGTTATACATAATAATTCCTAGAGGAAAAATAAAAACGAAGAATTATAGATTTTTATATATATTTCTCAAACATTATTCAAATCTCTCAATACATTCATTTTATGAAGGAACAAATATTCCCTGAGTGCATTACTTACTAAACTGTCATTTGATATTTCACAAACTGAATACAGAGTTTCAAAATAATCAATATAACCAGCATCTTTATTGAAAATCGATTTAATCAAATTCAAAATATTATTATAAAATGTACAGAAGTTCATGTTTTCCAGTAAAACCACCCGATGGCCCACTAAACTTCGATGAACTTGAAGGATCTGCGTAGCATCCTCGACATCGATAAGGAACTCGACATCATGTTTTTTGACGAGTAGACATTTGATTCCATCAAACACCAATTGTGATACTTTGCAGAAATCTCCACATGGAAACGTTACTGGCTCATATTCATCTTGGTGGGTTGATAACTTCTCGTAGAAAAAATTGTCCAATGCTCGTTTCAGTAAATCAGTGAAAGTTTTCCATTCCGTTGTACAAAAAGATTGTTTATTTGGTTTGTATGGTTGTGATAAAATTATAGATGGATTGAATTTTCTTGCTGGACTCAAACCCACCCCTACCTGGAAGGCTCTCAACTGGAATAATGTGTAGAGTAGGTAATGTTCCTCGGCTCGGGCTGCATTTTCGTACATCTCCAACACTTCATCTAATTCTTGATGATATTCCGCACTATTGAAAGATGATTCGGTGAAATTTGAATCAATATCGTCTTCTGACACACTCACATAACCACTATCTCGACTTGATGTTGACATGATAGACTAAGTAAAAATACTTTCAGACTGAGATCAATTTCATGTATCTATTTATAGTCCCCCTCCACATTCGAGAACAATAGAGTTGAAATCATTATTGCGAGATGAATCTTGACATATCAATTATGAGAATAATGCTGATTCAAGTAGAATAGCAGAAAAACAAAGGTATTTCATGAATGCGTTGCTTATCTCCCCACATGATGCCCTGAGGAATGCAAAGTTGCATATCGAATATGAGATGTGATAAACATGATGATTCAGGGAGATAACATCAACATCATCACAATCTTTGAATTATGGTCGTGATTCATGATATCATCATCTACCACCTGCGAACTAATCAAAGATCTCTTCTATATTGTCGATTCATCTGATGAAATACAGAGAATAAGCATGACATTATCATCGCCAAATGAAATCCGAACCACCACATGTGAAAACCCCAAATTGATGGATAATATATGACGTATGACAGAGGCGTACTAGGGCTGCTGGAGTTTGGCGTCTGACGTCTGACAGTTAACGTTTGACGATACGTCATGCATACGAAGTCTTTTTTCAATAGAAAATCTATCAATCAACGCACTAAAACTTCAAAAACAATGGAAAGCATGACGAAACGTCAAGCATGCGTCATACATACATCGCGCAGACATCGTGTATTTCTTAAAAATCTATCAAACAATATATTGAAACTATAAAAACGAGTACTAGCATGACTAGATATAATGCATTCATCAAATAACATCGAAAACGATGAAAAACATCACGCATACGTCATGCAACTTATGTCAACTGTCAAGTATAGCTCGAACAATCAGAAGCCGTCATATCCCAAACCACTCTTTTTTTGGCGGGAAATTAAAGTTATTTTTATGATATCACCCCTTAGCCCCCCAGGTCACCGCTGTGCCCCCTTTATGCGTAACACGGTAGACTCTGAGTTCAGGTGGGGCTTCGTGACGTCAGATTCAGAGGTTAGGTTAGGTTGGGTCTCGAGACGTTAGACTCAGAGGTTATGTTAGGGCCCCGTGACGTTCGATTCTAACGTTAGGTTAGGTTGGATCTCGAGACGTTAGCCTCAGAAGATAGGTTAGGTCTCCGACCCAACCCAACCTAACGACCTAACGTCTCGAGATCCAACCTAACCTAACCTCTGAATCTGACGTCACGAAGCCCCACCTAAACTCAGAGTCTACCGTGTTACGCATAAAGGGGGCACAGCGGTGACCTGGGGGGCTAAGGGGTGATATCATAAAAATAACTTTAATTTCCCGCCAAAAAAAGAGTGGTTTGGGATATGACGGCTTCTGATTGTTCGAGCTATACTTGACAGTTGACATAAGTTGCATGACGTATGCGTGATGTTTTTCATCGTTTTCGATGTTATTTGATGAATGCATTATATCTAGTCATGCTAGTACTCGTTTTTATAGTTTCAATATATTGTCTGATAGATTTTTAAGAAATACACGATGTCTGCGCGATGTATGTATGACGAATGCTTGACGTTTCGTCATGCTTTCCATTGTTTTTGAAGTTTCAGTGCGTTGATTGATAGATTTTCTATTGAAAAAAGACTTCGTATGCATGACGTATCGTCAAACGTTAACTGTCAGACGTCAGACGCCAAACTCCAGCAGCCCTAGTACGCCTCTGTCATACGTCATATATTATCCATCAATTTGGGGTTTTCACATGTGGTGGTTCGGATTTCATTTGGCGATGATAATGTCATGCTTATTCTCTGTATTTCATCAGATGAATCGACAATATAGAAGAGATCTTTGATTAGTTCGCAGGTGGTAGATGATGATATCATGAATCACGACCATAATTCAAAGATTGTGATGATGTTGATGTTATCCCCCTGAATCATCATGTTTATCACATCTCATATTCGATATGCAACTTTGCATTCCTCAGGGCATCATGTGGGGAGATAAGCAACGCATTCATGAAATACCTTTGTTTTCCAGCTATTCTACTTGAATCAGCATTATTCTCATATTTGATATGTCAAGATTCATCTCGCAATAATGATTTCAACTCTATTGTTCTCGAATGTGGAGGGGGACTATAAATAGATACATGAAATTGATCTCAGTCTGAAAGTATTTTTACTTAGTCTATCATGTCAACATCAAGTCGAGATAGTGGTTATGTGAGTGTGTCAGAAGACGATATTGATTCAAATTTCACCGAATCATCTTTCAATAGTGCGGAATATCATCAAGAATTAGATGAAGTGTTGGAGATGTACGAAAATGCAGCCCGAGCCGAGGAACATTACCTACTCTACACATTATTCCAGTTGAGAGCCTTCCAGGTAGGGGTGGGTTTGAGTCCAGCAAGAAAATTCAATCCATCTATAATTTTATCACAACCATACAAACCAAATAAACAATCTTTTTGTACAACGGAATGGAAAACTTTCACTGATTTACTGAAACGAGCATTGGACAATTTTTTCTACGAGAAGTTATCAACCCACCAAGATGAATATGAGCCAGAAACGTTTCCATGTGGAGATTTCTGCAAAGTATCACAATTGGTGTTTGATGGGATCAAATGTCTACTCGTCAAAAAACATGATGTCGAGTTCCTTATCGATGTCGAGGATGCTACGCAGATCCTTCAAGTTCATCGAAGTTTAGTGGGCCATCGGGTGGTTTTACTGGAAAACATGAACTTCTGTACATTTCATAATAATATTTTGAATTTGATTAAATCGATTTTCAATAAAGATGCTGGTTATATTGATTATTTTGAAACTCTGTATTCAGTTTGTGAAATATCAAATGACAGTTTAGTAAGTAATGCACTCAGGGAATATTTGTTCCTTCATAAAATGAATGTATTGAGAGATTTGAATAATGTGTGAGAAATATATATAAAAATCTATAATTCTTCGTTTTTATTTTTCCTCTAGGAATTATTATGTATAACATTTACCAAATTATAAAGATGAAAGTGGATTATTTTTTTAGTTTTTATAAAATGATTATTGTTACCACCAGATCCATTTAATGAATTTGCGAATTTCTTGAAAACTTGAAAAAAAAGTGTAACCTAGCAAACGATCCTCTTCCACATTCATGAAGCTTACTCGATCGAAAACCTGAGTCTAACGTCTTACGCACGTCTCAGACGTCGCGTATGATGTCAGGTTCTACGTCATGTATGACGTTAGGTTTGATGTTATTCCATTTACTACCATTCCTGAATCCATCATTATATTGATATCGAGGCTTTTCAACTAAGTGTATGGTTTT
This sequence comes from Chrysomela aeneicollis, assembly GCA_029955515.1. Classification (NCBI taxonomy): domain Eukaryota; kingdom Metazoa; phylum Arthropoda; class Insecta; order Coleoptera; family Chrysomelidae; genus Chrysomela; species Chrysomela aeneicollis. The sequence continues at coordinate 172,851 of JARUHQ010000008.1, forward strand.
TTTGAAGTTTTAAACATAGCTATTCGGTCAGATACCACACCCATATGTGTATGTGGAAATTTTGTTTACGTCCTCTTCATACAAATACACGTAGATCTTCCGCCATCCGGAAGTGAATATTCCATGTCATGATTCATTGAGAATTTTGTATCACCCTGTATCATAATAATCTGGTTTCAACACCGAGTCATTCGTCTATGACTCACTCACTCCTATCGACCCTATCGTCGAATCTGTCAATTACTCGCCTTTCTTGCTTCTAGTACGCTTTGTCGTCTGTCGTTGAATTTTTCAATGACATCCCTACAATTTTTGTGTAGTCGATATTTATAATCTTCATAAAAAAATCCGTTGAAGTACTACATGAAATTCATTTTAACGTTGATATGTCACCCATCAAATGTCGTTCGGGGGTATATCACTCCTACAGTATGCCCCAGTCGTTGAAATGTCACACCTAGTACGTTACTCTCATTGATATATCACACGTTGAATTTTATCAGTCGAATTGAGATATCTCCACGTGAGCTTGATCTTAGTGGTTCGATTGTAATGATAAATCTGTCATATGATATTTCTCATTTAAATAATCTGAACATACTGAATTTTTCATTTATTGATTTTTGAATTTATTTATGTTTGATTTCTAAGTTTGATTAAGGTGTGTGAATGTTGTATAAATTTTTGTCAATTTTAATAATTGCATCTGAAAGTCGTACTTCAGAAGGCTTATGCGATGTTTACATCGGTATGTACGTCGCATTTACGACGAATGTACGACGCATACGTGATGTTTTTTCAATGGATGAGTGACGTTTATCAGATTCATTAATCGTTTTGAACGTTTTCACACGTTGTTTGATTGATTTTTGACAAGGACACGACGTCGATGCGATGTATGTATGACTCAAGCCTGACGTTTCGTCATGCTATCAATTGGTTTTAAATTCTTATACGTTCTTTGATAGATTTTTGATGAAGGCACGACGTCTGCGCGGTGTATGTACAATGTATGTACGACGAATGCGTGAAGTTTTTTTTTTAAATATTCAATGTTATTCGATGAATGCTGTCTTGTCATGCTTCTTATCATTTCAAGGTTTTTACACGTTGTATCATGGATTTTCGACGTAGGCGCGACGTTTTAACGACGTATTTATGACGTATGCGCTACGTGTGCACGACGTATGCGGCATGTTTTTTTTTTCAATGTTTTCGACGTTCTTCAATGATTGTCCTATGTTTTGAAATTCTCATCATCGCTTCAATTTTTATTTTAACTTTTGACTGAACGAAAGGTTGAATTTTAATTATATTTATATCTACAACGTTATATTGGTAAACTACGGAAATCTTAGTACGTCAAATGTTGGGACACCAAATGTCAGATGCCAGATGCAGTCAGTACGTTTTTATGGGGTTTTCACACGTTGTTTGATAGATTTTCGACGAGGTGTGACGTTTGTACGACGAATATTCGACGCATTTGTGTTGTATGCGTGACTTTTAAGTGATGAATTTTGATGTTTTCTACTTGTTTTCGATGAATGCGTGACGTTTTCTTATGGAAATCATCGTATTCAAAGTTTTTAGATGGCGTTGTTTGATAGATGTTCGACGGATACACGACGTCAGTATGATGTATGTAAGACGCATGCGTGACTTTTCGTCGTGCCATTATTCGTTTTCGACACTTTTTTGATAAGAATGCGACGTCTGCGCGTATTTTGTATTTGCGAGACATATGTGTGCTGTATTCGTTACGTTTGTCATTGTTATCGAATGTTTATCAATAAATAACAATTTGTTTATATCCCGCAAGCCTTAAGACTCAGAATATATGCAAGTTGACTTTTTGAAATGTCCGTGAAAAATCATTCTTCTGAATTACCCATATAACATTGTTCACTGGAAAAATGGTGACACCGGAAGTAAAACCAAAAGTTTGTGCTCTTTTCATCATGAGGATCATAAATGTATGATTTGTTTTCTCCTATATTAAAATACTTTTTCAATAATTCATCAATATAAAATTCATTTCGTCACTGATCATAATATAACTATAACCATCCTCACGTGACCAAGGCTCTCAAGTTTCAGTCGTTGAGCATCAACTATCAAATTCAACCTTTCAAACGTATCTGTACCAGTCAGTATATTTGTATTTTTTCGAACGGTACACCTATTTAAAACACTAAGTATCATTTCTTATACACCCAGTATATTTCTTCCAGAATAGATAGTTTTTACATCCCTGTATTTTATCATTCTGTTGGTTCCATTGTTGGAGCTATCGAAAATATCGTGTATGAAAACATTGATTTCTGCAGACGTTAACACATATTCTCTCTGCTGAAAGAGCAATCCTAATTATAGAAAAGTATATTTGTATTGAGACATATTTTTTGAGGTGATTAATGATTGAAGTATCTGGCTTCAATATAATTTGATCTGAATAGTTATACAGTCTTGGAATTTATAACTATACCTTGATCAGAGCTCCGTTTTTGAGATGTCAATAATTCTTTGACCTTGAAACATACACCTCGAGATTTCCGATTATGTTCCATGTGTTGTCGATGCTGGAAGTGCATTCCTGAATATAGAAAATTATATCTGTTTCGAGACATATTTTTTGAGAAGATTAATGATTGAAGTATCTGGTTCCAATATAATGTGATCTCAATAGTTATATAGCCTTTGAATATATAAACATACCTTGATCAGAGTTATTTTTTTGGAGATTTTGATAACTCTATGACCTTAAAACATTCACCTTGAGATTTCCGATTATATTCCATGTGTTATTGATTACCTCAAAATTTATTATCGATTTTCTTCTTATCATTTTACCTAGAAGGGTTTCAGAATGGTGTGAATGGCGTTTTTTGATATGAGTTGTACAAAAATTATAGTCTCCTACTAGCATATTGATTGAAACGATGGAAACATGAGTTAACCGTGGACTCAAATCGACTCTTCATAGCACTTTCTCGCGTATAACAGTGTTGTTTAGATTATTTCACCAATTTCCGTTGATATCTCGAAAACCTTGTATATAGGTAAGTTGATATATTCGGGATGTCCGTAAGAAATTATTTTCTCAAAGTACCTACATGGCTCTGTTTACTGAAAAAATTGTAACCGGAAGTGAAACCGGAAGTTGTTGTTTAGATGTCCGAACGTTATGAGGATCACGAACATCTCATTATTTTCCCTTTATCTCGCTACTTTACGAACTGGAAAAGGATATATTTCGATAATTCATCAAGAAGATGAATCAGTTCGAAAAGTGATAATCAAAGAGATGATTTGCAGTTTTATATGTTTTTTTCATTATTTCGATACATTTTGATTGATATCTCGCAAACCTTTGGACTTTGTATATAGGTAAGTTAATATATTCGGAATGTACGTGAAATATCCTTTTCAATGAGTACCCACATGAACCTGTTTACTGACAAAATGGAAACCGGAAGTGAAACCGGAAGTTGATGTTTTTGGAATCTAAACGTCATGGGGATCACGAATATACCATAAGTGTTTCTCTATATCGTTTTTTAATGAACGGAAAGTCAATATTTCGTGATAATTCATCGAGAAGCTGGATCGACCAGAAAATCATTACACGAAGAGATTGTGAATTGTTTGCATAGATTTTTTTTATTATTCCGATTAATTTTGATTGATATCTCTTTAACCTTGAGACTTTGTACATAGGTAAAATGATATATTCAGAATGTCCGTGAAAAATCCTTCTCTCAGAGTACCCATATGACTATGTCAAGTAGAAAAATGGAAACCGGAAGTGAAACCGGAAGTTGATGTTTTTGAATTCTACACGTCATAGGGATTACGAATAAAACATTAGTTTTTCTCTATCGATTTTTGATGAACCGGAAGTGAATATTTTTTGATAATTTGTCGAAAAGCTGGTTCGACCAGAAAATCATTACACGAAGAGATTGTGAATTGTTTACATAGATTTTTTTCATTGTTTCGATCAATTTTGATTGATATCTCTTTGACCTTGAGACTTTGTACATAGGTAAAATGATATATTTAGAATGTCCGTGAAAAATCCTTCTCTCAGAGTACCCACATGACTATGTTAAGTGGAAAAATGGAAACCGGAAGTGAAACCGGAAGTTAATGTTTTTGAAGTCTACACGTCATGGGGATCACGAATAAAACATTAGTTTTTCTCTATTTCGATTTTTGATGAACCGGAAGTGAATATTTTTTGATAATTCGTCGAGAAAATGAATCATTCTGTCATTGACATCTTCACATTCACGAGTTTATGGATTCTGCCACGTCGATATAAATGCTGTGGTTCGGATTCTACCTGTGTAAGATGTAGGTATATTTACTTTATGACACGAAAATTACTAAATAATAAATAACTTCAGGCAGCCACACTTTGTCATACGTCAAACTTAATTAATCAATTTTGAGTATTCAGACGTGGTGATTCCGATTCTACTTGTGTAAGCTGTATGTATATTACCTTTATAATACGGAAATTACTAAACAGTTAGTGATCTCCCGATTTCAGCGGCCATTTTGAAATGATGACGTCATACGTCAGATGTCAGACGCCTGACTTCAGGCTGACACCCTGTAATACGTCAAACGTTATCCATCAATTTTGAATAATCACACGTTGTGGTTCAGATGGAAATAACTAAACAGTTGGTGACCTTCCGATATTAGCAACCATTTTGAAACGATGACGTCATACGTCAGATATCAGACGCCTAACTTCAGGCAGTCACACCCTGTAATACTTCAGACGTTATCCATCAATTTGAGATATTCACACGTGGTGGTTCGGATTCCACTTGTGTAAGCTGTAGGTGCATTATGGTATATTTCCAGTTATTTTTGAAAGTCTGGCATCAATGCCTTATTTTTTCAAACGTCTGGCAACAGTGTAAGTCGCTTTGTCGTCTCTTATCTTTGTAACGTCACGCGAAATATTGTATCATGTTGAATCATCAATGGAATGCAGCGAACCAGACCTTGAATGCGATTATGTCTATTATTACACTGATGTTCAATGAATGAATAAGCCATTGTTCGTTTCCCTGCTCCCCGCTTGCCGAGGTTGCTACGTTCTCTTATCTTTGGGACATATCTGCTCGACTACGTCACGCTGTGCGATAACACATTTGACATTTGACAGTTGGCTACCAAACGTTAGATGTCAGACGCCTAACTTCGGGCAGCCACACCCTGTATACATCAATTTAGGGTATTCACAAGTGGTGGTTCGGAGTGGTTCGGATTCCACTTGGGTAAGCTGTAGGTGCATTATGGTATATTTCCAGATATTTTCAAACGTCTGGCATCAATGCCTAATTTTTTCAAACGTCTGGCAACAGTGGCAGTCGCTTTGTCGTCTCTTATCTTTGTAACGTTACGCGAAATATTGTATCATGTTGAATCATCAATGGAATGCAGCGAACCTGACCTTGAATGCGATTATGTCTATTAATACACTGATGTTTATTGAATGAATAAGCCATTGTTTGTTTCCCTGCTCCATGGCGTGATATGTTGAGTCATCATTGGAATACAGCGAACCTGACCTTGAATGCGATTATCTCTATTCATACACTGATGTATAATGAATAAATAAGCCATTGTTCGTTTCCCTGCTCCCCGCTTGCCGAGGTTGCTACGTTCCACAAAGAACAAATAACCGCATCGGTTTATTTTTAGAAATGTTAATTGATATGTCCCGCAGTGGCCGCGTGGACGAAGCGTTTGGTCTTGAAACTTTGCACCGTATTGGTGCGGGTTCGAATCCCGATTGTACTGGCTTTTTTTTAAATGAAATATGACGTCACAAGATGTCTTCGGATTGCGCAGCGCTAAGGATCCAAAGGGGGGTACAGCGTAAAAGGCCTAAGGGGGTAGTGTCAGTTGAGGGTGTGGTCTGCAAGATGTCTTCAGATGGAAGATGTCTTCAGATTGAAGATGTCTTCAGATTGAAGATGTCTTCGTGACCTTCACTAGACCCCCCTACTGTATGGTCACTGCTGATGGACATGCCATCCACGGGGTTACTTGAGGTCAAAGTGAGCTCGTACCGGCTTAGCTCTACTACTACTCACCAGGTGACGGTACTTCCGTTACACATACTAGCGACTGAATCGAACAGAAGGTTAAATGGTTAGACGAAACGATAATTGTATCTCTGAGTTGTATTCGATGATATCGTGATGATGTTTATATAGCAATACTCACCAGGTAACAGTTCTTCCGTTTTACATACAAGCGACCGTATCGAGCAGAAGCTTAAATTTAGTATAGATTGAACAATCATCTTATCTGGGTTGTATTCGATTATGTTTATATAGTTATACTCACCAGGTAACTGTTCTTCCGTTATACATACGAGCGACTGATTTGAACAGATGGTTGAAAGGATAGACTGAACAATAATCGTATCTGGGGTTGTATTCGATTATATCTTGATGATGTTCATATAGTTATACTCACCAGGAAACTGTTCTCCAGTTATACATAAGAGCGACTGAACTGAACAGAAGGTTGAATGGATAGACTGAACATTCATCGTATCTGGGTTGTGTTAGATTATATCGTGATTATTATCATATGTTATGTCTAACCAGGTAACAGTTCTTCCGTTATACATACGAGCTACCGAATCGAACATAAGGTTGGATGGATAGATTGAACAATCATTGTATCTGGGTTGTCTCCGATTATTTCGTTATGCTGTATATTTAGTTACACCTACCATGTAACGGTTCTTTCGTTACACATACGAGCGTCTGAATCGAACATAAGGTTGGATGGTTAGACGGAACGATAATTATAACTGAGTTGTATTCGATTATATCGTGGTGATGTTTATATAGTAATACTCACCAGGTGACTGTTCTTGCGTTATACATACGAGCGACCCAATCGAACAGAAGGTTGGATGGATAGACGGAATGATCATTGTATCTGAGTTGTATTCGATTATATCGTGATAACGTTCATATAGAAATACTCACCAGGTTACTGTTCGTTCGTTATACATACGAACAACCGAATCGAACAGAAGGTTGAATGAATAGTATCTGGGTTGTATTCGATTGTGATGTTATGCTGTGTATATAGTTAAACACATAAGGTGAGGATATTCCCGTTTCACATACGAGCGACCGAAACGAACAGAAAGTTGAATGGATAGACTGAACAATCAATGTATCTGGGTGGTATCCGATTATATCGCAATACTGTATATATAGTGATACTTACCAGGTGACGGTACTTCCGTTACACAAACTAGCGACTGAATCGAACAGAAGGTTAAATGGTTAGACGAAGCGATAATTGTATCTGAGTTGTATTCGATAATATAGTGATGATGTTTATATAGCAATATTCACCAGGTAACTGTTCTTCCGTTTTACATAAAAGCGACCGAATCGAGCAGAAGGTTAAATGGATAGATTGAAAATTCATCGTATCTGGGTTGTATTCGATTAGGTTTATATAGTTATACTCACCAGGTACCTGTTCTTCCGTTATACATACGAGCGACTGAATTGAACAGAAGGTTGAATGGATAGACTAAACAATGATCGTATCTGAGGTTGTATTCGATTATATCGTGATGATGTTTATATAGTTATACTCAACAGGTAACTGTTCGGATACATAAGAGCGACTGAATCGAGCAGAAGGTTGAATTCAGTATTGATTTAACAATAATCGTATCTGGGTTGTATTCGATTATGTTTATATAGTTATACTCACCAGGTTACTGTTCTTCCGTTATACATACGAGCAACCGAATCGAACAGAAGGTTGAATGGATAGTATCTGGGTTGTATCCGATTATGATGTTATGCTGTGTATATAGTTATACACATTAGGTGACGGTATTCCCGTTTTACATACGAGCGACCAAAACGAACAGAATGTTGAATGGTTAGACGAAACGATAATTGTATCTGAGTTGTATTCGATGATATCGTGATGATATTTATATAGCAATACTCACCAGGTAACTGTCCTTCAGTTTTACATACAAGTGACCGAATCGAGCAGAAGGTAAAATGGATAGATTGAACAATCATCGTATCAGAGTTGTATTTGATTATGTTTATATAGTTATACTCACCAGGTACCTGTTCTTTCGTTATACATACGAGCAACCAAATTGAACAGAAGGTTGAATGGATAGATTGAACAATCATCGTATCTGAGTTGTATTCGATTATGTTTATATGGTTATACTCACCAAGTAACTGTTCTTCCGTTATACATACGAGCGACTGAATTGAACAGAAGGTTGAATGGATAGACTAAACAATGATCGTATCTGGGGTTGTATTCGATTATATCGTGATGATGTTCATATAGTTATACTCACCAGGTAACTGTTCTCCAGTTATACATAAGAGCGACTGAACTGAACAGAAAGTTGTTTAGATAGACTGAACAATCATCGTATCTGGGTTGTATTCGATTATTTCGTGATGATTATTATATATTATGTCTAACCAGGTAACTGTTCTTCCGTTATACATACGAGCAACCGAATCGAACATAAGGTTGAATGGATAGATAGAACAATCATTGTATCTGGGTTGTCTCCGATTATATCGTTTTGCTGTATATTTAGATACACCTACCATGTAACGGTTCTTTCGTTACACATACGAGCGTCTGAATCGAACATTAGGTTGGATGGTTAGACGGAACGATAATTGTAACTGAGTTGTATTCGATTATATCGTGGGAATGTTTATATAGTAATACTCACCAGGTGACTGTTCTTTCGTTATACGTACGAGCGACCCAATAGAACAGAAGGTTAGATGGATAAACGAAATGATCATTGTATCTGAGTTGTATTCGATTATATCGTGATTAAGTTTATATAGAAATACTCACCAGGTAACAGTTCTTATGTTACACATACGAGCAACTGAATCGAACATAAGGTTGAATGGATAGATTGAATAATCATTGTATCTGGGTTGTCTCCGATTATATCGTTATGCTGTATATTTGGTTACACCTACCATGTAACGGTTCTTTCGTTACACATACGAGCGTCTGAATCGAACATAAGTTTGGATGATTAGACGGAAGAATAATTGAAACAGAGTTGTATTCGATTATATCGTGGTGATGTTTATATAGTAATACTCACCAGGTGACTGTTCTTGCGTTATACATACGAGCGACCCAATCGAACAGAAGTTTGGATGGATAGACGGAATGATCATTGTATCTGAGTTGTATTCGATTATATCGTGATGACGTTCATATAGAAATACTCACCAGGTTACTGTTTTTTCTTTATACATACGAGCAAACGAATCGAACAGAAGGTTGAATGGATAGTATCTGGGTTGTATTCGATTATGATGTTATGCTGTGTATATAGTTATACACATTAGGTGACGGTATTCCCGTTTTACATACGAGCGACCGAAACGAACAGAAAGTTGAATGGATAGACTTAACAATCAATGTATCTGGGTGGTATCCGATTATATCGCAATTCTGTATATATAGTGATACTTACCAGGTGACGGTACTTCCGTTGCACATACTAGCGACTGAATCGAACTTAAGGTTAAATGGTAAGACGAAACGATAATTGTATCTGAGTTGTATTCAGTTTTACATAAAAGTGACCGAATCGAGCAGAAGGTTAAATGGATAGATTGAACAATCATCGTATCTGAGTTGTATTCGATTAACAAACGATAAACAAAGAGGTTTTCCACCCAAGTTGTTTCAAACAGTCTTCCCATGGAAAAAATGTAATTTGCGAGCATATTACTACTGACAATTGGAACCAATCCTACAAACCAAGTAATGAATATAGTCTTGAAAAAGAAAATAATCTACTCAAGCGTATTATCGAAGAACTGGAAAGTAAGAATTCCATACTGCAGGAAAATTGCAATTTATTAAAAGATAAAATATCGTACCTACAAAAACAAATTGATTATGATATCAATAACCGAAATATTAAAGAAGACATTGTGGGACCAAAAAACAGGGCCAGTTCAACCACAAAAACTTTGTCTGCTATCAATTGTATACAAACGGAAGAGAGTGGAATAAAAACTGGTTCAGCTGATATCATCTCCCCAGTTTTTAGAAAAGGAGGTTCCAATGGAAACTCCAAACAGACAAAAATAAATGATGAGTCAAGTACATTACTGGAAGTTACTGGAAGAGAAATAAATTAAATGATCATCCATCTAGCGGATAATCCACCACGACAAACAAAGTCCACCTCGGTTGAATCGACTGCCTCTGAGAATAATACATGGAAAACCATCAGTCACCGTAAACGAAAACCTGCCAAAGTTATTGTTGGTAGCAATAACGCCATTTCTGGAAATGCTGGAACAGTGAAAGGAGTTCCTAAATTTGTAGATCTCCATGTCTACAGAGTGGCTCCCGATTCCACTAAGGAAAGTATGGAATCCCTACTGACACCGAATTTTCCCGAAGTTATCTGCGAACCTCTTATATCACGGCATCCCCAGCTATATGCTTCATTCAAGGTAAAAATATATGATCATAACTTCAACACGGCGATGAATCCAACCTTATGGCCTGAGAATGCATGCATCAGTCGTTTTTTATACCTCAGAAGAATGGAACGGCAAGACAAGACTTAACAACAGTGTTTGATCCTCAGCTGTTACTTCTCAATGTACAGAGTATCTCACCTGATAAAATCGATAATATTCTAATGGATATAAACTCCTTCAAAAATATAAATTTCATTTGTCTGACAGAGTTGTGGGAAACTTCTGAATCTATCAAACAAATTCATATAAAAAACTTTCGTCCCATTGATTGCTATTGAAGAACCTCATTCAGAGGTGGTGGTGTAGGAATTTGGGTTAGAAATAATATCTACGTAAAATGTATTGACATCAAGAAATTTTGTTGTGAAAGAGACTTCGAAATATCAGCTCTCACATATAAAACTAAGACAAGTAACCCCCTTCTCATTTTCAATTGCTATAGATCTCCATCAGGGGATCTGCAAATATTCTTAGATAAACTTGATGATGTACTGAATCACTGTTACAAACCAAATGTTCAGATTATGATCTGCGGCGACTTTAACATCGATGCAAAAACATCAAATAATGACTACCTGAAATTAATGAATATCTTAGCACCATTTAAAATCGATAATAATTTAGTCAGATGGCCAACCAGAGTTACAATCAACAGCTTAACTATTATAGACAATGTTTTCACGAATTTGAGTAACGACAGCATTACCTGCATACTTGACAATACCATATCAGACCATAGAAGCATCTATGTGGACTTCAATATTGCAACTCCTAAACTGAGGCCTCAATCTCATTATAAAAGGAATTTTAATGATATTCCAATTGCCAATTTTTCAAGTGATCTATTAAATGGAGATTGGTCTGATATCTACGCAAATATTGATGTAAATATGGCGTTCCAGTTTTTCATGGATATATTTTTATACTACTTCAATATTAATTTTCCATTAAGGAAAAAATATATAACAAATGATATAACTAACAAATGGGTGAACAATGAAGTACGACAATCCAGTGAAGATCTAAAAAATCTTCATTTCCTTTCCCAAACTTTCACTGGAATTAAACCACTCTATATTCAACAGAAAAAAATCCATACCAGTCTAGTGAAATCCACAAAAAAAAAGTACTTTCAAGATAAAATCACCAACTCAGATAACCCCACTAAATCAGCATGGCATGTCATATAGGAACTCTCAAACAAAGTAAAGATGCATAATAACATATCGATAAGGAATGAAAACGATGAGTTGATAGAAGATCCAACTTCAATTGTAAATAGCTTTAATAATTTTTTCAAGAATGTTCCATTGATTATAACAAACAAATTGCAGAGTTCAGTGAACTTGTCCAATCCACTAGACAAATATCCTCCTTCAAATTCTTCGAATAAGTTCTACCTGCTACCCTATAATCAAGATGAATTATACCAGCTCCTATGGAAAAAACTAAAAAATACTTACTCATCTGGATTTGATGAAGTTCCAGGGTTTCTATTGAGGAAAACATTGGGCTCTATAATCTCACCTTTAACATATCTGATAAATGTTTCGTACTGTTCAGGAAATTTTCCGAATCTCATCAAAACGGGTAAAGTCATTCCCATATATAAAAAAGGCGATCCGAATAATATGACAAATTTTCGTCCGATCACAGTGCCATCTGTTTTCTCTAAGATTTTTGAATATGCATATTTGAACAGACTGAACGTTTATTTGAACGAGAACAAAATCATATCTGAAAACCAATATGGTTTTCAGAATTCAAAGTCAACTACCGATGCGATTCATTCTTTATATTCGAACGTCTTAAATTCAATAAGCGGTGGCGAATGCCCTATCGGGGTCTTCTGTGACCTCAGTAAAGCATTTGACTGTGTTGATCACGATAATCTTTATGAAAAACTTTATAGTATTGGCATACAAGGAAATGCAACACGGAAGCAATATGTTAGTATCATTAATGTTAACAACAAAGTGAAGAAGTTATATACATCCAATTTTGTAGATATTAATGTTGGTGTTCCACAAGGCTCAGTGCTGGGCCCTATACTTTTTTTGTTATATGTGAATAATATCGAATCCATCTCTACTGATGCTCATTTCACACTATATGCAGATGATACATCAATGGTTATATCAGATAAAATAGATCAAAATCTACAAACCAAAGGTAACTTAATCCTTTGAAATCTGAATACATGGTTCAAGGCAAATTCCCTATATTTAAATAATGAAAAATCGCATCTAATGAGATTTCATGCTAGACAAAAAGAAATAGCCAGTTTCAACTTGAAAATTAAAGATGAAGAAATTTCTCCATGCTCTACGGTGAAGTTTTTAGGTGTACACTTGGATGAATTTCTCAGCTGGAAAATTCATTGTGCAGCAAATATATCAAAACTTAATTCCATGAATTATCTTCTCAGAAACCTCCGGCATATTCTAGACCAGAAACAGCTGATTATGCTGTATCATGCTCAAATCGAATCCCATATTCGGTATGGTATTACTTTCTGGGGAGCTTCCTCCTCATGCAAAGATGTTTTTGTCGCCCAGAAAAAGATTATAAGATGTATAACAGGAGTCTCAAGAAATACAAGCTGTAAAAGTCTTTTTAAAAATTTTAAAATATTAACATTACCGTGCCTGTATATATTTGAATTATGTGTTTTTATTTATGATAACCGTAACCGTTTCATGAGAAATGAAAATGTGCATTCTATTAATACTAGGTATAAGACAGACTTTCACGTGCCATTTTGTAAAAATGCACTGACTTATAATTCCCCCAATGTAATAGGGCTCAGATTATTCAATTTGCTTCCCCTTGAACTGAAAAACTGTAGTACTATCTACAGCTTCAAAGTTGCACTTAAGTCTTACCTTGTAGTGAAAAACTACTACTCCTATCAGGAAATGATTGAATAATAATAATAATAATAAAAAAAAAACAATAAATGTGTCACTGTTTGTAAACTGTGTAATTATATATGTTTTATGTTTATTTTTAAGCGTCTCTCCTTGTACTTCTATTTTTATTTTTATTCTCAAGCTTGTCCATGACTAATCCTATACAATGTAATTTTTGATTGTCTAACGGGATAATAAAATTATAATTATTATTATTATTATTATCCATCCAACCTTATGTTCGATTCGGTTGCTCGTATGTTAAACGGAAGAACTGTTACCTGGTTAGACATATTATATGATAATCATCACGATATACTCGAATACAACCCCAGATACGATTATTGTTAAGTCTTTCCATTCAACCTTCTGTTCAATTCAGTCGTTCTTATGTATAACGGAAGAACAGTTACCTGGTGAGTATAACTATATGAACATAATCGAATACAACCCAGATACGATGAATTTTCAATCTATCCATTTAACCTTCTGCTCGATTCGGTCGCTTTTATGTAAAACGGAAGAACAGTTACCTGGTGAGTATTGCTATATAAACATCATCACGATATCATCGAATACAACCCCAGATACGATCATTGTTTAGTCTAACCATTCAACCTTCAGTTCAATTCAGTCGCTCGTATGTATAACGGAAGAACAGTTACCTGGTGAGTATAACTATATAAACATAATCGAATACAACTCAGATACGATGATTGTTCAATCTATCCATTCAACCTTATGTTCGATTCGGTTGCTCGTATGTATATCGGAAGAACAGGTACCTGGTGAGTATATCTATATAAACATAATCGAATACAACTCAGATACGATGATTGTTCAATCTATCCATTTAACCTTCTGTTCGATTCGGTCGCTTGTATGTAAAACGGAAGGACAGTTACCTGGTGAGTATTGCTATATAAACATCATCACGATATCATCGAATACAACTCAGATACAATTATCGTTTCGTCTAACCATTCAATATTCTGTTCGATTCAGTCGCTAGTATGTGTAACGGAAGTATCGTCACCTGGTAAGTATCACTATATATACAGTATTGCGATATAATCGGATACCACCCAGATACATTGATTGTTCAGTCTATCCATTCAACTTTCTTTTCGTTTCGGTCGCTCGTATGTAAAACGAAGTGTGTATAACTATATACACAGCATAACATCATAATCGAATACAACCCATATACTATCCATTCAACCTCCTGTTCAATTCAGTCGCTCGTATGTATAACGGAAGAACAGTTACCTGGTGAGTATAACTATATAAACATAATCGAATACAACCCAGATACGATGATTGTTCAATCTATACTGAATTCAACCTTCTGCTCGATTCGGTCGCTTGTATGTAAAACGGAAGAACAGTTACCTGGTGAGTATTGCTATATAAACATAATCACGATATCATCGAATACAACTCAGATACAATTATCGTTTCGTCTAACCATTCAACCTTCTGTTCGATTCAGTCGCTAGTATGTGTAACGGAAGTACCGTCACCTGGTAAGTATCACTATATATACAGTATTGCGATATAATCGGATACCACCCAGATACATTGATTGTTCAGTCTATCCATTCAACTTTCTGTTCGTTTCGGTCGCTCGTATGTGAAACGGGAATACCGTCACCTTATGTGTATAACTATATACACAGCATAACATCATTATCGAATACAACCCAGATACTATCCATTCAACCTTCTGTTCGATTCGGTTGCTCGTATGTATAACGAAAGAACAGTAACCTGGTGAGTATTTCTATATGAACGTCATCACGATATAATCGAATACAACTTAGTTACAATTATCGTTCCGTCTAACCATCCAACCTTTTGTTCGATTCAGACGCTCGTATGTGTAACGAAAGAACCGTTACATGGTAGGTGTAGTTAAATATACAACATAACGTTATAATCGGAGACAACCCAGATACAATGATTGTTCAATTTATCCATTCAACCTTAGGTTCGATTCGGTTGCTAGTATGTATAACGAAAGAACAGTTACCTGGTTAGACATAATATATAATAATCATCACGAAATAATCGAATACAACCCAGATACGATGATTGTTCAGTCTATCCATTCAACCTTCTGTTCAGTTCAGTCGCTCTTATGTATAACTGGAGAACAGTTACCAGGTGAGTATAACTATATGAACATCATCACGATATAATCGAATACAACCCCAGATACGATCATCGTTTAGTCTATCCATTCAACCTTCAGTTCAATTCAGTCGCTCGTATGTATAACGGAAGAACAGTTACCTGGTGAGTATAACTATATAAACATAATCAAATACAACTCAGATACGATGATTGTTCAATCTATCCATTCAACCTTATGTTCGATTCGGTTGCTCGTATGTATATCGGAAGAACAGGTACCTGGTGAGTATATCTATATAAACATAATCGAATACAACTCAGATACGATGATTGTTCAATCTATCCATTTAACCTTCTGCTCGATTCGGTCGCTTGTATGTAAAACGGAAGGACAGTTACCTGGTGAGTATTGCTATATAAACATCATCACGATATCATCGAATACAACTCAGATACAATTATCGTTTCGTCTAACCATTCAACATTCTGTTCGATTCAGTCGCTAGTATGTGTAACGGAAGTATCGTCACCTGGTAAGTATCACTATATATACAGTATTGCGATATAATCGGATACCACCCAGATACATTGATTGTTCAGTCTATCCATTCAACTTTCTTTTCGTTTCGGTCGCTCGTATGTAAAACGGGAATACCGTCTCCTAGTGTGTATAACTATATACTATATATTTTCGGATTACAAACAGAAAAGGAAAATCTTTTGGAAACCACACTCACACAACTCAATTCAATTTTCAAAAATAACCTCATAGAGAAAGATATAAATAACATCTATAGTATAGGAAAGAAGAATACAATCATTGTGGAATTCGTTTCATACCTGCAAAAAAAGAAGATTTTTCAGCAGTTACATAAACTTAAAGGGACCGAGATTTCCATCACAAATGATCTGCGCCCAGAGGATCAAAAAACTAATAAAATACTTGTGAAGCATTTGAAAAAAGCTCGATCCTCGAACCATATAGCGAAAATCAAGAACTTCAAATTGTATGTGGATGCGGTACCATATACAGCCGAGGAACTAGAGGATCCATCATCAACTGAAGTTGAATCCGACGTGGAAATCGATAACATTCCTGATCAGAAGAATAATAGTGCTCCAGCAACCCCGACAATCAGACCGAAATATTCAAAAGAATCAGAAAAAAACTTACTGGAAGTAAGACCAGAGCAGCTGCATCCTAACTTACTTTTCTCATCATCATCCAGAAACAATCCAACTGATTTAAAAACAACAACAAACAGAGATTATAACAAAGAAACCAAGGTGAACCCCCCAGCAAAGAACAAGGAGAAGGACATCAGAACACTGAGAAACAAAAAACCTATATAATCTCATAAATTCTCTATATTAGTAACGATAACCCTTATACCTAAATAATTATTTCAGTTCATATTTTTAGAGTGATCTCCTGTATTGAAATGTGATTTTTCCCCAATTTGTAATACACTGATAGGATACACGAAATGGATCAATACATACGAGACTTTGAAGTCAATAATATCGAAACCTACTCTCTCGCGCAAACTTCAGAATGCACCGAAATACTGAGAGTTAATAACCTCAATAATAATTTCAAAGTTCTCAACATGAATATACGCAGTATAAATAAAAATTTAGATGAGTTCAAGATCGTTTTACACAATTTGAATGCGAATATTGACTGTGTGATACTTACAGAAACGTGGAATATTATAGACCAGGGCTTATTTAACATTGATGGATACGATATGATTTATAACGAAAGTAACTTCAATCAAAATGATGGTGTTGTAGCATACATAAAATCAACATTGAAATATTCCTATAAAATAACAGAAATCTACCAAACTATCAAAGCCATACAAATAAAAATTCAATCGAATGAAGGAAAAAGTATACTTGTTACAGCTGTCTATAGATCTCCTGACACAGACCCTAAAGGATTCATAAATAGCATGAACCAGTATTTAGAAACGAACAACGGCAATAATTTCAATGATATATGTTTATTTCCGGGAGATCTAAATATTGACTTATTAGACCCGGGCGAGAATGCATGTTCCGATTATTTAAATGTTTTGAACGAATATGGATACATCTCTACAATAAATAATCCAACGAGAGTCCAAGCAAACAGTAGTTCCTGTATTGATCATATTTTTATGAAATCTCCAGTTGATATCTACGAGAGAATCGTTCCGATAATTCTCAAAACATCTGTTACAGATCATTACGCGACAATTCTCCAAATTGTGTTAAATAACGATATCAAACAAGAAAAAATCAAAACAACTGAGTTCATCAATACCAAAAAGCTCCATGAAACATTCAGAAATATATCCTGGACATCAGTATTATCATCAAATGAACCAAACACTGCTACAAACACATTCATCGATATCATTATAGAAGCCTTTAATGTGTGTACGGAAGTGAAAAAATACAACAGAAAACACGTCAAAATTGCACCCTGGGTAACAAATGGTTTACTCAAATCAATTAACGAAAAAAATTTAATGAATAAGAATCGTGCGAAAATATCCAAATAATGATCAATTGAGAAATGAATACAGAAATTATAGGAACAGATTGAATGCACTAATCAAAAAAACTAAATACAACTATCATAATAAACAAATCGAAAAAAATAACAACGATTCAAAAAAACTGTGGGGAATAGTACAGGAAGTTAGTAAAACAAAAAAGACACGTCATCCCATAGATTCTATTGAAAGTGAGGACGGCAGGATATTAACTGACAAAGAACTTATAGCAAATGAATTCAATTCCAAATTCTCAGAAATGGGAAGGAATCTAGCCAGTAAGATAGAAAACGATCCTAATTATATTCCAAACCGTTCAATTATGCCAAATTCTCTCGTCCTCACCCCCGTGGAATCAATTGAGATACAAAACGTAATCAGTCAACTAAAAAATAAGAAAGCCGTAGGTGTTGACAAGATCAAAGCCGAAACTATAAAGATCATTTCTAGCTATATCCAAGAGCCATTGGTCAAAATTTTCAATCTGTGTATGGAGGTAGGAAAGTATCCATCGGCATTCAAACACACAGTAGTAGTTCCCCTCCATAAAAAAGGCAATACTCAGAAAGTAGGAAATTACCGACCAATATCTTTGATCACCCACCTCTCAAAAATATTTGAAAAAATTCTGAAAAATAGACTAGTTTCCTATTTGAATAAATTTACCGTTATCTCTCATAATCAATTCGGATTCAGAGAAAATATGTCAACCCAAGATGCAATTCTAGCTTTAACATCAAAAATAACAGAAGCACTAAACGAAAGCAACCCATGTTTATGCATATTCATAGACTTGTCAAAAGCCTTTGACACTCTTAGCCACAAACTCCTCTTAGAATCAATGGAAGACATTGGTGTAAGAGGCAATTGTCTAAAACTCTTCAAGTGCTATTTAAGCGAAATAACCCAAGCTGTGAGTGTTGATGGTGTGGTTAGCGGTGTCGAAAAAATTGACTATGGCATACCACAAGGAACAATTTTAGGGCCAATTTTATTTAACATCTATATAAATGGACTATTTTCACTCGACAACAACGGAGACATTTTCGGATTTGCTGATGATACAGCAATTTTCTACAAGTCTGATAACTGGGACAATCTGAAGCAAAAAGTGGAATCTGACTTCAAATCAATAAAAACATGGTTCGACTATAAATTACTCACAATAAACACGGATAAGACAAACTATCTACCATTCAGCTGTAATACTCGTGGCCTGCCTAAT
This sequence comes from Chrysomela aeneicollis, assembly GCA_029955515.1. Classification (NCBI taxonomy): domain Eukaryota; kingdom Metazoa; phylum Arthropoda; class Insecta; order Coleoptera; family Chrysomelidae; genus Chrysomela; species Chrysomela aeneicollis. Next base: position 192,262 of record JARUHQ010000008.1, read on the forward strand.
TTCGACAAACTGAACATTACAATGAATAATAACAAACAGTTCTCTATAGAACCTGTGAAAGAAATCAAATACTTAGGTATTATAATTGATTCCCACTTAAAATGGAACCATCACATAATGTTCGTGATGAAAAAATTGAGATGTATATTGTATAGATTCAAAAAACTCAAGGATGTCCTACCTTCCAGTCAAATGAAAACTTTATATCATGCTCTAGTTGAAAGTCATATACGTTATGGAATTCTGGCATGGGGTGGGGCTCTGAAAACACATCTATATCCATTGGAAGTGATACAGAGGAGATTCATAAAACTGATTTTTTCAAAAGATTTCAGGTATTCAACTGACTCACTATATTCTGAATCCAATATCTTTGACCTAAGACAATTATACTTCTTCCTCACGTGCTTAAAATATCACGGAACAAAACATTGCAATCAACTCCCAACCCACAACTACAATACTCGAAAAAAAAATAATTATGTGCCACCCTTGATGGTCAAAGTTACAACGCAGAGAATGTTCAACTACTTAGCACCAAAATTATACGATACCATTCCTAATGAATTGAAATGTATGAATGAAAACAGAAAATTCAAGAAAATATTGAAAAAGTTTATACAGCAACATTCCAGACATATGATACGTAGTCTCTTCGATGTTTAAAACGATTTTACCCTATTTTATATAGATAAATTTTTATTCTCTGTTTATTTATTTATTTATAGAATATCTGTACCTGATGAAACTTGATATTGTTATAAAAACTTATTTTTATTCTAATTTTGTCTTCATTATAGTGTCTTAAACATTTACAATTATCTGTTCACTAGTCATATTTCGTCATTTCATTTCCTCGAAACAAGTGTTTCAGTCACTTATCGAGTAGATTATTTATTTACAGTTACGATTTATTTGTGTCAATGTATGACCTGGTTGTGAATAAATATTATTATTATTATTATTATTATTATTATCATTATTATTATTATTATTATTATTATTATTATTATTATTATTATTATTATTATTATTATTATTATTATTATTATTATTATTATTATTATTATATACACAGCATAACATCATAATCGAATACAACCCATATACTATCCATTCAACCTTCTGTTCAATTCAGTCGCTCGTATGTATAACGGAAGAACAGTTACCTGGTGAGTATAACTATATAAACATAATCGAATACAACCCAGATACGATGATTGTTCAATCTATACTGAATTCAACCTTATGCTCGATTCGGTCGCTTGTATGTAAAACGGAAGAACAGTTACCTGGTGAGTATTGCTATATAAACATCATCACGATATCATCGAATACAACTCAGATACAATTATCGTTTCGTCTAACCATTTAACCTTCTGTTCGATTCAGTCGCTAGTATGTGTAACGGAAGTACCGTCACCTGGTAAGTATCACTATATATACAGTATTGCGATATAATCGGATACCACCCAGATACATTGATTGTTCAGTCTATCCATTCAACTTTCTGTTCGTTTCGGTCGCTCGTATGTGAAACGGGAATACCGTCACCTTATGTGTATAACTATATCACAGCACAACATCATAATCGAATACAACCCAGATACTATCCATTCAACCTTCTGTTCGATTCGGTTGCTCGTATGTATAACGAAAGAACAGTAACCTGTTGAGTATTTCTATATGAACGTCATCACGATATAATCGAATACAACTTAGTTACAATTATCGTTCCGTCTAACCATCCAACCTTATGTTCGATTCAGACGCTCGTATGTGTAACGAAAGAACCGTTACATGGTAGGTGTAGTTAAATATACAACATAACGATATAATCGGAGACAACCCAGATACAATGATTGTTCAATCTATCCATTCAACCTTATGTTCGATTCGGTTGCTAGTATGTATAACGAAAGAACAGTTACCTGGTTAGACATAATATATAATAATCATCACGAAATAATCGAATACAACCCAGATACGATGATTGTTCAGTCTATCCATTCAACCTTCTGTTCAGTTCAGTCGCTCTTATGTAAAACTGGAGAACAGTTACCTGGTGAGTATAACTATATGAACATCATCACGATATAATCGAATACAACCCCAGATACGATCATTGTTTAGTCTATCCATTCAACCTTCAGTTCAATTCAGTCGCTCGTATGTATAACGGTAGAACAGTTACCTGGTGAGTATAACTATATAAACATAATCGAATACAACTCAGATACGATGATTGTTCAATCTATCCATTCAACCTTATGTTCGATTCGGTTGCTCGTATGTATATCGGAAGAACAGGTACCTGGTGAGTATATCTATATAAACATAATCGAATACAACCCAGATACGATGATTGTTCAATTTATACTGAATTCAACCTTCTGCTCGATTCGGTCGCTTGTATGTAATACGGGAGAACAGTTACCTGGTGAGTATTGCTATATAAACATCATCACGATATCATCGAATACAACTCAGATACAATTATCGTTTCGTCTAACCATTCAACATTCTGTTCGATTCAGTCGCTAGTATGTGTAACGGAAGTATCGTCACCTGGTAAGTATCACTATATATACAGTATTGCGATATAATCGGATACCACCCAGATACATTGATTGTTCAGTCTATCCATTCAACTTTCTTTTTATTTCGGTCGCTCGTATGTAAAACGGGAATACCGTCTCCTGGTGTGTATAACTATATACACAGCATAACATCATAATCGAATACAACCCATATACTATCCATTCAACCTTCTGTTCAATTCAGTCGCTCGTATGTATAACGGAAGAACAGTTACCTGGTGAGTATAACTATATAAACATAATCGAATACAACCCAGATACGATGATTGTTCAATCTATACTGAATTCAACCTTCTGCTCGATTCGGTCGCTTGTATGTAAAACGGAAGAACAGTTACCTGGTGAGTATTGCTATATAAACATCATCACGATATCATCAAATACAACTCAGATACAATTATCGTTTCGTCTAACCATTTAACCTTCTGTTCGATTCAGTCGCTAGTATGTGTAACGGAAGTACCGTCACCTGGTAAGTATCACTATATATACAGTATTGCGATATAATCGGATACCACCCAGATACATTGATTGTTCAGTCTATCCATTCAACTTTCTGTTCGTTTCGGTCGCTCGTATGTGAAACGGGGATACCGTCACCTTATGTGTATAACTATATCACAGCATAACATCATAATCGAATACAACCCAGATACTATTCATTCAACCTTCTGTTCGATTCGGTTGCTCGTATGTATAACGAAAGAACAGTAACCTGGTGAGTATTTCTATATGAACGTTATCACGATATAATCAAATACAACTTAGTTACAATTATCGTTCCGTCTAACCATCCAACCTTATGTTCGATTCAGACGCTCGTATGTGTAACGAAAGAACCGTTACATGGTAGGTGTAGTTAAATATACATGGTAGGTGTAGTTAAATATACAACATAACGATATAATCGGAGACAACCCAGATACAATGATTGTTCAATCTATCCATTCAACCTTATGTTCGATTCGGTTGCTCGTATGTATAACGAAAGAACAGTTACCTGGTTAGACATAATATATAATAATCATCACGAAATAATCGAATACAACCCAGATACGATGATTGTTCAGTCTATCCATTCAACCTTCTGTTCAGTTCAGTCGCTCTTATGTATAACTGGAGAACAGTTACCTGGTGAGTATAACTATATGAACATCATCACGATATAATCGAATACAACCCCAGATACGATCATTGTTTAGTCTATCCATTCAACCTTCAGTTCAATTCAGTCGCTCGTTTGTATAACGGAAGAACAGTTACCTGGTGAGTAAAACTATATGAACATAATCGAATACAACTCAGATACGATGATTGTTCAATCTATCCATTCAACCTTATGTTCGATTCGGTTGCTCGTATGTATATCGGAAGAACAGGTACCTGGTGAGTATATCTATATAAACATAATCGAATACAACTCAGATACGTTGATTGTTCAATCTATCCATTTTACCTTCTGCTCGATTCGGTCGCTTGTATGTAAAACGGAAGGACAGTTACCTGGTGAGTATTGCTATATAAACATCATCAAGATATCATCGAATACAACTCAGATACAATTATCGTTTCGTCTAACCATTCAACATTCTGTTCGATTCAGTCGCTAGTATGTGTAACGGAAGTATCGTCACCTGGTAAGTATCACTATATATACAGTATTGCGATATAATCGGATACCACCCAGATACATTGATTGTTCACTCTATCCATTCAACTTTCTTTACGTTTCGGTCGCTCGTATGTAAAACGGGAATACCGTCTCCTAGTGTGTATAACTATATACACAGCATAACATCATAATCGAATACAACCCATATACTATCCATTCAACCTTCTGTTCAATTCAGTCGCTCGTATGTATAACGGAAGAACAGTTTCCTGGTGAGTATAACTATATAAACATAATCGAATACAACCCAGATACGATGATTGTTCAATCTATACTGAATTCAACCTTCTGCTCGATTCGGTCGCTTGTATGTAACACGGAAGAACAGTTACCTGGTGAGTATTGCTATATAAACATCATCACGATATCATCGAATACAACTCAGATACAATTATCGTTTCGTCTATCCATTTAACCTTCTGTTCGATTCAGTCGCTAGTATGTGTAACGGAAGTACCGTCACCTGGTAAGTATCACTATATATACAGTATTGCGATATAATCGGATACCACCCAGATACATTGATTGTTCAGTCTATCCATTCAACTTTCTGTTCGTTTCGGTCGCTCGTATGTGAAACGGGAATACCGTCACCTAATGTGTATAACTATATACACAGCATAACATCATAATCGAATACAACCCAGATACTATCCATTCAACCTTCTGTTCAATTCAGTCGCTCGTATGTATAACGGAAGAACAGTAACCTGGTGAGTATTTCTATATGAACGTCATCACGATATAATCGAATACAACCCCAGATACGATCATTGTTTAGTCTATCCATTCAACCTTCAGTTCAATTCAGTCACTCGTATGTATAACGGACGAACAGTTACCTGGTGAGTATAACTATATAAACATAATCGAATACAACTCAGATACGATGATTGTTCAATCTATCCATTCAACCTTATGTTCGATTCGGTTGCTCGTATGTATATCGGAAGAACAGGTACCTGGTGAGTATATCTATATAAACATAATCGAATACAACTCAGATAAGATGATTGTTCAATCTATCCATTTAACCTTCTGCTCGATTCGGTCGCTTGTATGTAAAACGGAAAGACAGTTACCTGGTGAGTATTGCTATATAAACATCATCACGATATCATCGAATACAACTCAGATACAATTATCGTTTCGTCTAACCATTCAACATTCTGTTCGATTCAGTCGCTAGTATGTGTAACGGAAGTATCGTCACCTGGTAAGTATCACTTTATATACAGTAATGCGATATAATCGGATACCACCCAGATACATTGATTGTTCAGTCTATCCATTCAACTTTCTTTTCGTTTCGGTCGCTCGTATGTAAAACGGGAATACCGTCTCCTAGTGTGTATAACTATATACACAGCATAACATCATAATCGAATACAACCCAAATACTATCCATTCAACCTTCTGCTCGATTCGGTCGCTTGTATGTAAAACGGAAGAACAGTTACCTGGTGAGTATTGCTATATAAACATCATCACGATATCATCGAATACAACTCAGATACAATTATCGTTTCGTCTAACCATTTAACCTTCTGTTCGATTCAGTCGCTAGTATGTGTAACGGAAGTACCGTCACCTGGTAAGTATCACTATATATACAGTATTGCGATATAATCGGATACCACTCAGATACATTGATTGTTCAGTCTATCCATTCAACTTTCTGTTCGTTTCGGTCGCTCGTATGTGGAACGGGAATACCGTCACCTTATGTGTATAACTATATACACAGCATAACATCATAATCGAATACAACCCAGATACTATCCATTCAACCTTCTGTTCGATTCGGTTGCTCGTATGTATAACGAAAGAACAGTAACCTGGTGAGTATTTCTATATGAACGTCATCACGATATAATCGAATTCAACTTAGTTACAATTATCGTTCCGTCTAACCATCCAACCTTATGTTCGATTCAGACGCTCGTATGTGTAACGAAAGAACCGTTACATGGTAGGTGTAGTTAAATATACAACATAACGATATAATCGGAGACAACCCAGATACAATGATTGTTCAATCTATCCATTCAACCTTATGTTCGATTCGGTTGCTAGTATGTATAACGAAAGAACAGTTACCTGGTTAGACATAATATATAATAATCATCACGAAATAATCGAATACCACCCAGATACGATGATTGTTCAGTCTATCCATTCAACCTTCTGTTCAGTTCAGTCGCTCTTATGTATAACTGGAGAACAGTTACCTGGTGAGTATAACTATATGAACATCATCACGATATAATCGAATACAACCCCAGATACGATCATTGTTTAGTCTATCCATTCAACCTTCAGTTCAATTCAGTCGCTCGTATGTATAACGGAAGAACAGTTACCTGGTGAGTATAACTATATAAACATAATCGAATACAACCCAGATACGATGATTGTTCAATCTATACTGAATTCAACCTTATGCTCGATTCGGTCGCTTGTATGTAAAACGGAAGAACAGTTACCTGGTGAGTATTGCTATATAAACATCATCACGATATCATCGAATACAACTCAGATACAATTATCGTTTCGTCTAACCATTTAACCTTCTGTTCGATTCAGTCGCTAGTATGTGTAACGGAAGTACCGTCACCTGGTAAGTATCACTATATATACAGTATTGCGATATAATCGGATACCACCCAGATACATTGATTGTTCAGTCTATCCATTCAACTTTCTGTTCGTTTCGGTCGCTCGTATGTGAAACGGGAATACCGTCACCTTATGTGTATAACTATATCACAGCACAACATCATAATCGAATACAACCCAGATACTATCCATTCAACCTTCTGTTCGATTCGGTTGCTCGTATGTATAACGAAAGAACAGTAACCTGGTGAGTATTTCTATATGAACGTCATCACGATATAATCGAATACAACTTAGTTACAATTATCGTTCCGTCTAACCATCCAACCTTATGTTCGATTCAGACGCTCGTATGTGTAACGAAAGAACCGTTACATGGTAGGTGTAGTTAAATATACAACATAACGATATAATCGGAGACAACCCAGATACAATGATTGTTCAATCTATCCATTCAACCTTATGTTCGATTCGGTTGCTAGTATGTATAACGAAAGAACAGTTACCTGGTTAGACATAATATATAATAATCATCACGAAATAATCGAATACAACCCAGAAACGATGATTGTTCAGTCTATCCATTCAACCTTCTGTTCAGTTCAGTCGCTCTTATGTATAACTGGAGAACAGTTACCTGGTGAGTATAACTATATGAACATCATCACGATATAATCGAATACAACCCCAGATACGATCATTGTTTAGTCTATCCATTCAACCTTCAGTTCAATTCAGTCGCTCGTATGTATAACGGTAGAACAGTTACCTGGTGAGTATAACTATATAAACATAATCGAATACAACTCAGATACGATGATTGTTCAATCTATCCATTCAACCTTATGTTCGATTCGGTTGCTCGTATGTATATCGAAAGAACAGGTACCTGGTGAGTATATCTATATAAACATAATCGAATACAACCCAGATACGATGATTGTTCAATTTATACTGAATTCAACCTTCTGCTCGATTCGGTCGCTTGTATGTAATACGGGAGAACAGTTACCTGGTGAGTATTGCTATATAAACATCATCACGATATCATCGAATACAACTCAGATACAATTATCGTTTCGTCTAACCATTCAACATTCTGTTCGATTCAGTCGCTAGTATGTGTAACGGAAGTATCGTCACCTGGTAAGTATCACTATATATACAGTATTGCGATATAATCGGATACCACCCAGATACATTGATTGTTCAGTCTATCCATTCAACTTTCTGTTCGTTTCGGTCGCTCGTATGTGAAACGGGGATACCGTCACCTTATGTGTATAACTATATCACAGCATAACATCATAATCGAATACAACCCAGATACTATTCATTCAACCTTCTGTTCGATTCGGTTGCTCGTATGTATAACGAAAGAACAGTAACCTGGTGAGTATTTCTATATGAACGTTATCACGATATAATCAAATACAACTTAGTTACAATTATCGTTCCGTCTAACCATCCAACCTTATGTTCGATTCAGACGCTCGTATGTGTAACGAAAGAACCGTTACATGGTAGGTGTAGTTAAATATACATGGTAGGTGTAGTTAAATATACAACATAACGATATAATCGGAGACAACCCAGATACAATGATTGTTCAATCTATCCATTCAACCTTATGTTCGATTCGGTTGCTCGTATGTATAACGAAAGAACAGTTACCTGGTTAGACATAATATATAATAATCATCACGAAATAATCGAATACAACCCAGATACGATGATTGTTCAGTCTATCCATTCAACCTTCTGTTCAGTTCAGTCGCTCTTATGTATAACTGGAGAACAGTTACCTGGTGAGTATAACTATATGAACATCATCACGATATAATCGAATACAACCCCAGATACGATCATTGTTTAGTCTATCCATTCAACCTTCAGTTCAATTCAGTCGCTCGTTTGTATAACGGAAGAACAGTTACCTGGTGAGTAAAACTATATGAACATAATCGAATACAACTCAGATACGATGATTGTTCAATCTATCCATTCAACCTTATGTTCGATTCGGTTGCTCGTATGTATATCGGAAGAACAGGTACCTGGTGAGTATATCTATATAAACATAATCGAATACAACTCAGATACGTTGATTGTTCAATCTATCCATTTTACCTTCTGCTCGATTCGGTCGCTTGTATGTAAAACGGAAGGACAGTTACCTGGTGAGTATTGCTATATAAACATCATCAAGATATAATCGAATACAACTCAGATACAATTATCGTTTCGTCTAACCATTCAACATTCTGTTCGATTCAGTCGCTAGTGTGTGTAACGGAAGTATCGTCACCTGGTAAGTATCACTATATATACAGTATTACGATATAATCGGATACCACCCAGATACATTGATTGTTCACTCTATCCATTCAACTTTCTTTTCGTTTCGGTCGCTCGTATGTAAAACGGGAATACCGTCTCCTAGTGTGTATAACTATATACACAGCATAACATCATAATCGAATACAACCCATATACTATCCATTCAACCTTCTGTTCAATTCAGTCGCTCGTATGTATAACGGAAGAACAGTTTCCTGGTGAGTATAACTATATAAACATAATCGAATACAACCCAGATACGATGATTGTTCAATCTATACTGAATTCAACCTTCTGCTCGATTCGGTCGCTTGTATGTAACACGGAAGAACAGTTACCTGGTGAGTATTGCTATATAAACATCATCACGATATCATCGAATACAACTCAGATACAATTATCGTTTCGTCTAACCATTTAACCTTCTGTTCGATTCAGTCGCTAGTATGTGTAACGGAAGTACCGTCACCTGGTAAGTATCACTATATATACAGTATTGCGATATAATCGGATACCACCCAGATACATTGATTGTTCAGTCTATCCATTCAACTTTCTGTTCGTTTCGGTCGCTCGTATGTGAAACGGGAATACCGTCACCTAATGTGTATAACTATATAAACAGCATAACATCATAATCGAATACAACCCAGATACTATCCATTCAACCTTCTGTTCAATTCAGTCGCTCGTATGTATAACGGAAGAACAGTAACCTGGTGAGTATTTCTATATGAACGTCATCACGATATAATCGAATACAACCCCAGATACGATCATTGTTTAGTCTATCCATTCAACCTTCAGTTCAATTCAGTCACTCGTATGTATAACGGACGAACAGTTACCTGGTGAGTATAACTATATAAACATAATCGAATACAACTCAGATACGATGATTGTTCAATCTATCCATTCAACCTTATGTTCGATTCGGTTGCTCGTATGTATATCGGAAGAACAGGTACCTGGTGAGTATATCTATATAAACATAATCGAATACAACTCAGATAAGATGATTGTTCAATCTATCCATTTAACCTTCTGCTCGATTCGGTCGCTTGTATGTAAAACGGAAGGACAGTTACCTGGTGAGTATTGCTATATAAACATCATCACGATATCATCGAATACAACTCAGATACAATTATCGTTTCGTCTAACCATTCAACATTCTGTTCGATTCAGTCGCTAGTATGTGTAACGGAAGTATCGTCACCTGGTAAGTATCACTTTATATACAGTAATGCGATATAATCGGATACCACCCAGATACATTGATTGTTCAGTCTATCCATTCAACTTTCTTTTCGTTTCGGTCGCTCGTATGTAAAACGGGAATACCGTCTCCTAGTGTGTATAACTATATACACAGCATAACATCATAATCGAATACAACCCAAATACTATCCATTCAACCTTCTGCTCGATTCGGTCGCTTGTATGTAAAACGGAAGAACAGTTACCTGGTGAGTATTGCTATATAAACATCATCACGATATCATCGAATACAACTCAGATACAATTATCGTTTCGTCTAACCATTTAACCTTCTGTTCGATTCAGTCGCTAGTATGTGTAACGGAAGTACCGTCACCTGGTAAGTATCACTATATATACAGTATTGCGATATAATCGGATACCACTCAGATACATTGATTGTTCAGTCTATCCATTCAACTTTCTGTTCGTTTCGGTCGCTCGTATGTGGAACGGGAATACCGTCACCTTATGTGTATAACTATATACACAGCATAACATCATAATCGAATACAACCCAGATACTATCCATTCAACCTTCTGTTCGATTCGGTTGCTCGTATGTATAACGAAAGAACAGTAACCTGGTGAGTATTTCTATATGAACGTCATCACGATATAATCGAATACAACTTAGTTACAATTATCGTTCCGTCTAACCATCCAACCTTATGTTCGATTCAGACGCTCGTATGTGTAACGAAAGAACCGTTACATGGTAGGTGTAGTTAAATATACAACATAACGATATAATCGGAGACAACCCAGATACAATGATTGTTCAATCTATCCATTCAACCTTATGTTCGATTCGGTTGCTAGTATGTATAACGAAAGAACAGTTACCTGGTTAGACATAATATATAATAATCATCACGAAATAATCGAATACCACCCAGATACGATGATTGTTCAGTCTATCCATTCAACCTTCTGTTCAGTTCAGTCGCTCTTATGTATAACTGGAGAACAGTTACCTGGTGAGTATAACTATATGAACATCATCACGATATTATCGAATACAACCCCAGATACGATCATTGTTTAGTCTATCCATTCAACCTTCAGTTCAATTCAGTCGCTCGTATGTATAACGGAAGAACAGTTACCTGGTGAGTATAACTATATAAACATAATCGAATACAACTCAGATACGATGATTGTTCAATCTATCCATTCAACCTTATGTTCGATTCGGTTGCTCGTATGTATATCGGAAGAACAGGTACCTGGTGAGTATATCTATATAAACATAATCAAATACAACTCAGATACGATGATTGTTCAATCTATCCATTCAACCTTCTGCTCGATTCGGTCGCTTGTATGTAAAACGAAAGGACAGTTACCTGGTGAGTATTGCTATATATACATCATCACGATATCATCGAATACAACTCAGATACAATTATCGTTTCGTCTAACCATTTAACCTTCTGTTCGATTCAGTCGCCAGTATGTGTAACGGAAGTACCGTCACCTGGTAAGTATCACTATATATACAGTATTGCGATATAATCGGATACCACCCAGATACATTGATTGTTCAGTCTATCCATTCAACTTTCTTTTCGTTTCGGTCGCTCGTATGTAAAACGGGAATACCGTCTCCTAGTGTGTATAACTATATACACAGCATAACATCATAATCGAATACAACCCATATACTATCCATTCAACCTTCTGTTCAATTCAGTCGCTCGTATGTATAACGGAAGAACAGTTACCTGGTGAGTATAACTATATAAACATAATCGAATACAACCCAGATACGATGATTGTTCAATCTATACTGAATTCAACCTTCTGCTCGATTCGGTCGCTTGTATGTAAAACGGAAGAACAGTTACCTGTTGAGTATTGCTATATAAACATCATCACGATATCATCGAATACAACTCAGATACATGTATCGTTTCGTCTAACCATTTAACCTTCTGTTCGATTCAGTCGCTAGTATGTGTAACGGAAGTACCGTCACCTGATAAGTATCACTATATATACAGTATTGCGATATAATCGGATACCACCCAGATACATTGATTGTTCAGTCTATCCATTCAACTTTCTGTTCGTTTCGGTCGCTCGTATGTGAAAAGGGAATACCGTCACCTTATGTGTATAACTATATACACAGCATAACATCATAATCGAATACAACCCAGATACTATCCATTCAACCTTCTGTTCGATTCGGTTGCTCGTATGTATAACGAAAGAACAGTAACCTGGTGAGTATTTCTATATGAACGACATCACGATATAATCGAATACAACTTAGTTACAATTATCGTTCCGTCTAACCATCCAACCTTATGTTCGATTCAGACGCTCGTATGTGTAACGAAAGAACCGTTACATGGTAGGTGTAGTTAAATATACAACATAACGATATAATCGGAGACAACCCAGATACAATGATTGTTCAATCTATCCATTCAACCTTATGTTCGATTCGGTTGCTAGTATGTATAACGAAAGAACAGTTACCTGGTTAAACGTAATATATAATAATCATCACGAAATAATCGAATACAACCCAGATACGATGATTGTTCAGTCTATCCATTCAACCTTCTGTTCAGTTCAGTCGCTCTTATGTATAACTGGAAAACAGTTACCTGGTGAGTATAACTATATGAACATCATCACGATATAATCGAATACAACCCCAGATACGATCATTGTTTAGTCTATCCATTCAACCTTCAGTTCAATTCAGTCGCTCGTATGTATAACGGAAGAACAGTTACCTGGTGAGTATAACTATATAAACATAATCGAATACAACTCAGATACGATGGTTGTTCAATCTATCCATTCAACCTTATGTTCGATTCGGTTGCTCGTATGTATATCGGAAGAACAGGTACCTGGTGAGTATATCTATATAAACATAATCGAATACAACTCAGATACGATGATTGTTCAATCTATCCATTTAACCTTCTGCTCGATTCGGTCGCTTGTATGTATAACGGAAGGACAGTTACCTGGTGAGTATTGTTATATAAACATCATCACGATATCATCGAATACAACTCAGATACAATTATCGTTTCGTCTAACCATTCAACCTTCTGTTCAATTCAGTCGCTCGTATGTATAACGGAAGAACAGTTACCTGGTGAGTATAACTATATAAACATAATCGAATACAACCCAGATACGATGATTGTTCAATCTATACTGAATTCAACCTTCTGCTCGATTCGGTCGCTTGTATGTAAACGGAAGAACAGTTACCTGGTGAGTATTGCTATATAAACATCATCACGATATCTTCGAATACAACTCAGATACAATTATCGTTTCGTCTGACCATTTAACCTTCTGTTCGATTCAGTCGCTAGTATGTGTAACGGAAGTACCGTCACCTGGTAAGTATCACTATATATACAGTATTGCGATATAATCGGATACCACCCAGATACATTGATTGTTCAGTCTATCCATTCAACTTTCTGTTCGTTTCGGTCGCTCGTATGTGAAACGGGAATACCGTCACCTTATGTGTATAACTATATACACAGCATAACATCATAATCGAATACAACCCAGATACTATCCATTCAACCTTATGTTCGATTCGGTTGCTCGTATGTATAACGAAAGAACAGTAACCTGGTGAGTATTTCTATATGAACGTCATCACGATATAATCGAATACAACTTAGTTACAATTATCGTTCCGTCTAACCATCCAACCTTATGTTCGATTCAGACGCTCGTATGTGTAACGAAAGAACCGTTACATGGTAGGTGTAGTTAAATATACAACATAACGATATAATCGGTGACAACCCAGATACAATGATTGTTCAATCTATCCATTCAACCTTATGTTCGATTCGGTTGCTAGTATGTATAACGAAAGAACAGTTACCTGGTTAGACATAATATATAATAATGATCACGAAATAATCGAATACAACCCAGATACGATGATTGTTCAGTCTATCCATTCAACCTTCTGTTTAGTTCAGTCGCTCTTATGTATAACTGGAGAACAGTTACCTGGTGAGTATAACTATATGAACATCATCACGATATAATCGAATACAACCCCAGATATGATCATTGTTTAGTCTATCCATTCAACCTTCAGTTCAATTCAGTCGCTCGTATGTATAACGGAAGAACAGTTACCTGGTGAGTATAACTATATAAACATAATCGAATACAACTCAGATACGATGATTGTTCAATCTATCCATTCAACCTTATGTTCGATTCGGTTGCTCGTATGTATATCGGAAGAACAGGTACCTGGTGAGTATATCTATATAAACATAATCGAATACAACTCAGATACGATGATTGTTCAATCTATCCATTCAACCTTCTGCTCGATTCGGTCGCTTGTATGTAAAACGGAAGGACAGTTACCTGGTGAGTATTGCTATATAAACATCATCACGATATCATCGAATACAACTCAGATACAATTATCGTTTCGTCTAACCATTTAACCTTCTGTTCGATTCAGTCGCTAGTATGTGTAACGGAAGTACCGTCACCTGGTGAGTATCACTATATATACAGTATTGCGATATAATCGGATACCACCCAGATACATTGATTGTTCAGTCTATCCATTCAACTTTCTGTTCGTTTCGGTCGCTCGTATGTGAAACGGGAATACCGTCACCTTATGTGTATAACTATAGACACAGCATAACATCATAATCGAATACAACCCAGATACTATCCATTCAACCTTCTGTTCGATTCGGTTGCTCGTATGTATAACGAAAGAACAGTAACCTGGTGAGTATTTCTATATGAACGTCATCACGATATAATCGAATACAACTTAGTTACAATTATCGTTCCGTCTAACCATCCAACCTTATGTTCGATTCAGACGCTCGTATGTGTAACGAAAGAACCGTTACATGGTAGGTGTAGTTAAATATACAACATAACGATATAATCGGAGACAACCCAGATACAATGATTGTTCAATCTATCCATTCAACCTTATGTTCGATTCGGTTGCTAGTATGTATAACGAAAGAACAGTTACCTGGTTAGACATAATATATAATAATCATCACGAAATAATCGAATACAACCTAGATACGATGATTGTTCAGTCTATCCATCCAACCTTCTGTTCAGTTCAGTCGCTCTTATGTATAACTGGAGAACAGTTACCTGGTGAGTATAACTATATGAACATCATCACGATATAATCGAATACAACCCCAGATATGATCATTGTTTAGTCTATCCATTCAACCTTCAGTTCAATTCAGTCGCTCGTATGTATAACGGAAGAACAGTTACCTGGTGAGTATAACTATATAAACATAATCGAATACAACTCAGATACGATGGTTGTTCAATCTATCCATTCAACCTTATGTTCGATTCGGTTGCTCGTATGTATATCGGAAGAACAGGTACCTGGTGAGTATATCTATATAAACATAATCGAATACAACTCAGATACGATGATTGTTCAATCTATCCATTTAACCTTCTGCTCGATTCGGTCGCTTGTATGTATAACGGAAGGACAGTTACCTGGTGAGTATTGTTATATAAACATCATCACGATATCATCGAATACAACTCAGATACAATTATCGTTTCGTCTAACCATTCAACCATCTGTTCAATTCAGTCGCTCGTATGTATAACGGAAGAACAGTTACCTGGTGAGTATAACTATATAAACATAATCGAATACAACCCAGATACGATGATTGTTCAATCTATACTGTATTCAACCTTCTGCTCGATTCGGTCGCTTGTATGTAAACGGAAGAACAGTTACCTGGTGAGTATTGCTATATAAACATCATCACGATATCTTCGAATACAACTCAGATACAATTATCGTTTCGTCTGACCATTTAACCTTCTGTTCGATTCAGTCGCTAGTATGTGTAACGGAGGTACCGTCACCTGGTAAGTATCACTATATATACAGTATTGCGATATAATCGGATACCACCCAGATACATTGATTGTTCAGTCTATCCATTCAACTTTCTGTTCGTTTCGGTCGCTCGTATGTGAAACGGGAATACCGTCACCTTATGTGTATAACTATATACACAGCATAACATCATAATCGAATACAACCCAGATACTATCCATTCAACCTTATGTTCGATTCGGTTGCTCGTATGTATAACGAAAGAACAGTAACCTGGTGAGTATTTCTATATGAACGTCATCACGATATAATCGAATACAACTTAGTTACAATTATCGTTCCGTCTAACCATCCAACCTTATGTTCGATTCAGACGCTCGTATGTGTAACGAAAGAACCGTTACATGGTAGGTGTAGTTAAATATACAACATAACGATATAATCGGTGACAACCCAGATACAATGATTGTTCAATCTATCCATTCAACCTTATGTTCGATTCGGTTGCTAGTATGTATAACGAAAGAACAGTTACCTGGTTAGACATAATATATAATAATGATCACGAAATAATCGAATACAACCCAGATACGATGATTGTTCAGTCTATCCATTCAACCTTCTGTTTAGTTCAGTCGCTCTTATGTATAACTGGAGAACAGTTACCTGGTCAGTATAACTATATGAACATCATCACGATATAATCGAATACAACCCCAGATATGATCATTGTTTAGTCTATCCATTCAACCTTCAGTTCAATTCAGTCGCTCGTATGTATAACGGAAAAACAGTTACCTGGTGAGTATAACTATATAAACATAATCGAATACAACTCAGATACGATGATTGTTCAATCTATCCATTCAACCTTATGTTCGATTCGGTTGCTCGTATGTATATCGGAAGAACAGGTACCTGGTGAGTATATCTATATAAACATAATCGAATACAACTCAGATACGATGATTGTTCAATCTATCCATTCAACCTTCTGCTCGATTCGGTCGCTTGTATGTAAAACGGAAGGACAGTTACCTGGTGAGTATTGCTATATAAACATCATCACGATATCATCGAATACAACTCAGATACAATTATCGTTTCGTCTAACCATTTAACCTTCTGTTCGATTCAGTCGCTAGTATGTGTAACGGAAGTACCGTCACCTGGTGAGTATCACTATATATACAGTATTGCGATATAATCGGATACCACCCAGATACATTGATTGTTCAGTCTATCCATTCAACTTTCTGTTCGTTTCGGTCGCTCGTATGTGAAACGGGAATACCGTCACCTTATGTGTATAACTATAGACACAGCATAACATCATAATCGAATACAACCCAGATACTATCCATTCAACCTTCTGTTCGATTCGGTTGCTCGTATGTATAACGAAAGAACAGTAACCTGGTGAGTATTTCTATATGAACGTCATCACGATATAATCGAATACAACTTAGTTACAATTATCGTTCCGTCTAACCATCCAACCTTATGTTCGATTCAGACGCTCGTATGTGTAACGAAAGAACCGTTACATGGTAGGTGTAGTTAAATATACAACATAACGATATAATCGGAGACAACCCAGATACAATGATTGTTCAATCTATCCATTCAACCTTATGTTCGATTCGGTTGCTAGTATGTATAACGAAAGAACAGTTACCTGGTTAGACATAATATATAATAATCATCACGAAATAATCGAATACAACCTAGATACGATGATTGTTCAGTCTATCCATCCAACCTTCTGTTCAGTTCAGTCGCTCTTATGTATAACTGGAGAACAGTTACCTGGTGAGTATAACTATATAAACATCATCACGATATAATCGAATACAACCCCAGATATGATCATTGTTTAGTCTATCCATTCAACCTTCAGTTCAATTCAGTCGCTCGTATGTATAACGGAAGAACAGTTACCTGGTGAGTATAACTATATAAACATAATCGAATACAACTCAGATACGATGATTGTTCAATCTATCCATTCAACCTTATGTTCGATTCGGTTGCTCGTATGTATATCGGAAGAACAGGTACCTGGTGAGTATATCTATATAAACATAATCGAATACAACTCAGATACGATGATTGTTCAATCTATCCATTTAACCTTCTGCTCGATTCGGTCGCTTGTATGTAAAACGGAAGGACAGTTACCTGGTGAGTATTGCTATATAAACATCATCACGATATCATCGAATACAACTCAGATACAATTATCGTTTCGTCTAACCATTTAACCTTCTGTTCGATTCAGTCGCTAGTATGTGTAACGGAAGTACCGTCACCTGGTAAGTATCACTATATATACAGTATTGCGATATAATCGGATACCACCCAGATACATTGATTGTTCAGTCTATCCATTCAACTTTCTGTTCGTTTCGGTCGCTCGTATGTGAAACGGAAATACCGTCACCTTATGTGTATAACTATAGACACAGCATAACATCATAATCGAATACAACCCAGATACTATCCATTCAACCTTCTGTTCGATTCGGTTGCTCGTATGTATAACGAAAGAACAGTAACCTGGTGAGTATTTCTATATGAACGTCATCACGATATAATCGAATACAACTTAGTTACAATTATCGTTCCGTCTAACCATCCAACCTTATGTTCGATTCAGACGCTCGTATGTGTAACGAAAGAACCGTTACATGGTAGGTGTAGTTGAATATACAACATAACGATATAATCGGAGACAACCCAGATACAATGATTGTTCAATCTATCCATTCAACCTTATGTTCGATTCGGTTGCTAGTATATATAACGAAAGAACAGTTACCTGGTTAGACATAATATATAATAATCATCACGGAATAATCGAATACAACCCAGATACGATGATTGTTCAGTCTATCCATTCAACCTTCTGTTCAGTTCAGTCGCTCTTATGTATAACTGGAGAACAGTTACCTGGTGAGTATAACTATATGAACATCATCACGATATAATCGAATACAACCCCAGATACGATCATTGTTTAGTCTATCCATTCAACCTTCAGTTCAATTCAGTCGCTCGTATGTATAACGGAAGAACAGTAACCTGGTGAGTATAACTATATAAACATAATCGAATACAACTCAGATACGATGATTGTTCAATCTATCCATTCAACCTTATGTTCGATTCGGTTGCTCGTATGTATATCGGAAGAACAGGTACCTGGTGAGTATATCTATATAAACATAATCGAATACAACTCAGAAACGATGATTGTTCAATCTATCCATTTAACCTTCTGCTCGATTCGGTCGCTTGTATGTAAAACGGAAGGACAGTTACCTGGTGAGTATTGCTATATAAACATCATCACGATATCATCGAATACAACTCAGATACAATTATCGTTTCGTCTAACCATTCAACATTCTGTTCGATTCAGTCGCTAGTATGTGTAACGGAAGTATCGTCACCTGGTAAGTATCACTATATATACAGTATTGCGATATAATCGGATACCACCCAGATACATTGATTGTTCAGTCTATCCATTCAACTTTCTTTTCGTTTCGGTCGCTCTTATGTAAAACGGGAATACCGTCTCCTAGTGTGTATAACTATATACACAGCATAACATCAAAATCGAATACAACCCATATACTATCCATTCAACCTTCTGTTCAATTCAGTCGCTCGTATGTATAACAGAAGAACAGTTACCTGGTGAGTATAACTATATAAACATAATCGAATACAACCCAGATACGATGATTGTTCAATCTATACTGAATTCAACCTTCTGCTCGATTCGGTCGCTTGTATGTAAAACGGAAGAACAGTTACCTGGTGAGTATTGCTATATAAACATCATCACGATATCATCGAATACAACTCAGATACAATTATCGTTTCGTCTAACCATTTAACCTTCTGTTCGATTCAGTCGCTAGTATGTGTAACGGAAGTACCGTCACCTGGTAAGTATCACTATATATACAGTATTGCGATATAATCGGATACCACCCAGATACATTGATTGTTCAGTCTATCCATTCAACTTTATGTTCGTTTCGGTCGCTCGTATGTGAAACGGGAATACCGTCACCTTATGTGTATAACTATATACACAGCATAACATCATAATCGAATACAACCCAGATACTATCCATTCAACCTTCTGTTCGATTCGGTTGCTCGTATGTATAACGAAAGAACAGTAACCTGGTGAGTATTTCTATATGAACGTCATCACGATATAATCGAATACAACTTAGTTACAATTAACGTTCCGTCTAACCATCCAACCTTATGTTCGATTCAGACGCTCGTATGTGTAACGAAAGAACCGTTACATGGTAGGTGTAGTTAAATATACAACATAACGATATAATCGGAGACAACCCAGATACAATGATTGTTCAATCTATCCATTCAACCTTATGTTCGATTCGGTTGCTAGTATGTATAACGAAAGAACAGTTACCTGGTTAGACATAATATATAATAATCATCACGAAATAATCGAATACAACCCAGATACGATGATTGTTCAGTCTATCCATTCAACCTTCTGTTCAGTTCAGTCGCTCTTATGTATAACTGGAGAACAGTTACCTGGTGAGTATAAATATATGAACATCATCACGATATAATCGAATACAACCCCAGATAAGATCATTGTTTAGTCTATCCATTCAACCTTCAGTTCAATCCAGTCGCTCGTATGTATAACGGAAGAACAGTTACCTGGTGAGTATAACTATATAAACATAATCGAATACAACTCAGATACGATGATTGTTCAATCTATCCATTCAACCTTATGTTCGATTCGGTTGCTCGTATGTATATCGGAAGAACAGGTACCTGGTGAGTATATCCATATAAACATAATCGAATACAACTCAGATACGATGATTGTTCAATCTATCCATTTAACCTTCTGCTCGATTCGGTCGCTTGTATGTAAAACGGAAGGACAGTTACCTGGTGAGTATTGCTATATAAACATCATCACGATATCATCGAATACAACTCAGATACAATTATCGTTTCGTCCAACCATTTAACCTTCTGTTCGATTCAGTCGCCAGTATGTAAAACGGAAGTACCGTCACCGGGTAAGTATCACTATATATACAGTTTTGCGATATAATCGGATACCACCCAGATACATTGATTGTTCAGTCTATCCATTCAACATTCTGTTCGTTTCGGTCGCTCGTATGTGAAACGGGAATACCGTCACCTTGTAGCATTTAAAATTGCTACCTTTTTGATTTGGTTTTTTTATATAGTAAATTTTTCATTTATTTGGCAATAGCAACAGTACTCACAAAGAACATTCAGTCTTGTAATCAAATTCCTGAATAGAATATCTATCAAAACCACTATTTCAAAATAAACATCACATAGAGTGAATGCTAGTAAATTCGCAGGTTTCCAACATTAGGTATTACTTTTGCTTCTGACATTCTAAAGGCTGTTGGAAGTGATGTAACAAGCTGCAGGAATCTTATGATTTCTGGCTACCTGTCTGATCCTAGGCCTGGAATTGAAGAAAATAGAGTATGAAAACATCCTTTCACATGTAAGCAGGTGACATACCGTTGTGTTCTCTAGTGTGGTGAAATCTAGGCTATTGAAGGTTATTTCAGGATTTTTCGATCTGAATGTGATCTTGATTGGGTTATTGGGGTTGTTTTGTTTGTTTTTAAGAATTTTATTTTCTAGACGTCGATGTCATTGCTTGGTCTGTCATTGATCTTCTGTCATTGATCTTCTGTCATGGATTTTCTGTCATCGACCTTCAGTCTCAAGTTGGTTAGCCGTAAGTGTTCATGCCCGTAGCAGAAAAGAAAGAAGAGGAATTATAGTCTTCTCTGATTATCTTCGTTGGATTTCGTTCTGTCAAGCGGGATAGTATTTATGGTTCTGACCAATGAGAGGCTAGGATTTCAAAACTGGCGCTGATTTCACACAGGATGTGAGTTTTTTGGCAATTTTCGGGAATAGGAGATGGTATCCGTCCTCTAGCTGCGAACTCGAGGCTTTTTGCTGGTGGCCATGATGAGGTGCGCTTGACTCGTTTTAGATATTCTTTTTTCGGTGTGTTTAACCGAAAATTAACCTTTTTGGGGAATTAACGTGAGTGCCGTTGGGGCCGGGTTCAAGTCGCACCCATCGATTGTGGTTTTGGAGCCTTTTTATGGGGATTTGTGCCGACCACCAGGAGACTGCCATGCGGTAGGAACGCCACCATTTTGTCCTGATGTCCTGTTTGCCGTTTTGACTATCTCCTAGTTTTACCTCCCTTCTCAGAAGGTAAGTTATGACTTATAAACCAGCAATGATATCTTCAGGGGGAAAATATACCAATTTTTTTTTGGGTTTTTTCGTTGGCACATGTCCTCTCATGAGGCTATTTTTGTTAGGTGCAGGGTTAGGGTACAGCTTAGCCCTCATCAGACTCCTGGCATCTAACGAACGACTCTTGTGGCACCTCTTGACTCTGGTCAAGATTCCCACGAGGGCCAACATCGAGTCACTTTCAAATCTTGGCCAGAGTCGACAGACAACACCGGATGAGGACCAGTAGAGCCGGTAGAGACTGGCGCCTTGCTGAGCTACACCATCGACCCCTGGCTGACCTGGGAGTGTGAGCCTTCTTCTAGTCTTCTCTTCGTCATCTTCCTGTGCTGTTTCCTGTCTGCTTCCTGTTTTCTTCCTGTCGTTGCTGTTTCCAACTACACCAAGTGGACCTTGGAGAGAGGCTACGTTTATGGATCATTGGACCTTATCACCAGGTTTTTTTTACACCTTCTGTGTTGTATTATTTCCTTGAGATTTATTCATATTAGTATTTATCATACCATCATTTTTTGGACAATTAATTTTTCATATCACATATCATACTACCATGATTATATGATGAACCGTAACCTAAAGAGCTCTTGTGAAGCTCTCACATAGTACTATGTGACAGCGGATTTAGTCACAGGTTTATTAACAATATACTTCATTGGGTTTATTTTGAGAAGTATAACATCCGGTATACATATGTATGTATCTTGATATGATATATTATTTAATTGATTTAATTAGTACTAATATGATCTATTACTCTGGTCCATAACATATATTTGCCTTGTCCATTTTTGGTGTCGATTATATGTACTTGTATGTGATATGGTTTTATTCTTCTATTTGTCCAACCCAGATATCTAAGAAAGTTTAATTCTATAATTTCAGGTATTTGTTTGAAGATAGGTATTTGGTTTCTCAATTTTCCAGATATTTTATAACTTACTATCAAATTGAGTGGCGCCCTCTAAAATTTGAATTTTCAATCTCCGAGCCAAATAAAATCCGAACTCACTATATCTGTTCTCCGGCGAACAGCTGCCGTCAGCATAATGTGAACTACTTTGTTTTGATTTCATTTTTGAGTTATAAAGTAGGCCACAACCTTATGTGTATAACTATATACACAGCATAACATCATAATCGAATACAACCCAGATACTATCCATTCAACCTTCTGTTCGATTCGGTTGCTCGTATGTATAACGAAAGAACAGTAACCTGGTGAGTATTTCTATATGAACGTCATCACGATATAATCGAATACAACTTAGTTACAATTATCGTTCCGTCTAACCATCCAACCTTATGTTCGATTCAGACGCTCGTATGTGTAACGAAAGAACCGTTACATGGTAGGTGTAGTTGAATATACAACATAACGATATAATCGGAGACAACCCAGATACAATGATTGTTCAATCTATCCATTCAACCTTATGTTCGATTCGGTTGCTAGTATGTATAACGAAAGAACAGTGACCTGGTTAGACATAATATATAATAATCATCACGAAATAATCGAATACAACCCAGATACGATGATTGTTCAGTCTATCCATTCAACCTTCTGTTCAGTTCAGTCGCTCTTATGTATAACTGGAGAACAGTTACCTGGTGAGTATAACTATATGAACATCATCACGATATAATCGAATACAACCCCAGATACGATCATTGTTTAGTCTATCCATTCAACCATCAGTTCAATTCAGTCGCTCGTATGTA
Source organism: Chrysomela aeneicollis (assembly GCA_029955515.1). Lineage (NCBI taxonomy): Eukaryota > Metazoa > Arthropoda > Insecta > Coleoptera > Chrysomelidae > Chrysomela > Chrysomela aeneicollis. Next base: position 216,716 of record JARUHQ010000008.1, read on the forward strand.
TAACGGAAGAACAGTTACCTGGTGAGTATAACTATATAAACATAATCGAATACAACTCAGATACGATGATTGTTCAATCTATCCATTCAACCTTATGTTCGATTCGGTTGCTCGTATGTATATCGGAAGAACAGGTACCTGGTGAGTATATCTATATAAACATAATCGAATACAACTCAGATACGATGATTGTTCAATCTATCCATTTAACCTTCTGCTCGATTCGGTCGCTTGTATGTAAAACGGAAGGACAGTTACCTGGTGAGTATTGCTATATAAACATCATCACGATATCATCGAATACAACTCAGATACAATTATCGTTTCGTCTAACCATTCAACATTCTGTTCGATTCAGTCGCTAGTATGTGTAACGGAAGTATCGTCACCTGGTAAGTATCACTATATATACAGTATTGCGATATAATCGGATACCACCCAGATACATTGATTGTTCAGTCTATCCATTCAACTTTCTTTTCGTTTCGGTCGCTCGTATGTAGAACGGGAATACCGTCCCCTAGTGTGTATAACTATATACACAGCATAACATCATAATCGAATACAACCCATATACTATCCATTCAACCTTCTGTTCAATTCAGTCGCTCGTATGTATAACGGAAGAACAGTTACCTGGTGAGTATAACTATATAAACATAATCGAATACAACCCAGATACGATGATTGTTCAATTCAACCTTCTGCTCGATTCGGTCGCTTGTATGTAAAACGGAAGAACAGTTACCTGTTGAGTATTGCTATATAAACATCATCACGATATCATCGAATACAACTCAGATACATGTATCGTTTCGTCTAACCATTTAACCTTCTGTTCGATTCAGTCGCTAGTATGTGTAACGGAAGTACCGTCACCTGGTAAGTATCACTATATATACAGTATTGCGATATAATCGGATACCACCCAGATACATTGATTGTTCAGTCTATCCATTCAACTTTCTGTTCGTTTCGGTCGCTCGTATGTGAAACGGGAATACCTTCACCTTATGTGTATAACTATATACACAGCATAACATCATAATCGAATACAACCCAGATACTATCCATTCAACCTTCTGTTCGATTCGGTTGCTCGTATGTATAACGAAAGAACAGTAACCTGGTGAGTATTTCTATATGAACGTCATCACGATATAATCGAATACAACTTAGTTACAATTATCGTTCCGTCTAACCATCCAACCTTATGTTCGATTCAGACGCTCGTATGTGTAACGAAAGAACTGTTACATGGTAGGTGTAGTTAAATATACAACATAACGATGTAATCGGAGACAACCCAGATACAATGATTGTTCAATCTATCCATTCAACCTTATGTTCGATTCGGTTGCTAGTATGTATAACGAAAGAACAGTTACCTGGTTAGACATAATATATAATAATCATCACGAAATAATCGAATACAACCCAGATACGATGATTGTTCAGTCTATCCATTCAACCTTCTGTTCAGTTCAGTCGCTCTTATGTATAACTGGAGAACAGTTACCTGGTGAGTATAACTATATGAACATCATCACGATATAATCGAATACAACCCCAGATACGATCATTGTTTAGTCTATCCATTCAACCTTCAGTTCAAATCAGTCGCTCGTATGTATAACGGAAGAACAGTTACCTGGTGAGTATAACTATATAAACATAATCGAATACAACTCAGATACGATGATTGTTCAATCTATCCATTCAACCTTATGTTCGATTCGGTTGCTCGTATGTATATCGGAAGAACAGGTACCTGGTGAGTATATCTATATGAACATAATCGAATACAACTCAGATACGATGATTGTTCAATCTATCCATTTAACCTTCTGCTCGATTCGGTCGCTTGTATGTAAAACGGAAAGACAGTTACCTGGTGAGTATTGCTATATAAACATCATCACGATATGATCGAATACAATTCAGATACAATTATCGTTTCGTCTAACCATTCAACATTCTGTTCGATTCAGTCGCTAGTATGTGTAACGGAAGTATCGTCACCTGGTAAGTATCACTATATATACAGTATTGCGATATAATCGGATACCACCCAGATACATTGATTGTTCAGTCTATCCATTCAACTTTCTTTTCGTTTCGGTCGCTCGTATGTAAAACGGGAATACCGTCTCCTAGTGTGTATAACTATATACACAGCATAACATCATAATCGAATACAACCCAGATACTATCCATTCAACCTCCTGTTCGATTCGGTTGCTCGTATGTATAACGAAAGAACAGTAACCTGGTGAGTATTTCTATATGAACGTCATCACGATATAATCGAATACAACTTAGTTACAATTATCGTTCCGTCTAACCATCCAACCTTATGTTCGATTCAGACGCTCGTATGTGTAACGAAAGAACCGTTACATGGTAGGTGTAGTTAAATATACAACATAACGATATAATCGGAGACAACCCAGATACAATGATTGTTCAATCTATCCATTCATCCTTATGTTCGATTCGGTTGCTAGTATGTATAACGAAAGAACAGTTACCTGGTTAGACATAATATATAATAATCATCACGAAATAATCGAATACAACCCAGATACGATGATTGTTTAGTCTATCCATTCAACCTTCTGTTCAGTTCAGTCGCTCTTATGTATAACTGGAGAACAGTTACCTGGTGAGTATAACTATATGAATATCATCACGATATAATCGAATACAACCCCAGATACGATTATTGTTTAGTCTATCCATTCAACCTTCAGTTCAATTCAGTCGCTCGTATGTATAACGGAAGAACAGTTACCTGGTGAGTATAACTATATAAACATAATCGAATACAACTCAGATACGATGATTGTTCAATCTATCCATTCAACCTTATGTTCGATTCGGTTGCTAGTATGTATAACGAAAGAACAGTTACCTGGTTAGACATAATATATAATAATCATCACGAAATAATCGAATACAACCCAGATACGATGATTGTTCAGTCTATCTATTCAACCTTCTGTTCAGTTCAGTCGCTCTTATGTATAACTGGAGAACAGTTACCTGGTGAGTATAACTATATGAACATCATCACGATATAATCGAATACAACCCCAGATACGATCATTGTTTAGTCTATCCATTCAACCTTCAGTTCAATTCAGTCGCTCGTATGTATAACGGAAGAACAGTTACCTGGTGAGTATAACTATATAAACATAATCGAATACAACTCAGATACGATGATTGTTCAATCTATCCATTCAACCTTATGTTCGATTCGGTTGCTCGTATGTATATCGGAAGAACAGGTACCTGGTGAGTATATCTATATAAACATAATCGAATACAACTCAGATACGATGATTGTTCAATCTATCCATTAAACCTTCTGCTCGATTCGGTCGCTTGTATGTAAAACGGAAGGACAGTTACCTGGTGAGTATTGCTATATAAACATCATCACGATATCATCGAATACAACTCAGATACAATTATCGTTTCGTCTAACCATTCAACATTCTGTTCGATTCAGTCGCTAGTATGTGTAACGGAAGTATCGTCACCTGGTAAGTATCACTATATATACAGTATTGCGATATAATCGGATACCACCCAGATACATTGATTGTTCAGTCTATCCATTCAACTTTCTTTTCGTTTCGGTCGCTCGTATGTAAAACGGGAATACCGTCTCCTAGTGTGTATAACTATATACACAGCAAAACATCATAATCGAATACAACCCATATACTATCCATTCAACCTTCTGTTCAATTCAGTCGCTCGTATGTATAACGGAAGAATAGTTACCTGGTGAGTATAACTATATAAACATAATCGAATACAACCCAGATACGATAATTGTTCAATCTATACTGAATTCAACCTTCTGCTCGATTCGGTCGCTTGTATGTAAAACGGAAGAACAGTTACCTGGTGAGTATTGCTATATAAACATCATCACGATATCATCGAATACAACTCAGATACAATTATCGTTTCGTCTAACCATTCAACATTCTGTTCGATTCAGTCGCTAGTATGTGTAACGGAAGTATCGTCACCTGGTAAGTATCACTATATATACAGTATTGCGATATAATCGGATACCACCCAGATACATTGATTGTTCAGTCTATCCATTCAACTTTCTTTTTGTTTCGGTCGCTCGTATGTAAAACGGGAATACCGTCTCCTAGTGTGTATAACTATATACACAGCATAACATCATAATCGAATACAACCCATATACTATCCATTCAACCTTCTGTTCAATTCAGTCGCTCGTATGTATAACGGAAGAACAGTTACCTGGTGAGTATAACTATATAAACATAATCGAATACAACCCAGATACGATGATTGTTCAATCTATACTGAATTCAACCTTCTGCTCGATTCGGTCGCTTGTATGTAAAACGGAAGAACAGTTACCTGGTGAGTATTGCTATATAAACATCATCACGATATCATCGAATACAACTCAGATACAATTATCGTTTCGTCTAACCATTAAACCTTCTGTTCGATTCAGTCGCTAGTATGTGTAACGGAAGTACCGTCACCTGGTAAGTATCACTATATATACAGTATTGCGATATAATCGGATACCACCCAGATACATTGATTGTTCAGTCTATCCATTCAACTTTCTGTTCGTTTCGGTCGCTCGTATGTAAAACGGGAATACCGTCTCCTAGTGTGTATAACTATATACACAGCAAAACATCATAATCGAATACAACCCATATACTATCCATTCAACCTTCTGTTCAATTCAGTCGCTCGTATGTATAACGGAAGAATAGTTACCTGGTGAGTATAACTATATAAACATAATCGAATACAACCCAGATACGATAATTGTTCAATCTATACTGAATTCAACCTTCTGCTCGATTCGGTCGCTTGTATGTAAAACGGAAGAACAGTTACCTGGTGAGTATTGCTATATAAACATCATCACGATATCATCGAATACAACTCAGATACAATTATCGTTTCGTCTAACCATTCAACATTCTGTTCGATTCAGTCGCTAGTATGTGTAACGGAAGTATCGTCACCTGGTAAGTATCACTATATATACAGTATTGCGATATAATCGGATACCACCCAGATACATTGATTGTTCAGTCTATCCATTCAACTTTCTTTTTGTTTCGGTCGCTCGTATGTAAAACGGGAATACCGTCTCCTAGTGTGTATAACTATATACACAGCATAACATCATAATCGAATACAACCCATATACTATCCATTCAACCTTCTGTTCAATTCAGTCGCTCGTATGTATAACGGAAGAACAGTTACCTGGTGAGTATAACTATATAAACATAATCGAATACAACCCAGATACGATGATTGTTCAATCTATACTGAATTCAACCTTCTGCTCGATTCGGTCGCTTGTATGTAAAACGGAAGAACAGTTACCTGGTGAGTATTGCTATATAAACATCATCACGATATCATCGAATACAACTCAGATACAATTATCGTTTCGTCTAACCATTAAACCTTCTGTTCGATTCAGTCGCTAGTATGTGTAACGGAAGTACCGTCACCTGGTAAGTATCACTATATATACAGTATTGCGATATAATCGGATACCACCCAGATACATTGATTGTTCAGTCTATCCATTCAACTTTCTGTTCGTTTCGGTCGCTCGTATGTGAAACGGGAATACCGTCACCTTATGTGTATAACTATATATACAGCATAACATCATAATCGAATACAACCCAGATACTATCCATTCAACCTTCTGTTCGATTCGGTTGCTCGTATGTATAACGAAAGAACATTAATCTGGTGAGTATTTCTATATGAACGTCATCACGATATAATCGAATACAACTTAGTTACAATTATCGTTCCGTCTAACCATCCAACCTTATGTTCGATTCAGACGCTCGTATGTGTAACGAAAGAACCGTTACATGGTAGGTGTAGTTAATTATACAACATAACGATATAATCGGAGACAACCCAGATACAATGATTGTTCAATCTATCCATTCAACCTTATGTTCGATTCGGTTGCTAGTATGTATAACGAAAGAACAGTTACCTGGTAAGACATAATATATAATAATCATCACGAAATAATCGAATACAACCCAGATACGATGATTGTTCAGTCTATCCATTCAACCTTCTGTTCAGTCCAGTCGCTCTTATGTATAACTGGAGAACAGTTACCTGGTGAGTATAACCATATGAACATCATCACGATATAATCGAATACAACCCCAGATACGATCATTGTTTAGTCTATCCATTCAACCTTCAGTTCAATTCAGTCGCTCGTATGTATAACGGAAGAACAGTTACCTGGTGAGTATAACTATATAAACATAATCGAATACTACTCAGATACGATGATTGTTCAATCTATCCATTCAACCTTATGTTCGATTCGGTTGCTCGTATGTATATCGGAAGAACAGGTACCTGGTGAGTATATCTATATAAACATAATCGGATACAACTCAGATACGATGATTGTTCAATCTATCCATTTAACCTTCTGCTCGATTCGGTCGCTTGTATGTGAAACGGAAGGACAGTTACCTGGTGTGTATTGATATATAAACATCATCACGATATCATCGAATACAACTCAGATACAATTATCGTTTCGTCTAACCATTTAACCTTCTGTTCGATTCAGTCGCTAGTATGTGTAACGGAAGTACCGTCACCTGGTAAGAATCACTATATATACAGTATTGCGATATAATCGGATACCACCCAGAGACATTGATTGTTCAGTCTATCCATTCAACTTTCTGTTCATTTCGGTCGCTCGTATGTGAAACGGGAATACCATCACCTTATGTGTATAACTATATACACAGCATAACATCATAATCGAAAACAACCCAGATACTATCCATTCAACCTTCTGTTCGATTCGGTTGCTCGTATGTATAACGAAAGAACAGTAACCTGGTGAGTATTGCTATATAAACATCATCACGATATCATCGAATACAACTCAGATACAATTATCGTTTCGTCTAACCATTCAACATTCTGTTCGATTCAGTCGCTAGTATGTGTAACGGAAGTATCGTCACCTGGTAAGTATCACTATATATACAGTATTGCGATATAATCGGATACCACCCAGATACATTGATTGTTCAGTCTATCCATTCAACTTTCTTTTCGTTTCGGTCGCTCGTATGTAAAACGGGAATACCGTCTTCTAGTGTGTATAACTATATACACAGCATAACATCATAATCGAATACAACCCATATACTATCCATTCAACATTCTGTTCAATTCAGTCGCTCGTATGTATAACGGAAGAACAGTTACCTGGTGAGTATAACAATATAAACATAATCGAATACAACCCAGATACGATGATTGTTCAATCTATACTGAATTCAACCTTCTGCTCGATTCGGTCGCTTGTATGTAAAACGGAAGAACAGTTACCTGGTGAGTATTGCTATATAAACATCATCACGATATCATTGAATACAACTCAGATACAATTATCGTTTCGTCTAACCATTTAACCTTCTGTTCGATTCAGTCGCTAGTATGTGTAACGGAAGTACCGTCACCTGGTAAGAATCACTATATATTCAGTATTGCGATATAATCGGATTTCACCCAGATACATTGATTGTTCAGTCTATCCATTCAACTTTCTGTTCGTTTCGGTCGCTCGTATGTGAAACGGGAATACCGTCACCTTATGTTTATAACTATATACACAGCATAACATCATAATCGAATACAACCCAGATACTATCCATTCAACCTTCTGTTCGATTCGGTTGCTCGTATGTATAACGAAAGAACAGTAACCTGGTGAGTATTTCTATATGAACGTCATCACGATATAATCGAATACAACTTAGTTACAATTATCGTTCCGTCTAACCATCCAACCTTATGTTCTATTCAGACGCTCGTATGTGTAACGAAAGAACCGTTACATGGTAGGTGTAGTTAAATATACAACATAACGATATAATCGGAGACAACCCAGATACAATGATTGTTCAATCTATCCATTCAACCTTATGTTCGATTCGATTGCTAGTATGTATAACGATAGAACAGTTACCTGGTAAGACATAATATATAATTATCATCACGAAATAATCGAATACAACCCAGATACGATGATTGTTCAGTCTATCCATTCAACCTTCTGTTCAGTTCAGTCGCTCTTATGTATAACTGGAGAACAGTTACCTGGTGAGTATAACTATATGAACATCATCACGATATAATCGAATACAACCCCAGATACGATCATTGTTTAGTCTATCCATTCAACCTTCAGTTCAATTCAGTCGATCGTATGTATAACGGAAGAACAGTTACCTGGTGAGTATAACTATATAAACATAATCTAATACAACTCAGATACGATGATTGTTCAATCTATCCATTTAACCATCTGCTCGATTCGGTCGCTTGTATGTAAAACGGAAGGACAGTTACCTGGTGAGTATTGCTATATAAACATCATCACGATATCATCGAATACAACTCAGATACAATTATCGTTTCGTCTAACCATTTAACCTTCTGTTCGATTCAGTCGCTAGTATGTGTAACGGAAGTACCGTCACCTGTTAAGTATCACTATATATACAGTATTGCGATATAATCGGATACCACCCAGATACATTGATTGTTCAGTCTATCCATTCAACTTTCTGTTCGTTTCGGTCGCTCGTATGTGAAACGGGAATACCGTCACCTTATGTGTATAACTATATACACAGCATAACATCATAATCGAATACAACCCAGATACTATCCATTCAACCTTCTGTTCGATTCGGTTGCTCGTATGTATAACGAAGGAACAGTAACCTGGTGAGTATTGCTATATAAACATCATCACGATATCATCGAATACAACTCAGATACAATTATCGTTTCGTCTAATCATTCAACATTCTGTTCGATTCAGTCGCTAGTATGTGTAACGGAAGTATCGTCACCTGGTAAGTATCACTATATATACAGTATTGCGATATAATCGGATACCACCCAGATACATTGATTGTTCAGTCTATCCATTCAACTTTCTTTTTGTTTCGGTCGCTCGTATGTATAACGGCAATACCGTCTCCTAGTGTGTATAACTGTATACACAGCATAACATCATAATCGAATACAACCCAGATACTATCCATTCAACCTTCTGTTCGATTCGGTTGCTCGTATGTATAACGAAAGAACAGTAACCTGGTGAGTATTTCTTTATGAACGTCATCACGATATAATCGAATACAACTTAGTTACAATTATCGTTCCGTCTAACCATCCAACCTTATGTTCAATTCAGACGCTCGTATGTGTAACGAAAGAACCGTTACATGGTAGGTGTAGTTAAATATACAACATAACGATATAATCGGAGACAACCCAGATACAATGATTGTTCAATCTATCCATTCAACTTTCTTTTCGTTTCGGTCGCTCGTATGTAAAACGGGAATACCGTCTCCTAGTGTGTATAACTATATACACAGCATAACATCTATATATACAGCATAACGATATAATCGGAGACAACCCAGATACAATGATTGTTCAATCTATCCATTCAACCTTATGTTCGATTCAGTTGCTCGTATGTGTAACAGAAGAACTGTTACCTGGTGAGTATTTCTATATAAACTTCATCACGATATAATCGAATACAACTCAGATACAATGATCATTCCGTCTATCCATCAAACCTTCTGTTCGATTGGGTCGCTCGTACGTATAACGCAAGAACAGTCACCTGGTGAGTATTACTATTAGAACATTCCCACGATATAATCGAATACAACTCAGATACAATTATCTTTCCGTCTAACCATCCAACCTTATGTTCGATTCAGACGCTCGTATGTGTAACGAAAGAACCGTTACATGGTAGGTGTATCTAAATATACAGCATAACGATATAATCGGAGACAACCCTGATACAATGATTGTTCAGTCTATCCATTCAACCTTCTGTTCAGTTCAGTCGCTCCTATGTATAACTGGAGAACAGTTACCTGGTGAGTATAACTATATGAACATCATCACGATATAATCGAATACAACCCCAGATACGATCATTGTTTAGTCTATCCATTCAACCTTCAGTTCAATTCAGTCGCTCGTATGTATAACGGAAGAACAGTTACCTGGTGAGTATAACTATATAAACATAATCGAATACAACTCAGATACGATGATTGTTCAATCTATCCATTCAACCTTATGTTCGATTCGGTTGCTCGTATGTATATCGGAAGAACAGGTACCTGGTGAGTATATCTATATAAACATAATCGAATACAACTCAGATACGATGATTGTTCAATCTATCCATTTAACCTTCTGCTCGATTCGGTCGCTTGTATGTAAAACGGAAGGACAGTTACCTGGTGAGTATTGCTATATAAACATCATCACGATATCATCGAATACAACTCAGATACAATTATCGTTTCGTCTAATCATTCAACATTTTGTTCGATTCAGTCGCTAGTATGTGTAACGGGAGTATCGTCACCTGGTAAGTATCACTATATATACAGTATTGCGATATAATCGGATACCACCCAGATACATTGATTTTTCAGTCTATCCATTCAACTTTCTTTTCGTTTCGGTCGCTCGTATGTAAAACGGGAATACCGTCTCCTAGTGTGTATAACTATATACACAGCATAACATCTATATACACAGCATAACATCATAATCGAATACAACCCAGATACTATCCATTCAACCTTCTGTTCGATTCGGTTGCTCGTATGTATGAAGAAAAAACAGTAACCTGGTGAGTATTTCTATATGAACGTCATCACGATATAATCGAATACAACTCAGATACAATGATCATTTCGTCTATCCATCCAAACTTCTGTTCGATTGGGTCGCTCGTATGTATGACGCAAGAACAGTCACCTGGTGAGTATTACTATATAAACATCACCACGATATAATCGAATACAACTCAGTTACAATTATTGTTCCGTCTAATCATCCAACCTTATGTTCGATTCAGACGCTCGTATGTGTAACGTAAGAACCGTTACATGGTAGGTGTAACTAAATATACAGCATAACGATATAATCGGAGACAACCCAGATACAATGATTGTTCAATCTATCCATTCAACCTTATGTTCGATTCGGTTGCTCGTATGTATAACGGAAGAACAGTTACCTTTTTAGACATAATATATAATAATCATCACGAAATAATCGAATACAACCCAGATACGATGATTGTTCAGTCTATATATACAACCTTCTGTTCAGTTCAGTCGCTCTTATGTATAACTGGAGAACAGTTACCTGGTGCGTATAACTATATAAACATCATCACGATATAATCGAATACAACCCCAGATACGATCATTGTTTAGTCTATCCATTCAACCTTCTGTTCAATTCAGTCGCTCGTATGTATAACGGAAGAACAGTTACTTGGTGAGTATAACTATATAAACATAATCGAATACAACTCAGATACGATGATTGTTCAATCTATCCATTTAACCTTCTGCTCGATTCGGTCACTTGTATGTAAAACTGAAGGACAGTTACCTGGTGAGTATTGCTATATAATCATCATCACGATATCATCGAATACAACTCAGATACAATTATCGTTTCGTCTAACCATTCAACATTCTGTTCGATTCAGTCGCTAGTATGTATATCGGAAGAACAGTTACCCGGTGAGTATAACTATATAAACATAATCGAATACAACCCTGATACGATGATTGTTCAATCCATACTAAATTTAACCTTCTGCTCGATTTGGTCGCTTGTATGTAAAACGGAAGAACAGTAACCTGGTGAGTATTGCTATATAAACATCATCACGATATCATCGAATACAACTCAGATACAATTATCGTTTCGTCTCACCATTTAACCTCAAGTTCGATTCAGTGGCTAGTATGTGCAACGGATGTACCGTCACCTGGTAAGTATCACTATATATACAGAATTGCGATTTAATCGGATACCACCCAGATACATTGATTGTTCAGTCTATCCATTCAACTTTCTGTTCGTTTCGGTCGCTCGTATGTAAAACGAGAATACCGTCACCTAATGTGTATAACTATATACACAGCATAACATCATAATCGAATACAACCCAGATACTATCCATTCAACCTTCTGTTCGATTCGGTTGCTCGTATGTATTAAGAAAAAACAGTAACCTGGTGAGTATTTCTATATGAACGTCATCACGATATAATCGAATACAACTCAGATACAATGATCATTCCGTCTATCCATCCAAACTTCTGTTCGATTGGGTCGCTCGTATGTATAACGCAAGAACAGTCACCTGGTGAGTATTACTATTTAAACATCACCACGATATAATCGAATACAACTCAGTCACAATTATTGTTCCGTCTAATCATCCAACCTTATGTTCGATTCAGACGCTCGTATGTGTAACGAAAGAACCGTTACATGGTAAGGTGTAACTAAATATACAGCATAACGATATAATCGGAGACAACCCAGATACAATGATTGTTCAATCTATCCATTCAACCTTATGTTCGATTCAGTTGCTCGTATGTGTAACAGAAGAACTGTTACCTGGTAAGACATACTATATGATAATCATCACGATATAATCGAATACAACCCAGATACAATGATTGTTCAGTCTATCCATTCAACCTTCTGTTCAGTTCAGTCGCTCTTATGTATAACTGAAGAACAGTTACCTGGTGAGTATAACTATATAAACATCATCACGATATAATCGAATACAACCCCAGATACGATTATTGTTTAGTCTATCCATTCAACCTTCTGTTCAATTCAGTCGCTCCTATGTATAACGGAAGAACAGTTACCTGGTGAGTATAACTATATGAACATAATCGAATACAACCCAGATACGATGATTGTTCAATCTATACTAAATTCAACCTTCTGCTCGATTCGGTCGCTTGTTTGTAAAACGGAAGAACGGTTACCTGGTGATTATTGCTATATAAACATCATCACGATATCATCGAATACAACTCAGATACAATTATCGTTTCGTCTAACCATTCAACCTCCTGTTCGATTCAGTCGCTAGTATGTGTAACGGAAGTACCGTCACCTGGTAAGTATCACTATTTATACAGTATTGCGATGTAATCGCATACCACCCAGATACATTGATTGTTCAGTCTATCCATTCAACTTTCTGTTCGTTTCGGTCGCTCGTATGTAAAACGGGAATACCGTCATCAAATGTGTATAACCATATACACAGCATAACATCATAATCGAATACAACCCAGATACTATCCATTCAACCTTCTGTTCGATTCGGTTGCTCGTATGTATAATGAAAGAACAGTAACCTGGTGAGTATTTCTATATGAACGTCATCACGATATAATAGAATACAACTAAGATACAATGATCATTTCGTCTATCCATCCAACCTTCTGTTCGATTGGGTCGCTCGTATGTATAACGCAAGAACAGTCACCTGGTGAGTATTACTATATAAACATTACCACGATATAATCGAATACAACTCAGTTACAATTATCGTTCCGTCTAACCATCCAACCTTATGTTCGATTCAGACGCTCGTATGTGTAACGAAAGAACCGTTACATGGTAGGTGTATCTAAATATACAGCATAACGATATAATCAATGACAACCCAGATACAATGGTTGTTCGATCTATCCATTCAACCTTATGCTCTTTTCGGTTGCTCGTATGTATAACGGAAGAACAGTCACCTGGTTAGACATAATATATAATAATCATCACGAAATAATCGAATACAACCCAGAAACGATGATTGTTCAGTCTATCCTTACAACCTTCTTTTCAGTTCAGTCGCTCTTATGTATAATTGGAGAACAGTTACCTGGTGAGTATAACTATATAAACATCATCACGATATAATCGTATACAACCCTAGATACGATCATTGTTTAGTCTATCCATTCAACTTTCTGTTCAGTTTAGTCGCTCTTATGTATAACTGGAGAACAGTTTCCTGGTGAGTATAACTATATGAACATCATCAAGATATAATCGAATACAACCCCAGATACGATTATTGTTTAGTCTATCCATTCAACCTTCTGTTTAATTCAGTCGCTCGTATGTATAACGAAAGAACATGTACCTGGTGAGTATAACTATATAAACATAATCGAATACAACCCAGTTACGATGATTGTTCAATCTCTACTAAATTTAAGCTTCTGCTCGATTCGGTCGCTTGTATGTAAAACGGAAGAACAGTTATCTGGTGAGTATACAGTATTGCGATATAATCGGATACCACCCAGATACATTGATTGTTCAGTCTATCCATTCAACTTTCTCTTCGTTTCGGTCGCTCGTATGTGAAACGGGAATACCGTCACCTTATGTGTATAACTATATACACAGCATAACATCATAATCGAATACAACCCAGATACTATCCATTCAACCTTCTGTTCGATTCGGTTGCTCGTATGTATAACGAAAGAACGGTAACCTGGTGAGTATTTCTATATGAACGTCATCACGATATAATCGAATACAACTTAGTTACAATTATCGTTCCGTCTAACCATCCAACCTTATGTTCGATGCAGACGCTCGTATGTGTAACGAAAGAACCGTTACATGGTAGGTGGAGTTAAATATACAACATAACGATATAATCGGAGACAACCCAGATACAATGATTGTTCAATCTATCCATTCAACCTTATGTTCGATTCGGTTGCTAGTATGTATAACGAAAGAACAGTTACCTGGTTAGACATAATATATAATAATCATCACGAAATAATCGAATACAACCCAGATACGATGATTGTTCAGTCTATCCATTCAACCTTCTGTTCAGTTCAGTCGCTCTTATGTATAACTGGAGAACAGTTACCTGGTGAGTATAACTATATGAACATCATCACGATATAATCGAATACAACCCCAGATACGATCATTGTTTAGTCTATCCATTCAACCTTCAGTTCAATTCAGTCGCTCGTATGTATAACGGAAGAACAGTTACCTGGTGAGTATAACTATATAAACATAATCGAATACAACTCAGATACGATGATTGTTCAATCTATCCATTCAACCTTATGTTCGATTCGGTTGCTCGTATGTATATCGGAAGAACAGGTACCTGGTGAGTATATCTATATAAACATAATCGAATACAACTCAGATACGATGATTGTTCAATCTATCCATTTAACCTTCTGCTCGATTCGGTCGCTTGTATGTAAAACGGAAGGACAGTTACCTGGTGAGTATTGCTATATAAACATCATCACGATATCATCGAATACAACTCAGATACAATTATCGTTTCGTCTAACCATTCAACATTCTGTTCGATTCAGTCGCTAGTATGTGTAACGGAAGTATCGTCACCTGGTAAGTATCACTATATATACAGTATTGCGATATAATCGGATACCACCCAGATACATTGATTGTTCAGTCTATCCATTCAACTTTCTTTTCGTTTCGGTCGCTCGTATGTAAAACGGGAATACCGTCTCCTAATGTGTATAACTATATACACAGCATAACATCTATATACACAGCATAACATCATAATCGAATAGATTAGATTAGATTAGATTAGTTTTATTTCCCAGAGATACTACATGTTATGAAATATACAATTTTAAGACATATTTAGAGAGTATTTCAGCCCCTGTAGAGGCGTCGGGAAAGCAGAAACAATATCACATTGAAAATATTCCTATGTCGATTTCACAAATGAAGATTACTACAACATACAGTTTCAGAATATAGACCATCATAATATGATATTTGTGTATTATTTGAGTTTTATTAACTAAAAATTATAACTAGAAAAATTGATAACGGGCTCTAACAATGGACCCCGTTGGGATAAAAACAATAGAGAGGATTTCTATTCAACGATTAAGAAACTCATCTAAACTGTAAAATGTATTTTGTTTCAAGAACAATTTCATCTCACGTTTGAATTTATTCATAGAAAGGGATTTCATATTTTCTGGCAGGTGGTTGTAAATTTGTATACCGGTATAAAGCGGGCCTTTTCTTGTTCTTTCATATCTGTATTGGGGTAAAACAAATTTCTGATTCCTGGTTGGATATGAGTGGATATCGGATGGTCTTGATAGTTCGTTTCTTCTTTTATGGATGATTATTGCTAGTTTGAAAATATACATATTATATAATGTGAATATATTCAGTTTTTGAAAGTGAACCCTACATGAATCTCGGTAAGATAAGTTACACAACGTACGGATAGCTTTCTTTTGAGTTACAAAAATATCCTTTGCATCCACAGCATTCCCCCAGAATTCTATTCCATACTGCATGAGCGAGTGGAAGTAGGCAAAGTAAGCAGATCTTGCGACGGAAATATTTAAATTTTGTTTAATTGTACGAATAGCAAAGAGTGACCGGCACAAACTTTTATTCAAATGTCCAATGTGGTCGCCCCATTTTAGGTTACTATCCAAGTGGATACCAAGGAATTTTGTAGATTTTGAAGGATTTATTAATTTTTCATCGATTTCGATAGGGAAATCTGGAGCTTGGTTGTACAATTGGAAGAGAATAGAATGAGTTTTAAGAAAATTCAGCGACAATTTATTTGCGGAAAACCAATCATAAATGTTACACATGGCGAGTTTAGATTTGTTTTGTAGATCCGGCAAATCATTACCATTAATGATTATGCTAGTGTCATCTGCAAATAGCGAAAAATATATCGTTGGAAAATTGAATGTCAGGTCATTAATATACAAAAGAAAGAGACTAGGTCCCAAGACCGAGCCCTGTGGAACATCACTGTTGAGGAAGGTAGGATCAGATTTGTAGTCGGAGAGTTGGTTTTTATCGAAGTGAGGAATTTTTACTGTCATTTTCCGATAGAGGAGATACGATTGAAACCAGGTATGTGTTTTACCCCGGAAACCATAGTAGTCCAGTTTTTTAAGTAACAAATCGTGGTCGACGCAATCAAACGCCTTGGATAGATCGCAAAAAATTCCAATGCAGTGGTTTTTATTTTCAAGTGTTTGATGTATGCGTTCAACCAAAGCGAATGTTGCGTCCGAAGTATTGGTCTCAGGTTTGAATCCAAATTGTGACTCTGTTAGGATCTTGTGCAGGTTGAGGTATGAATTAATTTGTTTATTGACTAACCACTCTAACAACTTCGAGAAACAGGGTAATAGAGAAACGCACCTGTAGTTATTGATATCTTTTTTGTCACCCTTTTTGAAGATAGGTACAATAATTGAAGTTTTGGAGCAGTTAGGAAAGTATCCTTCAGACAGTGATAAGTTGTATAAAAACATTAAAGGAACTTTCAGGAAATCGATGTTTTTCTTTATTAATATCATTGGGATGCCATCTGTACCCGCTGAATGTTTTGGTTTCTGTTTCAGAACGCATTCTACGATATCTGTTTCAGTAACTGGTGCAAAGAAAAAGGAATTCATGTTGTTGAAGTTGACGTTTTTTAAGTAGAACTCACTTGGCTTGTCTGCTTGTTTTTCGGACCTGGCTAAGTTGGGGGCATTTTCGAAGAAATTTCCGAAAGTATCAGCAATTTCTTGTGGATTAGTAATATTATCACCATTAAATTCTATTTCAAAATTTCCTTGGTCTTTAATTTTTTTATTTGTAAAATGGTTCACAATATTCCAAGTTGTTTTCGATTTGTTAGATGACGAGTTTATAATGCCTGCGAAATAATTGTTTTTTGCACAAGCGATAGTCTTATTCAATATTTGGGAATATTTCTTGATATATATCAACGTTCCTAAATCGGTAGTATGCTTTTTCAGTTCCACAAGAAATCTTTTGAACTTACATGAGAGTTTCATTCCAGTAGTCATCCATCCCTTAAATGAACGTTTTTCATTGAATTTAATAGTTTTCATGGGGAATGAATTCTCGAAACATATTTTTATGAGTTCTTCGAAGTATTCAAATGCTTCATGGACATCAGAAATTTCATACAAAGGATGCAAGTCCACTTGATGTAGATTTATTTTGAATGTAGCATGATTTTTTTCACTCAGGATTCTGCAAGTCTTAAACAGGTTTTCTGTAATTGGTTTTCTATTCATGCTGAATTCTAATAATTGAGGAATATGATCAGAAAGATATACATCTAGAGTAAGTGCCGAAAAATATACGAGAGATTTATCAATGATAATATTGTCTATGGTTTTTGATGAATGCTTGGTTATTCTTGTGGGGCTAGTGATGGTTATATGTAAATCAAATATATCCAAAAGGTTCTCAAAATTTGTAAGGTTATTGCTGGGCATATTGAAATCCAGATTGAAGTCGCCACATATTATGAAGTGGTGATGCCTAAACTTGTTGTGGAGCTCATTCAATAGCTGCCAGAAATGTTCTATGAATATTTCGAACTTACCTACAGGGCTTCTATATATACCTATTATCACGGATTTCCCATCGGTACTATGCATTGCTGCGTATTCAAACTCTTTTTCGATGGGTTGTGTGTTAATATTCTGGATACAGTTGAATTTAACCCATTTGTTGGCGTAAAGTACGACGCCACCGTGAGAGAAAAATGTTCTTGAGAAATGTGTAACCATTTCGAAATCCTCAATTTTGCAATATTGGGTCTCATCTCCCTGCAGCCAGTGTTCCGTAAAACATAAGATATTGATTTTTTTGTTATGTTTTTTTTCATATTCGTTTAAAAAAATATTAATGTCATCGACTTTGTTTCGCATGGACTGAACGTTTAGATGCAGCAAGATGAGACCATCAACGGGGGCCGAAACATCCTATTTAGTGGAGTTTATTCGTTTGCTCTTCCTGGTGACGTTTCTCTCTTAAAGATCGTTGTGGTTTTGGGCTACTTGGTCTGCTGGAGTTTATTGATTGCAGAGGTCCTTTGCCATAATCTTCTTATTGTCCACGTACAGGATATTACGTTTCAGGTGAGCGGTTTTACCCAAGTTCCTTTCTTTTATCATGTGAGGTATCAACACCCTCCTTTCTTCCATGACTCGTTCAGTGAAATTTTCAGAGACTGAGTAAGGTGTATTCTTCAAAAGTTTTGCGTTATCCAGATACTATCCATTCAACCTTCTGTTCGATTCGGTTGCTCGTATGTATAAAGAAAAAACAGTAACCTGGTGAGTATTTCTATATGAACGTCATCACGATATAATCGAATACAACTCAGTTACAATTATTGTTCCGTCTAATCATCCAACCTTATGTTCGATTCAGACGCTCGTATGTGTAACGAAAGAACCGTTATATGGTAGGTGTAACTAAATATACAGCATAACGATATAATCGGAGACAACCCAGATACAATGATTGTTCAATCTATCCATTCAACCTTATGTTCGATTCAGTTGCTCGTATGTGTAACAGAAGAACTGTTACCTGGTGAATATTTCTATATAAACTTCATCACGATATAATCGAATACAACTCAGATACAATGATCATTCCGTCTATCCATCTAACCTTCTGTTCGATTGGGTCGCTCGTACGTATAACGCAAGAACAGTCACCTGGTGAGTATTACTATTAGAACATTCCCACGATATAATCGAATACAACTCAGATACAATTATCTTTCCGTCTAACCATCCAACCTTATGTTCGATTCAGACGCTCGTATGTGTAACGAAAGAACCGTTACATGGTAGGTGTATCTAAATATACAGCATAACGATATAATCGGAGACAACCCAGATACAATGATTGTTCAATCTATCCATTCAACATTATGTTCGATTCGGTTGCTCGTATGTATAACGGAAGAACAGTTACCTGGTTAGACATAATATATAATAATCATCACGAAATAATCGAATACAACCCAGATACGATGATTGTTCAGTCTATCTATACAACCTTCTGTTCAGTTCAGTCGCTCTTATGTATAACTGGAGAACAGTTACCTGGTGAGTATAACTATATAAACATCATCACGATATAATCGAATACAACCCCAGATACGATCATTGTTTAGTCTATCCATTCAACCTTCTGTTCAATTCAGTCGCTCGTATGTATAACGGAAGAACAGTTACTTGGTGAGTATAACTATATAAACATAATCGAATACAACTCAGATACGATGATTGTTCAATCTATCTATTCAACCTTATGTTTGATTCGGTTGCTCGTATGTATAACGAAAGAACAGGTACCTGGTGAGTATAACTATATAAACATAATCGAATACAACTCAGATACGATGATTGTTCAATCTATCCATTTAACCTTCTGCTCGATTCGGTCACTTGTATGTAAAACTGAAGGACAGTTACCTGGTGAGTATTGCTATATAATCATCATCACGATATCATCGAATACAACTCAGATACAATTATCGTTTCGTCTAACCATTCAACATTCTGTTCGATTCAGTCGCTAGTATGTATAACGGAAGAACAGTTACCCGGTGAGTATAACTACATAAACATAATCGAATACAACCCTGATACGATGATTGTTCAATCCATACTAAATTTAACCTTCTGCTCGATTTGGTCGCTTGTATGTAAAACGGAAGAACAGTAACCTGGTGAGTATTGCTATATAAACATCATCACGATATCATCGAATACAACTCAGATACAATTATCGTTTCGTCTCACCATTTAACCTTAAGTTCGATTCAGTGGCTAGTATGTGCAACGGAAGTACCGTCACCTGGTAAGTATCACTATATATACAGAATTGCGATATAATCGGATACCACCCAGATACATTGATTGTTCAGTCTATCCATTCAACTTTCTGTTCGTTTCGGTCGCTCGTATGTAAAACGGGAATACCGTCACCTAATGTGTATAACTATATACACAGCATAACATCATAATCGAATACAACCCAGATACTATCCATTCAACCTTCTGTTCGATTCGGTTGCTCGTATGTATTAAGAAAAAACAGTAACCTGGTGAGTATTTCTATATGAACGTCATCACGATATAATCGAATACAACTCAGATACAATGATCATTCCGTCTATCCATCCAAACTTCTGTTCGATTGGGTCGCTCGTATGTATAACGCAAGAACAGTCACCTGGTGAGTATTACTATTTAAACATCACCACGATATAATCGAATACAACTCAGTTACAATTATTGTTCCGTCTAATCATCCAACCTTATGTTCGATTCAGACGCTCGTATGTGTAACGAAAGAACCGTTACATGGTAAGGTGTAACTAAATATACAGCATAACGATATAATCGGAGACAACCCAGATACAATGATTGTTCAATCTATCCATTCAACCTTATGTTCGATTCAGTTGCTCGTATGTGTAACAGAAGAACTGTTACCTGGTTAGACATACTATATGATAATCATCACGATATAATCGAATACAACCCAGATACAATGATTATTCAATCTATCCATTCAACCTTCTGTTCAGTTCAGTCGCTCTTATGTATAACTGAAGAACAGTTACCTGGTGAGTATAACTATATAAACATCATCACGATATAATCGAATACAAGCCCAGATACGATTATTGTTTAGTCTATCCATTCAACCTTCTGTTCAATTCAGTCGCTCCTATGTATAACGGAAGAACAGTTACCTGGTGATTATAACTATATGAACATAATCGAATACAACCCAGATACGATGATTGTTCAATCTATACTAAATTCAACCTTCTGCTCGATTCGGTCGCTTGTTTGTAAAACGGAAGAACAGTTACCTGGTGATTATTGCTATTTAAACATCATCACGATATCATCGAATACAACTCAGATACAATTATCGTTTCGTCTAACCATTCAACCTTCTGTTCGATTCAGTCGCTAGTATGTGTAACGGAAGTACCGTCACCTGATAAGTATCACTATATATACAGTATTGCGATATAATCGCATACCACCCAGATACATTGATTGTTCAGTCTATCCATTCAACTTTCTGTTCGTTTCGGTCGCTCGTATGTAAAACGGGAATACCGTCATCAAATGTGTATAACCATATACACAGCATAACATCATAATCGAATACAACCCAGATACTATCCATTCAACCTTCAGTTCGATTTGGTTGCTCGTATGTATAATGAAAGAACAGTAACCTGGTGAGTATTTCTATATGAACGTCATCACGATATAATAGAATACAACTAAGATACAATGATCATTTCGTCTATCCATCCAACCTTCTGTTCGATTGGGTCGCTCGTATGTATAACGCAAGAACAGTCACCTGGTGAGTATTACTATATAAACATTACCACGATATAATCGAATACAACTCAGTTACAATTATCGTTCCGTCTAACCATCCAACCTTATGTTCGATTCAGACGCTCGTATGTGTAACGAAAGAACCGTTACATGGTAGGTGTATCTAAATATACAGCATAACGATATAATCAATGACAACCCAGATACAATGATTATTCGATCTATCCATTCAACCTTATGCTCTATTCGGTTGCTCGTATGTATAACGGAAGAACAGTTACCTGGTTAGACATAATATATAATAATCATCACGAAATAATCGAATACAACCCAGAAACGATGATTGTTCAGTATATCCTTACAACCTTCTTTTCAGATCAGTCGCTCATATGTATAATTGGAGAACAGTTACCTGGTGAGTATAACTATATAAACATCATCACGATATAATCGTATACAACCCCCGATACGATCATTGTTTAGTCTATCCATTCAACTTTCTGTTCAGTTTAGTCGCTCTTATGTATAACTGGAGAACAGTTTCCTGGTGAGTATAACTATATGAACATCATCAAAATATAATCGAATACAACCCCAGATACGATTATTGTTTAGTCTATCCATTCAACCTTCTGTTCAATTCAGTCGCTCGTATGTATAACGAAAGAACAGTTACCTGGTGAGTATAACTATATAAACATAATCGAATACAACCCAGTTACGATGATTGTTCAATCTCTACTAAATTTAAGCTTCTGCTCGATTCGGTCGCTTGTATGTAAAACGGAAGAACAGTTACCTGGTGAGTATCGCTATATAAACATCATCACGATATCATCGAATACAACTCAGAGATACAATTATCGTTTCGTCTAACCATTTGACCTTCTGTTCGACTCAGTCTCTAGTATGTGTAACGGAAGTACCGTCACCTGGTAAGTATTATAATCGGATACCACCCAGATACATTGATTTGTTCAGTCTATCCATTCAACTTTCTGTTCGTTTCGGTCGCTCGTATGTAAAACGGGAATACCGTCACCTGATGTGTATAACTATATACACAGCACAACATCATAATCGAATACAACCCAGATACTATCCATTCAACCTTCTGTTCGATTCGGTTGCTCGTATGTATAACGAAAGAACAGTAACCTGGTGAGTATTTCTTTATGAACGTCATCACGATATAATCGAATACAACTCAGATACAATGATCATTCCGTCTATCCATCCAACCTTCTGTTCGATTGGGTCGCTCGTATGTATAACGCAAGAACAGTCAACTGGTGAGTATTACTATATAAACATCACCACGATATAATCGAATACAACTCAGTTACAATTATCAATCCGCCTAACCATCCAACCTTATGTTCGATTCAGACGCTCGTATATGTAACGAAATAACCGTTACATGGTAGGTGTAACCGAATATACAGCATAAAGATATAATCGGAGACAACCCAGATACAATGATTGTTCAATCTATCCATCCAACCTTATGTTCGATTCGGTTGCTCGTATGTTTAACGGAAGAACTGTTACCTGGTTAGACATACTATATGATAATCATCACGATATACTCGAATACAACCCCAGATACGATTATTGTTTAGTCTATCCATTCAACCTTCTGTTCAATTCAGTCGTTCTTATGTATAACGGAAAAACAGTTACCTGGTGAGTATAACTATATAAACCTAATCGAATACAACCCAGATACGATGAATTTTCAATCTATCCATTTAACCTTCTGCTGGATTTGGTCGCTTTTATGTAAAACGGAAGAACAGTTACCTGGTGAGTATTGCTATATAAACATCATCACGATATCATCGAATACAACTCAGATACGATTATCGCTTCGTCTAACCATTCAACCTTCTGTTCGATTCAGTCGCTAGTATGTGTAACGGAAGTACCGTCACCTGGTAAGTATCACTATTTATACAGTATTGCGATATAATCGGATACCAACCAGATAAATTGATTGTTCAGTCTATCCATTCAACTTTCTGTTCGTTTCGGTCGCTCGTATGTAAAACGGGAATACCGTCACCTAGTGTGTATAACTATATACACAGCATAACATCATAATCGAATACAACTCAGATACTATCCATTCAACCTTCTGTTCGATTCGGTTGCTCGTATGTAAAACGAAAGAACAGTAACCTGGTGAGTATTTCTATATAACCTGGTAACTATTTCTATATAAACTTCATCACGATATAATCGAATACAACTCAGATACAATGATCATTCCGTCTATCCATCTAACCTTCTGTTCGATTGGGTCGCTCGTACGTATAACGCAAGAACAGTCACCTGGTGAGTATTACTATATAAACATTCCCACGATATAATCGAATACAACTCAGTTACAATTATCGTTCCGTCTAACCATCCAACCTTATGTTTGATTCAGACGCTCGTATGTGTAACGAAAGAACCGTTACATGGTAGGTGTATCTGAATATACAGCATAACGATATAATCGGAGACAACCCAGATACAATGATTGTTCAATCTATCCATTCAATCTTATGTTCGATTCGGTTGCTCGTATGTATAACGGAAGAACAGTTACCTGGTTAGACATAATATATAATAATCATCACGAAATAATCGAATACAACCCAGATACGATGATTGTTCAGTCTATCTATACAACTTTCTGTTCAGTTCAGTCGCTCTTATGTATAACTGGAGAACAGTTACCTGGTGAGTATAACTATATGAACATCATCACGATATAATCGAATACAACCCCAGATACGATCATTGTTTAGTCTATCCATTCAACCTTCTGTTCAATTCAGTCGCTCGTATGTATAACGGAAGAACAGTTAATTGTTGAGTATAACTATATAAACATAATCGAATACAACTCAGATACGTTGATTGTTCAATCTATCCATTCAACCTTATGTTCGATTCGGTTGCTCGTATGTATAACGAAAGAACAGGTACCTGGTGAGTATAACTATATAAACATAATCGAATACAACTCAGATACGATGATTGTTTAATCTATCCATTTAACCTTCTGCTCGATTCGGTCACTTGTATGTAAAACTGAAGGACAGTTACCTGGTGAGTACTGCTATATAAACATCATCACGATATCATCGAATACATCTCAGATACAATTATCGTTTCGTCTAACCATTCAACATTCTGTTCGATTCAGTCGCTAGTATGTATAACGGAAGAACAGTTACCTGGTGTGTATAACTATATAAACATAATCGAATACAACCCAGATACGATGATTGTTCAATCCATACTAAATTAAACCTCCTGCTCGATTCGGTCGCTTGTATGTAAAACGGAAAAAAAGTTACCTGGTGAGTATTGCTATATAAACATCATCACGATATCATCGAATACAACTCAGATACAATTATCGTTTCGTCTTACCATTTAACCTTAAGTTCGATTCAGTCGCTAGTATGTGCAACGGAAGTACCGTCACCTGGTAAGTATCACTATATATACAGAATTGCGATATAATCGGATAACACCCAGATACATTGATTGTTCAGTCTATCCATTCAACTTTCTGTTCGTTTCGGTCGCTCGTATATAAGGGAATACCGTCACCTAATGTGTATAACTATATACACAGCATAACATCATAATCGAATACAACCCAGATACTATCCATTCAACCTTCTGTTCGATTCGGTTGCTCGTATGTATAAAGAAAAAACAGTAACCTGGTGAGTATTTCTATATGAACGTCATCACGATATAATCGAATACAATTCAGATACAATGATCATTTCGTCTATCCATCCAAACTTCTGTTCGATTGGGTCGCTCGTATGTATAACGCAAGAACAGTCACCTGGTGAGTATTACTGTATAAACATCACCACGATATAATCGAATACAACTCAGTAACAATTATTGTTCCGTCTAATCATCCAACCTAATGTTCGATTCAGACGCTCGTATGTGTAACGAAAGAACCGTTACATGGTAGGTGTAACTAAATATACAGCATAACGATATAATCGGAGACAACCCAGATACAATGATTGTTCAATCTATCCATTCAACCTTATGTTCGATTCAGTTGCTCGTATGTGTAACAGAAGAACTGTTACCTGGTTAGACATACTATATGATAATCATCACGATATAATCGAATACAACCCAGGTACAATGATTATTCAGTCTATCCATTCAACCTTCTGTTCAGTTCAGTCGCTCTTATGTATAACTGGAGAACAGTTACCTGGTGAGTATAACTATATAAACATCATCACGATATAATCGAATACAACCCCAGATACGATTATTGTTTAGTCTATCCATTCAACCTTCTGTTCAATTCAGTCGCTCCTATGTATAACGGAAGAACAGTTACCTGGTGAGTATAACTATATGAACATAATCGAATACAACCCAGATACGATGATTGTTCGATCTATACTAAATTCAACCTTCTGCTCGATTCGGTCGCTTGTATGTAAAACGGAAGAACAGTTACCTGGTGATTATTGCTATATAAACATCATCACGATATCATCGAATACAACTCAGATACAATTATCGTTTCGTCTAACCATTCATCCTTCTGTTCGATTCAGTCGCTAGTATGTGTAACGGAAGAACCGTTACATGGTAGGTGTAACTGAATATACAGCATAAAGATATAATCGGAGACAACCCAGATACAATGATTGTTCAATCTATCCATCCGACCTTATGTTCGATTCGGTTGCTCGTATGTTTAACGGAAGAACTGTTACCTGGTTAGACACACTATATGATAATCATCACGATATACTCGAATACAACCCCAGATACGATTATTGTTTAGTCTATCCATTCAACCTTCTGTTCAATTCAGTCGTTCTTATGTATAACGGAAAAACAGTTACCTGGTGAGTATAACTATATAAACCCAATCGAATACAACCCAGATACGATGAATTTTCAATCTATCCATTTAACCTTCTGCTCGATTCGGTCGCTTTTATGCAAAACGGAAGAACAGTTACCTGGTGAGTATTTCTATATAAACATCATCACGATATCATCGAATACAACTCAGATACAATTACCGCTTCGTCTAACCATTTAACCTTCTGTTCGATTCAGTCGCTAGTATGTGTAACGGAAGTACCGTCACCTGGTAAGTATCACTATATATACAGTATTGCGATATAATCGGATACCAACCAGATACATTGATTGTTCAGTCTATCCATTCAACTTTCTGTTCGTTTCGGTCGCTCGTATGTAAAACGGGAATACCGTCACCTAGTATGTATAACTATATACACAGCATAACATCATAATCGAATACAACTCAGATACTATCCATTCAACCTTCTGTTCGATTCGGTTGCTCGTATGTATAACGCAAGAACAGTCACCTGGTGAGTATTACTATATAAACATTCCCACGATATAATCGAATACAACTCAGTTTCAATTATCGTTCCGTCTAACCATCCAACCTTATGTTCGATTCAGACGCTCGTATGTGTAACGAAAGAACCGTTACATGGTAGGTGTATCTAAATATACAGCATAACGATATAATCGGAGACAACCCAGATACAATGATTGTTCAATCTATCCATTCAACCTTATGTTCGATTCGGTTGCTCGTATGTATAACGGAAGAACAGTTACCTGGTTAGACATTATATATAATAATCATCACGAAATAATCGAATACAACCCAGATACGATTCGGTCGCTTGTATGTAAAACGGAAAAACAGTTACCTGGTGAGTATTGCTATATAAACATCATCACGATATCATCGAATACAACTCAGATACAATTATCGTTTCATCTTACCATTTAACCTTAAGTTCGATTCAGTCGCTAGTATGTGCAACGG
Source organism: Chrysomela aeneicollis (assembly GCA_029955515.1). NCBI lineage: Eukaryota > Metazoa > Arthropoda > Insecta > Coleoptera > Chrysomelidae > Chrysomela > Chrysomela aeneicollis. The sequence continues at coordinate 244,817 of JARUHQ010000008.1, forward strand.
AAGTACCGTCACCTGGTAAGTATCACTAAATATACACTATTGCGATATAATCGGATACCACCCAGATACATTGATTGTTCAGTCTATCCATCCAACTTTCTGTTCAGTTTAGTCGCTCTTTTGTATAACTGGAGAACAGTTTTCTGGTAAGTATAACTATATGAACATCATCAAGATATAATCGAATACAACCCCAGATACGATTATTGTTTAGTCTATCCATTCAACCTACTGTTCAATTCAGTCGCTCGTATGTATAACGAAAGAACAGTTACCTGGTGAGTATAACTATATAAACATAATCGAATACAACCCAGATACGATGATTGTTCAATCTCTACTAAATTTAAGCTTCTGCTCGGTTCGGTCGCTTGTATGTAAAACGGAAGAACAGTTACCTGGTGAGTATCGCTATATAAACATCATCACGATATCATCGAATACAAGTCAGAGATACAATTATCGTTTCGTCTAACCATTTAACCTTCTGTTCGATTCAGTCTCTAGTATGTGTAACGGAAGTACCGTCACCTGGTAAGTATCACTATATATACAGTATTGCGATATAATCGGATACCACCCAGATACATTGATTGTTCAGTCTATCCATTCAACTTTCTGTTCGTTTCGGTCGCTCGTATGTAAAACGGGAATACCGTCACCTAATGTGTATAACTATATACACAGCATAACATCATAATCGAATACAACCCAGATACTATCCATTCAACCTTCTGTTCGATTCGGTTGCTCGTATGTATAACGAAAGAACAGTAACCTGGTGAGTATTTCTATATGAACGTCATCACGATATAATCGAATACAACTCAGATATAATGATCATTCCGTCTATCCATCCAACCTTCTGTTCGATTGGGTCGCTTGTATGTATAACGCAAGAACAGTCACCTGGTGAGTATTACTATATAAACATCACCACGATATAATCGAATACAACTCAGTTACAATTATCGTTCCGTCTAACCATCCAACCTTATGTTCGATTCAGACGCTCGTATGTGTAACGAAATAACCGTTACATGGTAGGTGTAACTGAATATACAGCATAAAGATATATTCGGAGACAACCCAGATACAATGATTGTTCAATCTATCCATCCAACCTTATGTTCGATTCGGTTGCTCGTATGTTTAACGGAAGAACTGTTACCTGGTTAGACATACTATATGATAATCATCACGATATACTCGAATACAACCCCAGATACGATTATTGTTTAGTCTATCCATTCAACCTTCTGTTCAATTCAGTCGTTCTTATTTATAACGGAAAAACAGTTACCTGGTGAGTATAACTATATAAACCTAATCGAATACAACTCAGATACGATGAATTTTCAATCTATCCATTTAACCTTCTGCTCGATTTGGTCGCTTTTATGTGAAACGGAAGAACAGTTACCTGGTGAGTATTGCTATATAAACATCATCACGATATCATCGAATACAACTCAGATACAATTATCGCTTCGTCTAACCATTTAACCTTCTGTTCGATTCAGTCGCTAGTATGTGTAACGGAAGTACCGTCACCTGGTAAGTATCACTATATATACAGTATTGCGATATAATTGGATACCAACCAGATACATTGATTGTTCAGTCTATCCATTCATCTTTCTGTTCGTTTCGGTCGCTCGTATGTAAAACGGGAATACCGTCACCTAGTGTGTATAACTATATACACAGCATAACATCATAATCGAATACAACTCAGATACTATCCATTCAACCTTCTGTTCGATTCAGTCGCTAGTATGTGTAACGAAAAAACCGTTACATGGTAGGTGTAACTAAATATACAGCATAACGATATAATCGGAGACAACCCAGATACAATGATTGTTCAATCTATCCATTCAACTTTATGTTCGATTCAGTTGCTCGTATGTGTAACAGAAGAACTGTTACCTGGTTAGACATACTATATGATAATCATCACGATATAATCGAATACAACCCAGATACAATGATTGTTCAGTCTATCCATTCAACCTTCTGTTCAGTTCAGTCGCTCTTATGTATAACTGGAGAACAGTTACCTGGTGAGTATAACTATATAAACATCATCACGATATAATCGAATACAACCCCAGATACGATTATTGTTTAGTCTATCCATTCAACCTTCTGTTCAATTCAGTCGCTCCTATGTATAACGGAAGAACAGTTACCTGGTGAGTATAACTATATGAACATAATCGAATACAACCCAGATACGATGATTGTTCAATCTATACTAAATTCAACCTCCTGCTCGATTCGGTCGCTTGTATGTGAAACGGGAGAACAGTTACCTGGTGATTATTGCTATATAAACATCATCACGATATCATCGAATACAACTCAGATACAATTATCGTTTCGTCTAACCATTCATCCTTCTGTTCGATTCAGTCGCTAGTATGTGTAACGGAAGAACCGTTACATGGTAGGTGTAACTGAATATACAGCATAAAGATATAATCGGAGACAACCCAGATACAATGATTGTTCAATCTATCCATCCAACCTCATGTTCGATTCGGTTGCTCGTATGTTTAACGGAAGAACTGTTACCTGGTTAGACACACTATATGATAATCATCACGATATACTCGAATACAACCCCAGATACGATTATTGTTTAGTCTATCCATTCAACCTTCTGTTCAATTCAGTCGTTCTTATGTATAACGGAAAAACAGTTACCTGGTAAGTATAACTATATAAACCTAATCGAATACAACCCAGATACGATGAATTTTCAATCTATCCATTTAACCTTCTGCTCGATTCGGTCGCTTTTATGTAAAACGGAAGAACAGTTACCTGGTGAGTATTGCTATATAAACATCATCACGATATCATCGAATACAACTCAGATACAATTATCGCTTCGTCTAACCATTCAACCTTCTGTTCGATTCAGTCGCTAGTATGTGTAACGGAAGTACCGTCACCTGGTAAGTATCACTATATATACAGTATTGCGATATAATAGGATACCAACCAGATACATTGATTGTTCAGTCTATCCATTCAACTTTCTGTTCGTTTCGGTCGCTCGTATGTAAAACGGGAATACCGTCACCTTGTATGTATAACTATATACACAGCATAACATCATAATCGAATACAACTCAGATACTATCCATTCAACCTTCTGTTCGATTCGGTTGCTCGTATGTATAACGCAAGAACAGTCACCTGGTGAGTATTACTATATAAACATTCCCACGATATAATCGAATACAACTCAGTTTCAATTATCGTTCCGTCTAACCATCCAACCTTATGTTCGATTCAGACGCTCGTATGTGTAACGAAAGAACCGTTACATGGTAGGTGTATCTAAATATACAGCATAACGATATAATCGGAGACAACCCAGATACAATGATTGTTCAATCTATCCATTCAACCTTATGTTCGATTCGGTTGCTCGTATGTATAACGGAAGAACAGTTACCTGGTTAGACATAATATATAATAATCATCACGAAATAATCGAATACAACCCAGATACGATGATTGTTCAGTCTATCTATACAACCTTCTGTTCAGTTCAGTCGCTCTTATGTATAACTGGAGAACAGTTACCTGGTGAGTATAACTATATAAACATCATCACGATATAATCGAATACAACCCCAGATACGATCATTGTTAAGTATATCCATTCAACCTTCTGTTCAATTCAGTCGCTCGTATGTATAACGGAAGAACAGTTACTTGGTGAGTATAACTATATAAACATAATCGAATACAACTCAGATACGATGATTGTTCAATCTATCCATTTAACCTTCTGCTCGATTTGGTCGCTTGTATGTAAATCGGAAGAACAGTTACCTGGTGAGTATCGCTATATAAACATCATCACGATATCATCGAATACAACTCAGAGATACAATTATCGTTTCGTCAAACCATTTAACCTTCTGTTCGATTCAGTCTTTAGTATGTGTGACGGAAGTACCGTCACCTGGTAAGTATCACTAAATATACACTATTGCGATATAATCGGATACCACCCAGATACATTGATTGTTCAGTCTATCCATCCAACTTTCTGTTCAGAGTAGTCGCTCTTATGTATAACTGGAGAACAGTTTTCTGGTGAGTATAACTATATGAACATCATCAAGATATAATCGAATACAACCCCAGATACGATTATTGTTTAGTCTATCCATTCAACCTACTGTTCAATTCAGTCGCTCGTATGTATAACGAAAGAACAGTTACCTGGTGAGTATAACTATATAAACATAATCGAATACAACCCAGATACGATGATTGTTCAATCTCTACTAAATTTAAGCTTCTGCTCGATTCGGTCGCTTGTATGTAAAACGGAAGAACAGTTACCTGGTGAGTATCGCTATATAAACATCATCACGATATCATCGAATACAACTCAGAGATACAATTATCGTTTCGTCTAACCATTTAACCTTCTGTTCGATTCAGTCTCTAGTATGTGTAACGGAAGTACCGTCACCTGGTAAGTATCACTATATATACAGTATTGCGATATAATCGGATACTAAATTTAACCTTCTGCTCGATTCGGTCGCTTGTATGTAAAACGGAAGAACAGTTACCTGGTGATTATTGCTATTTAAACATCATCACGATATCATCGAATACAACTCAGATACGATTATCGTTTCGTCCAACCATTCAACCATCTGTTCGATTCAGTCGCTAGTATGTGTAACGGAAGTACCGTCACCTGGTAAGTATCACTATATATACAGTATTGCGATATAATCGCATACCACCCAGATACATTGATTTTTCAGTCTATCCATTCAACTTTCTGTTTGTTTCGGTCGCTCGTATGTAAAACGGGAATACCGTCATCAAATGTGTATAACCATATACACAGGATAACATCATAATCGAATACAACCCAGATACTATCCATTCAACCTTCTGTTCGATTCGGTTGCTCGTATGTATAACGAAAGAACAGTTACCTGGTGAGTATTTCTTTATGAACGTCATCACGATATAATAGAATACAACTAAGATACAATGATCATTCCGTCTATCCATCCAACCTTCTGTTCGATTGGGTCGCTCGTATGTATAACGCAAGAACAGTCACCTGTTGAATATTACTATATAAACATCACCACGATATAATCGAATACAACTCAGTTACAATTATCGTTTCGTCTCACCATCCAACCTTATGTTCGATTCAGACGCTCGTATGTGTAACGAAAGAACCGTTACATGGTAGGTGTATCTAATTATACAGCATAACGATATAATCGGAGACAACCCAGATACAATGATTGTTCAATCTATCCATTCAACTTTTTGTTCGATTCGGTTGCTCTTATGTGTAACAGAAGAACTGTTACCTGGTTAGACATACTATATGAAAATCATCACGATATAATCGAATACAACCCAGATACTTCGTCGCTTGTATGTAAAACGGAAGAACTGTTACCTGGTGAGTATTGCTATATAAACATCATCACGATATCATCGAATACAACTCAGATACAATTATCGTTTCGTCTAACCATTTAACCTTCTGTTCGATTCAGTCACTAGTATGTGTAACGGAAGTACCGTCACCTGGTAAGTAATATATACAGTTCTGCGATATAATCGGATACCAACCAGATACATTGATTGTTCAGTCTATCCATTCAACTTTCTCTTCGTTTCAGTCGCTCGTATGTAAAACGGGGATACCGTCACCTAGTGTGTATAACTATAAACACAGCATAACATCATAATCGAATACAACCCAGATACCATCTATTCAACCTTCTGTTCGATTCGGTTGCTCGTATGTATAACGAAAGAACAGTAACCTGGTGAGTATTTCTATATGAACTTCATCACGATATAATCGAATGCAACTCAGATACAATGATCATTCCGTCTATCCATCCAACCTTCTGTTCGATTGGGTCGCTCGTACGTATAACGCAAGAACAGTCACCTGGTGAGTTCTATATAAACATTACCACGATATAATCGAATACAACTCAGTTACAATTATCGTTCCGTCTAATCATCCAACCTTATGTTCGATTCAGACGCTCGTATGTGTAACGAAAGAACCGTTACATGGTAGGTGTATCTAATTATACAGCATAACGATATAATCGGAGACAACCCAGATACAATGATTTTTCAATCTATCCATTCAACCTTATTTTCGATTCGGTTGCTCGTATGTATAACGGAAGAACAGTTACCTGGTTAGACATAATATATAATAATCATCACGAAATAATCGAATACAACCCAGATACGATGATTATTCAGTCTATCCATTCATTTTTCTGTTCGTTTCGGTCGCTCGTATGTAAAACGGGAATACCGTCACCTAATGTGTATAACTATATACACAGCATAACATCATAATCGAATACAACCCAGATACTATCCATTCAACCTTCTGTTCGATTCGATTGCTCGTATGTATAACGGAAGAACAGTTACCTGGTGAGTATAACTATATAAACATAATCGAATACAACCCAGATACGATTATTGTTAAATCAATACTGAATTCATCCTTCTGCTCGATTCAGTCGCTCTTATGTTCAACTGGAGAACAGTTACCTGTTGAGTATAACTATATAAACATCATCACGATATAATCGAATACAACCTCAGATACGATCATTGTTTAGTCTATCCATTCAACCTTCTGTTCAATTCAGTCGCTCGTATGTATAACGGAAGAACAGGTACCTGGTGAGTATAACTATATAAACCTAATCGCATACAACCCAGATACGATGAATTTTCAATCTATCCATTTAAGCTTCTGCTCGATACGGTCGCTTGTATGTAAAACGGAAGAACAGTTACCCGGTGAGTATTGCTATATAAACATCATCACGATATTATCGAATAAAACTCAGAGATACAATTATCGTTTCGTCTAACCATTTAACCTTCTGTTCGATTCAGTCGCTAGTTTGTGTAACGGAAGTACCGTCACCTGGTGAGTATCACTATATATACAGAATTGCGATATAATCGGATATCACCCAGATACATTGATTGTTCAGTCTATCCATTCAACTTTCTGTTCGTTTCGGTCGCTCGTATGTAAAACGGGAATACCGTCACCTTATGTGCATAACTATATACACAGCATAACATCATAATCGAAAACAACCCAGATACTATCCATTCAACCTTCTGTTCGATTCGTCTGCTCGTATGTATAACGAAAGAAAAGTAATCTGGTGAGTATTTCTATATAAACGTCATCACGATATAATCGAATACAACTCAGATACAATGATCATTCCGTCTATCCATCCAACCTTCTGTTCGATTGAGTCGTTCGTATGTATAACGCAAGAACAGTCACCTGGTGAGTATTACTATATGAACATCACCACGATATAATCGAATACAACTCAGTTACAATTATCGTTCCGTCTAACCATCCAACCTTATGTTCGATTCAGACGCTCGTATGTGTAACGAAAGATCCGTTACCTGGTAGGTGTAACTAAATATACAGCATAACGATATAATCGGAGACAACCCAGATACAATGATTGTTCAATTTATCCATCCAACCTTATGTTCGATTCGGTTGCTCGTATGTATAACGGAAGAACTGTTACCTAGTTAGACATACTATATGATAATAATCACGATATAATCAAATACAACCCAGATACGATGAATGTTCAGTCTATCCATTCAACCTTCTGTTCAGTTCAGTCGCTCTTATGTATAACTGGAGAACATTTTTCTGGTGAGTATAACTATATGAACATCATCAAGATATAATTGAATACAACCCCAGATACGATTATTGTTTAGTCTATCCATTCAACCTTCTGTTCAATTCAGTCGCTCGTATGTATAACGGAAGAACAGTTACCTGGTGAGTATAACTATATAATTATTATCGAATACAACCCAGATACGATGATTGTTCAATCTATACTTAATTTAAGCTTCTGCTCGATTCGGTCGCTTGTATGTAAAACGGAAGAACAGTTACCTGGTGAGTATTGCTATATAAACATCATCACGATATCATCGAATACAACTCAGAGATACAATTATCGTTTCGTATAACCATTTAATCTTTTGTTCGATTCAGTCGCTAGTATGTGTAACGGAAGTACCGTCACCTGGTAAGTATCACTATATATACAGTATTGCGATATAATCGGATACCACCCAGATACATTGATTGTTCAGTCTATCCATTCAACTTTCTGTTCGTTTCGATCGCTCGTATGTAAAACGGGAATACCGTCACCTTATGTGCATAACTATATACACAGCATAACATCATAATCGAAAACAACCCAGATACTATCCATTCAACCTTCTGTTCGATTTGGTTGCTCGTATGTATAACGAAAGAACAGTCACCTGGTGAGTATTACTATATGAACATCACCACGATATAATCGAATACAACTCAGTTACAATTATCGTTCCGTCTAACCATCAAACCTTATGTTCGATTCAGACGCTCGTATGTGTAACGAAAGAACCGTTACCTGGTAGGTGTAACTAAATATACAGCATAACGATATAATCGGAGACAACCCAGATACAATGATTGTTCAATTTATTCATCCAACCTTATGTTCGATTCGGTTGCTCGTATGTATAACGGAAGAACTGTTACCTAGTTAGACATACTATATGATAATAATCACGATATAATCAAATACAACCCAGATACGATGAATGTTCAGTCTATCCATTCAACCTTCTGTTCAGTTCAGTCGCTCTTATGTATAACTGGAGAACATTTTTCTGGTGAGTATAACTATATGAACATCATCAAGATATAATTGAATTCAACCCCAGATACGATTATTGTTTAGTCTATCCATTCAACCTTCTGTTCAATTCAGTCGCTCGTATGTATAACGGAAGAACAGTTACCTGGTGAGTATAACTATATAAACATTATCGAATACAACCCAGATACGATGATTGTTCAATCTATACTTAATTTAAGCTTCTGCTCGATTCGGTCGCTTGTATGTGAAACGGAAAAATAGTTACCTGGTTATTATTGCTATATAAACATCATCACGATATCATCGGATACAACTCAGATACAATTATCGTTTCGTCTAACCATTCAACCTTCTGTTCGATTCAGTCGCTAGTATGTGTAACGGAAGTACCGTCACCTGGTAAGTATCACTATATATACAGTATTGCGATATAATCGGATACCACCCAGATACATCGATTGTTCAGTCTATCCATTCAACTTTCTGTTCGTTTCTGTCGCTCGTATGTAAAACGGGAATACCGTCACCTTATGTGTATAACTATATACACAGCATAACATCATAATCGAATACAACCCAGATACTATCCATTCAACCTTCTGTTCGATTCGTTTGCTCGTATGTATAACGAAAGAACAGTAACCTGGTGAGTATTTCTATATGAACGTCATCACGATATAATCGAATACAACTCAGATACAATGATTATTCCGTCTATCCATCCAACCTTCTGTTCGATTGAGTCGTTCGTATGTATAACGCAAGAACAGTCACGTGGTGAGTATTACTATATGAACATCACCACGATATCATCGAATACAACTCAGAGATGCAATTATCATTTCGTCTAACCATTCAACTTTCTGTTCGATTCAGTCGCTAGTATTGCGATATAATCGGATACCACCCAGATACATTGATTGTTCAGTCTATCCATTCAACTTTCTGTTCAGTTCAGTCGCTCTTATGTATAACTGGAGAACAGTTTCCTGGTGAGTATAACTATATGAACATCATCAAGATATAATCGAATACAACCCCAGATACGATTATTGTTTGGTCTATCCATTCAACCTTCTGTTCAATTCAGTCGCTCGTATGTATAACGGAAGAACATTTACCTGTATAACTAGATAAACCTTATCGAATACAACCCAGATACGATGAATTTTCAATCTATCCATTTAACCTTAAGCTCGATTCGGTCGCTTTTATGTAAAACGGAAGAACAGGCGATCGGAAGAAGGCGATCTGAAGAATTCGTTACACATACGAGCGTATGCATCGAACATAAGGTTGGATGATTAGACGGAACGATAATTGTAATTTTTTTCATAGAATCCATTTCTCCAATCGTAAAAAACGGAATCGAAAAAAAAAATGCATCGAAGGGGGCCCCCTTGGAACTTGTTCGAATTCTTCAGATCGCCTTAACTTCCGAACGGATGGACCGATTTTCAACTTCGCGCATACCAATTTGCTTGTTTTTTTTCATAGAATCCATTTCTCCAATCGAAAAAACCGAAATATAAATAAAAATCGCATCAAAGGGGGTCCCCTTGAAACTTTTTCGAATTCTTCAGATCGCCTTAACTTCCGAACGGATGGACCGATTTTCAACTTCGATCATACCAATCTGCTTGTTTTTTTTCATAGAATCCTTTTCTCCAATCGAAAAAACCGAAATCGAAAGAAAAAATTGCATCAAAGGGGGTCCCCTTGGAACTTTTTCGAATTCTTCAGATCGCCTTAACTTCCGAACGGATGGACCGATTTCCAACTTCGATCATACCAATCTGCTTGTATTTTTGCATAGAATCCATTTCTCCAATCAAAAAAACCGAAATCGAAAAAAAAAATGCATCATAGGGGCCCCCCTTGAAACTTTTTCGAATTCTTCAGATCGACTTAACTTCCGAACGGATGGACCGATTTTCAACTTCGATCATACCAAACTGCTTGTTTTTTTTTCATAGAATCCATTTCTCCAATCGGAAAAACCGAAATCGAAAAATAGAAAGCATCAAAGGGGGCCCCTTGGAACTTTTTCGAATTCTTCAGATCGCCTTAACTTTCGAACGTATGGACCGATTTTCAACTTCGATCATACCAATCTGCTTGTTTTTTTCATAGAATCCATTTCTCCGATCAGAAAAACCGAAATCGAAAAAAAAATGCATCAAAGGGGGCCCCCTTGGAACTTTTTCGAATTCTTCAGATCGCCTTAACTTCCGAACGGATGGACCGATTTTCAACTTTGATCATACCAATCTGTTTGTTTTTTTTTCATAGAATCCATTTATTCAATCGAAAAAACCGAAATCGAAAAAAAAAATGCATCAAAGGGGGCCCCCTTGGAACTTTTTCGAATTCTTCAGATCGCCTACCTTCCGAACGGATGGACCGATTTTCAACTTCGATCATACCAATCTGCTTGTTTTCTTTTATAGAATCCATTTCTCCAATCGAAAAAACCGAAATCGAAAAAAAAAAATGCACCAAAGGGGGCCCCCTTGGAACTTTTTCGAATTCTTCAGATCGCATTAACTTCCGAACGGATGGACCGATTTTCAACTTCGATCATACCAATCTGCTTGTTTTATTTTATAGAATCCATTTCTCCAATCAAAAAAACCGAAATCAAAAAAAACTTCATCAAAGGGGGTCCCCTTGGAACTTTTTCGAATTCTTCAGATCGCCATAACATTCGAACGGATGGACCGATTTTCAACTTCGCGCATACCAATTTGCTTGTTTTTTTTATAGAATCCATTTCTTCAATCGAAAAAACCGAAATCGAAAAAAAAATGCATCAAAGGGGGCCCCCTTGGAACTTTTTCGAATTCTTCAGAACGCCTTAACTTCCGAACGGATGGACCGATTTTCAAATTCGATCATACCAATCTGCTTTTTTTTTTTCATAGAATCCATTTCTCCAATCGGAAAAACCGAAATCGAAAAATAAAATGCATCAAAAAGGGCCACCTTGGAACTTTTTCGAATTCTTCAGACCGCCTCAACTTCCGAACGGATCGACCGATTTTCAATTTCGCGCATACCAATTTGCTTGTTTTTTCATAGAATCCATTTCTTCAATAGAAAAAACCGAAATCGAAAAAAAAATTGCATCAAAGGGGGTCCCCTTGGAACTTTTTCGAATTCTTCAGATTGCCTTAACTTCCGAACGGATGGACCGATTTTCAACTTCGCGCTTACCAATTTGCTTGTTTTTTTTTCATAGAATCCATTTCTTCAATCGAAAAATCCGAAATCGAAATAAAAATCGCATCAAAGGGGGTCCCCTTGAAACTTTTTCGAATTCTTCAGATCGCCTTAACTTCCGAACGGATGGACCGATTTTCAACTTCGATCATACCAATCTGCTTGTTTTTTTTTCATAGAATCCTTTTCTCCAATCGAAAAAACCGAAATCGAAAAAAAAAATTGCATCAAAGGGGGTCCCCTTGGAACTTTTTCGAATTCTTCAGATCGCCTTAACTTCCGAACGGATGGACCGATTTCCAACTTCGATCATACCAATCTGCTTGTATTTTTTCATAGAATCCATTTCTCCAATCGAAAAAACCGAAATCGAAAAAAAAATGCATCAAAGAGGGCCCCCTTGGAACTTTTTCGAATTCTTCAGATCGCCTAACTTCCGAACGGATGGACCGATTTTCAACTTCGATCATACCAATCTGCTTGTTTTCTTTCATAGAATCCATTTCTCCAATCAAAAAAACCGAAATCGAAAAAAAAAATGCACCAAAGGGGGCCCCCTTGGAACTTTTTCGAATTCTTCAGATCGCCTTAACTTCAGAACGGATGGACCGATTTTCAACTTCGATCATACCAATCTGCTTGTTTTTTTTCATAGAATTTATTTCTCCAATCGAAAAAACCGAAATCTAAAAAAAAAATTCATCAAAGGGGGCCCCCTTGGAACTTTTTCGAATTCTTCAGATCGCCTCAACTTCCGAACGGATGGACCGATTTTCAACTTCGATCATACCAATCTGCTTGTTTTTTTTCATAGAGTCCATTTCTCCAATCGAAAAAACCGAAATGAAAAAAAAATGCATCAAAGGGGGCCCCCTTGGAACTTTTTCGAATTCTTCAGATCGCCTTAACTTCCGAACGGATGGACCGATTATCAACTTCGATCATACCAATCTGCTTGTTTTTTTTTATAAAATCCATTTCTCCAATCGAAAAAACCGAAATCTAAAAAAAAATGCATCAAAGGGGGCCCCCTTGGAACTTTTTCGAATTCTTCAGATCGCCTCAACTTCCGAAGGGATGGACCGATTTTCAACTTCGATCATACCAATCTGCTTGTTTTTTTTCATAGAGTACATTTCTCCAATCGAAAAAACCGAAATGAAAAAAAATGCATCAAAGGGGGCCCCCTTGGAACTTTTTCGAATTCTTCAGATCGCCTAACTTCCGAACGGATGGACCGATTATCAACTTCGATCATACCAATCTGCTTGTTTTTTTTATAAAATCCATTTCTCCGATCGAAAAAACCGAAATCGAAAAAAAAATGCATCAAAGGGGGCCCTCTTGAAACTTTTTCGAATTCTTCAGATCGCCTTAACTTCCGAACGGATGAACCGATTTTCAACTTCGATCATACCAATCTGCTTGTTTTTTTTCATAGAATCCATTTCTCCAATCGAAAAAACCGAAATCGAAAAAAAAAATGCATCAATGGGGGCCCCCTTGGAACTTTTTCGAATTCTTCAGATCGCCTTAACTTCCGAACGGATGGACCGATTTTCAACTTCGATCATACCAATCTGCTTGTTTTTTTTCATAGAATCCATTTCTCTGATCGAAAAAACCGAAATCGAAAAAAAAATTGCATCAAAGGGGGTCCCCTTGGAACTTTTTCGAATTCTTCAGATCGCCTTAACTTCCGAACGGATGGACCGATTTCCAACTTCGATCATACCAATCTGCTTGTATTTTTCCATAGAATCCATTTCTCCAATCGAAAAAACCGAAATCGAAAAAAAAATGCATCAAAGGGGGCCCCCTTGGAACTTTTTCGAATTCTTCAGATCGCCTAACTTCCGAACGGATGGACCGATTTTCAACTTCGATCATACCAATCTGCTTGTTTTCTTTCATAGAATCCATTTCTCCAATCGAAAAAACCGAAATCGAAAAAAAAATGCACCAAAGGGGGCCCCCTTGGAACTTTTTCGAATTCTTCAGATCGCCTTAACTTCCGAACGGATGGACCGATTTTCAACTTCGATCATACCAATCTGCTTGTTTTTTTTTATAGAATCCATTTCTCTAATCGAAAAAACCGAAATCTGAAAAAAAATTCATCAAAGGGGGCCCCCTTGGAACTTTTTCGAATTCTTCAGATCGCCTTAACTTCCGAACGGATGGACCGATTTCCAACTTCGATCATACCAATCTGCTTGTATTTTTTCATAGAATCCATTTCTCCAATCGAAAAAACCGAAATCGAAAAAAAAAATGCATCAAAGAAGGCCCCCTTGGAACTTTTTCGAATTCTTCAGATCGCCTAACTTCCGATCGGATGGACCGATTTTCAACTTCGATCATACCAATCTGCTTGTTTTCTTTCATAGAATCCATTTCTCCAATCGAAAAAACCGAAATCGAAAAAAAAATGCACCAAAGGGGGCCCCCTTGGAACTTTTTCGAATTCTTCAGATCGCCTTAACTTCCGAACGGATGGACCGATTTTCAACTTCGATCATACCAATCTGCTTGTTTTTTTTCATAGAATCCATTTCTCCAATCGAAAAAACCGAAATCGAAAAAAAAAATGCATCAAAGGGGGCCCCCTTGGAACTTTTTCGAATTCTTCAGATCGCCTCAACTTCCGAACGGATGGACCGATTTTCAACTTCGATCATACCAATCTGCTTGTTTTTTTTCATAGAGTCCATTTCTCCAATCGAAAAAACCGAAATGAAAAAAAAATGCATCAAAGGGGGCCCCCTTGGAACTTTTTCGAATTCTTCAGATCGCCTTAACTTCCGAACGGATGAACCGATTTTCAACTTCGATCATACCAATCTGCTTGTTTTTTTTCATAGAATCCATTTCTCCAATCGAAAAAACCGAAATCGAACAAAAAAAATGCATCAAAGGGGGCCCCCTTGGAACTTTTTCGAATTCTTCAGATCGCCTTAACTTCCGAACGGATGGACCGATTTTCAACTTCGATCATACCAATCTGCTTGTTTTTTTTCATAGAATCCATTTCTCCAATCGAAAAAACCGAAATCGAAAAAAAAATGCATCAAAGGGGGCCTTGGAATTTTTTCGAATTCTTCAGATCGCCTTAACTTCCGAACGGATGGACCGATTTTCAATTTCGCGCATACCAATTCGCTTGTTTTTTTCATAGAATCCATTTCTCCAATCGAAAAAACCGAAATCGAAAAAAAATTGCATCAAAGGGGGTCCCCTTGGAACTTTTTCGAATTCTTCAGATCGCCTTAACTTCCGAACGGATGGACCGATTTTCAACTTCGATCATACCAATCTGCTTGTTTCTTTCATAGAATCCATTTCTCCAATCGAAAAAACCGAAATCGAAAAAAAAATGCATCAAAGGGGGCCCCCTTGGAACTTTTTCGAATTCTTCAGACCGCCTCAACTACCGAACGGATCGACCGATTTTCAATTTCGCGCATACCAATTTGCTTGTTTTTTCATAGAATCCATTTCTTCGATAGAAAAAACCGAAATCGAAAAAAAAATTGCATCAAAGGGGGCCTTGGAACTTTTTCGAATTCTTCAGATCGCCTTAACTTCCGAACGGATGGACCGATTTTCAACTTCGATCATACCAAACTGCTAGTTTTTCTTCATAGAATCCATTTCTCCAATCGAAAAAACCGAAATCTGAAAAAAAATTGCATCAAAGGGGGTCCCCTTGGAACTTTTTCGAATTCTTCAAATCGCCTTAACTTCCGAACGGATGGACCGATTTTCAACTTCGATCATACCAATCTGCTTGTTTTTTTTCATGGAATCCATTTCTCCAATCGAAAAAACCGAAATCGAAAAAAAAAAATGCATCAAAGGGGGCCCCCTTGGAACTTTTTCGAATTCTTCAAATCGCCTTAACTTCCGAACGGATGGACCGATTTTCAACTTCGATCATACCAATCTGCTTGTTTTTTTTCATGGAATCCATTTCTCCAATCGAAAAAACCGAAATCGAAAAAAAAAATGCATCAAAGGGGGCCCCCTTGGAACTTTTTCGAATTCTTCAGATCGCCTTAACTTCCGAACGGATGGACCGATTTTCAAATTCGATCATACCAATCTGCTTTTTTTTTTTCATAGAATCCATTTCTCCAATCGGAAAAACCGAAATCGAAAAATAAAATGCATCAAAAAGGGCCACCTTGGAACTTTTTCGAATTCTTCAGACCGCCTCAACTTCCGAACGGATCGACCGATTTTCAATTTCGCGCATACAAATTTGCTTGTTTTTTCATAGAATCCATTTCTTCAATAGAAAAAACCGAAATCGAAAAAAAAATTGCATCAAAGGGGGTCCCCTTGGAACTTTTTCGAATTCTTCAGATTGCCTTAACTTCCGAACGGATGGACCGATTTTCAACTTCGCGCATACCAATTTGCTTGTTTTTTTTTCATAGAATCCATTTCTTCAATCGAAAAATCCGAAATCGAAATAAAAATCGCATCAAAGGGGGTCCCCTTGAAACTTTTTCGAATTCTTCAGATCGCCTTAACTTCCGAACGGATGGACCGATTTTCAACTTCGATCATACCAATCTGCTTGTTTTTTTTCATAGAATCCTTTTCTCCAATCGAAAAAACCGAAATCGAAAAAAAAAATTGCATCAAAGGGGGTCCCCTTGGAACTTTTTCGAATTCTTCAGATCGCCTTAACTTCCGAACGGATGGACCGATTTCCAACTTCGATCATACCAATCTGCTTGTATTTTTTCATAGAATCCATTTCTCCAATCGAAAAAACCGAAATCGAAAAAAAAATGCATCAAAGGGGGCCCCCTTGGAACTTTTTCGAATTCTTCAGATCGCCTAACTTCCGAACGGATGGACCGATTTTAAACTTCGATCATACCAATCTGCTTGTTTTCTTTCATAGAATCCATTTCTCCAATCGAAAAAACCGAAATCGAAAAAAAAAATGCACCAAAGGGGGCCCCCTTGGAACTTTTTCGAATTCTTCAGATCGCCTTAACTTCCGAACGGATGGACCGATTTTCAACTTCGATCATACCAATCTGCTTGTTTTTTTTCATAGAATTTATTTCTCCAATCGAAAAAACCGAAATCTAAAAAAAAAATTCATCAAAGGGGGCCCCCTTGAAACTTTTTCGAATTCTTCAGATCGCCTCAACTTCCGAACGGATGGACCGATTTTCAACTTCGATCATACCAATCTGCTTGTTTTTTTTCATAGAGTCCATTTCTCCAATCGAAAAAACCGAAATGAAAAAAAAATGCATCAAAGGGGGCCCCCTTGGAACTTTTTCGAATTCTTCAGATCGCCTTAACTTCCGAACGGATGAACCGATTTTCAACTTCGATCATACCAATCTGCTTGTTTTTTTTCATAGAATCCATTTCTCCAATCGAAAAAACCGAAATCTAAAAAAAAATTCATCAAAGGGGGCCCCCTTGGAACTTTTTCGAATTCTTCAGATCGCCTCAACTTCCGAACGGATGGACCGATTTTCAACTTCGATCATACCAATCTGCTTGTTTTTTTCATAGAGTACATTTCTCCAATCGAAAAAACCGAAATGAAAAAAAATGCATCAAAGGGGGCCCCCTTGGAACTTTTTCGAATTCTTCAGATCGCCTTAACTTCCGAACGGATGGACCGATTATCAACTTCGATCATACCAATCTGCTTGTTTTTTTTATAAAATCCATTTCTCCGATCTAAAAAACCGAAATCGAAAAAAAAAATGCATCAAAGGGGGCCCTCTTGAAACTTTTTCGAATTCTTCAGATCGCCTTAACTTCCGAACGGATGAACCGATTTTCAACTTCGATCATACCAATCTGCTTGTTTTTTTTCATAGAATCCATTTCTCCAATCGAAAAAACCGAAATCGAAAAAAAAATGCATCAATGGGGGCCCCCTTGGAACTTTTTCGAATTCTTCAGATCGCCTTAACTTCCGAACGGATGGACCGATTTTCAACTTCGATCATACCAATCTGCTTGTTTTTTTTCATAGAATCCATTTCTCCAATCGAAATAACCGAAATCGAAAAAAAAATGCATCAAAGGGGGCCTTGGAATTTTTTCGAATTCTTCAGATCGCCTTAACTTCCGAACGGATGGACCGATTTTCAATTTCGCGCATACCAATTCGCTTGTTTTTTTCATAGAATCCATTTCTCCAATCGAAAAAACCGAAATCGAAAAAAAATTGCATCAAAGGGGGTCCCCTTGGAACTTTTTCGAATTCTTCAGATCGCCTTAACTTCCGAACGGATGGACCGATTTTCAACTTCGATCATACCAATCTGCTTGTTTCTTTCATAGAATCCATTTCTCCAATCGAAAAAACCGAAATCGAAAAAAAAATGCATCAAAGGGGGCCCCCTTGGAACTTTTTCGAATTCTTCAGACCGCCTCAACTACCGAACGGATCGACCGATTTTCAATTTCGCGCATACCAATTTGCTTGTTTTTTCATAGAATCCATTTCTTCGATAGAAAAAACCGAAATCGAAAAAAAAATTGCATCAAAGGGGGTCCCTTTGGAACTCTTTCGAATTCTTCAGATCGCCTCAACTTCCGAACGGATGGACCGATTTTCAACTTCGATCATACCAATCTGCTTGTTTTTTTTCATAGAATCCATTTCTCCAATCGAAAAAACCGAAATCGAAAAAAAAATGCATCAAAGGGGGCCCCCTTGGAACTTTTTCGAATTCTTCAGATCGCCTCAACTTCCGAACGGATGGACCGATTTTCAACTTCGATCATACCAATCTGCTTGTTTTTTTTCATAGAGTCCATTTCTCCAATCGAAAAAACCGAAATGAAAAAAAAATGCATCAAAGGGGGCCCCCTTGGAACTTTTTCGAATTCTTCAGATCGCCTTAACTTCCGAACGGATGAACCGATTTTCAACTTCGATCATACCAATCTGCTTGTTTTTTTTCATAGAATCCATTTCTCCAATCGAAAAAACCGAAATCGAAAAAAAAAAATGCATCAAAGGGGGCCCCCTTGGAACTTTTTCGAATTCTTCAGATCGCCTTAACTTCCGAACGGATGGACCGATTTTCAACTTCGATCATACCAATCTGCTTGTTTTTTTTCATAGAATCCATTTCTCCAATCGAAAAAACCGTAATCGAAAAAAAAAATGCATCAAAGGGGGCCCCCTTGGAACTTTTTCGAATTCTTCAGATCGCCTTAACTTCCGAACGGATGGACCGATTTTCAACTTCGATCATACCAATCTGCTTGTTTCTTTCATAGAATCCATTTCTCCAATCGAAAAAACCGAAATCGAAAAAAAAATGCATCGAAGGGGGCCCCCTTGGAACTTTTTCGAATTCTTCAGACCGCCTCAACTACCGAACGGATCGACCGATTTTCAATTTCGCGCATACCAATTTGCTTGTTTTTTCATAGAATCCATTTCTTCGATAGAAAAAACCGAAATCGAAAAAAAAATTGCATCAAAGGGGGTCCCTTTGGAACTTTTTCGAATTCTTCAGATCGCCTTAACTTCCGAACGGATGGACCGATTTTCAACTTCGATCATACCAAACTGCTAGTTTTTCTTCATAGAATCCATTTCTCCAATCGAAAAAACCGAAATCTGAAAAAAAATTGCATCAAAGGGGGTCCCCTTGGAACTTTTTCGAATTCTTCAAATCGCCTTAACTTCCGAACGGATGGACCGATTTTCAACTTCGATCATACCAATCTGCTTGTTTTTTTTCATGGAATCCATTTCTCCAATCGAAAAAACCGAAATCGAAACAAAAATGCATCAAAGGGGGCCCCCTTGGAACTTTTTCGAATTCTTCAGATCGCCTTAACTTCCGAACGGATGGACCGATTTTCAAATTCGATCATACCAATCTGCTTTTTTTTTTTCATAGAATCCATTTCTCCAATCGGAAAAACCGAAATCGAAAAATAAAATGCATCAAAAAGGGCCACCTTGGAACTTTTTCGAATTCTTCAGACCGCCTCAACTTCCGAACGGATCGACCGATTTTCAATTTCGCGCATACCAATTTGCTTGTTTTTTCATAGAATCCATTTCTTCAATAGAAAAAACCGAAATCGAAAAAAAAATTGCATCAAAGGGGGTCCCCTTGGAACTTTTTCGAATTCTTCAGATTGCCTTAACTTCCGAACGGATGGACCGATTTTCAACTTCGCGCATACCAATTTGCTTGTTTTTTTTTCATAGAATCCATTTCTTCAATCGAAAAATCCGAAATCGAAATAAAAATCGCATCAAAGGGGGTCCCCTTGAAACTTTTTCGAATTCTTCAGATCGCCTTAACTTCCGAACGGATGGACCGATTTTCAACTTCGATCATACCAATCTGCTTGTTTTTTTTCATAGAATCCTTTTCTCCAATCGAAAAAACCGAAATCGAAAAAAAAAATTGCATCAAAGGGGGTCCCCTTGGAACTTTTTCGAATTCTTCAGATCGCCTTAACTTCCGAACGGATGGACCGATTTCCAACTTCGATCATACCAATCTGCTTGTATTTTTTCATAGAATCCATTTCTCCAATCGAAAAAACCGAAATCGAAAAAAAAAATGCATCAAAGGGGGCCCGCTTGGAACTTTTTCGAATTCTTCAGATCGCCTAACTTCCGAACGGATGGACCGATTTTAAACTTCGATCATACCAATCTGCTTGTTTTCTTTCATAGAATCCATTTCTCCAATCGAAAAAACCGAAATCGAAAAAAAAAATGCACCAAAGGGGGCCCCCTTGGAACTTTTTCGAATTCTTCAGATCGCCTTAACTTCCGAACGGATGGACCGATTTTCAACTTCGATCATACCAATCTGCTTGTTTTTTTTCATAGAATCCATTTCTCCAATCGAAAAAACCGAAATCGAAAAAAAAATGCATCAATGGGGGCCCCCTTGGAACTTTTTCGAATTCTTCAGATCGCCTTAACTTCCGAACGGATGGACCGATTTTCAACTTCGATCATACCAATCTGCTTGTTTTTTTTCATAGAATCCATTTCTCCAATCGAAAAAACCGAAATCGAAAAAAAAATTGCATCAAAGGGGGTCCCCTTGGAACTTTTTCGAATTCTTCAGATCGCCTTAACTTCCGAACGGATGGACCGATTTCCAACTTCGATCATACCAATCTGCTTGTATTTTTCCATAGAATCCATTTCTCCAATCGAAAAAACCGAAATCGAAAAAAAAAATGCATCAAAGGGGGCCCCCTTGAAACTTTTTCGAATTCTTCAGATCGCCTAACTTCCGAACGGATGGACCGATTTTCAACTTCGATCATACCAATCTGCTTGTTTTCTTTCATAGAATCCATTTCTCCAATCGAAAAAACCGAAATCGAAAAAAAAATGCACCAAAGGGGGCCCTCTTGGAACTTTTTCGAATTCTTCAGATCGCCTTAACTTCCGAACGGATGGACCGATTTTCAACTTCGATCATACCAATCTGCTTGTTTTTTTTATAGAATCCATTTCTCCAATCGAAAAAACCGAAATCTGAAAAAAAATTGCATCAAAGGGGGTCCCCTTGGAACTTTTTCGAATTCTTCAAATCGCCTTAACTTCCGAACGGATGGACCGATTTTCAACTTCGATCATACCAATCTGCTTGTTTTTTTTCATGGAATCCATTTCTCCAATCGAAAAAACCGAAATCGAAAAAAAAATGCATCAAAGGGGGCCCCCTTGGAACTTTTTCGAATTCTTCAGATCGCCTTAACTTCCGAACGGATGGACCGATTTTCAAATTCGATCATACCAATCTGCTTTTTTTTTTTTCATAGAATCCATTTCTCCAATCGGAAAAACCGAAATCGAAAAATAAAATGCATCAAAAAGGGCCACCTTGGAACTTTTTCGAATTCTTCAGACCGCCTCAACTTCCGAACGGATCGACCGATTTTCAATTTCGCGCATACCAATTTGCTTGTTTTTTCATAGAATCCATTTCTTCAATAGAAAAAACCGAAATCGAAAAAAAAATTGCATCAAAGGGGGTCCCCTTGGAACTTTTTCGAATTCTTCAGATTGCCTTAACTTCCGAACGGATGGACCGATTTTCAACTTCGCGCATACCAATTTGCTTGTTTTTTTTTCATAGAATCCATTTCTTCAATCGAAAAATCCGAAATCGAAATAAAAATCGCATCAAAGGGGGTCCCCTTGAAACTTTTTCGAATTCTTCAGATCGCCTTAACTTCCGAACGGATGGACCGATTTTCAACTTCGATCATACCAATCTGCTTGTTTTTTTTCATAGAATCCTTTTCTCCAATCGAAAAAACCGATATCGAAAAAAAAAATTGCATCAAAGGGGGTCCCCTTGGAACTTTTTCGAATTCTTCAGATCGCCTTAACTTCCGAACGGATGGACCGATTTCCAACTTCGATCATACCAATCTGCTTGTATTTTTTCATAGAATCCATTTCTCCAATCGAAAAAACCGAAATCGAAAAAAAAATGCATCAAAGGGGGCCCCCTTGGAACTTTTTCGAATTCTTCAGATCGCCTAACTTCCGAACGGATGGACCGATTTTAAACTTCGATCATACCAATCTGCTTGTTTTCTTTCATAGAATCCATTTCTCCAATCGAAAAAACCGAAATCGAAAAAAAAAATGCACCAAAGGGGGCCCCCTTGGAACTTTTTCGAATTCTTCAGATCGCCTTAACTTCCGAACGGATGGACCGATTTTCAACTTCGATCATACCAATCTGCTTGTTTTTTTTCATAGAATTTATTTCTCCAATCGAAAAAACCGAAATCTAAAAAAAAAATTCATCAAAGGGGGCCCCCTTGGAACTTTTTCGAATTCTTCAGATCGCCTCAACTTCCGAACGGATGGACCGATTTTCAACTTCGATCATACCAATCTGCTTGTTTTTTTTCATAGAGTACATTTCTCCAATCGAAAAAACCGAAATGAAAAAAAATGCATCAAAGGGGGCCCCCTTGGAACTTTTTCGAATTCTTCAGATCGCCTTAACTTCCGAACGGATGGACCGATTATCAACTTCGATCATACCAATCTGCTTGTTTTTTTTATAAAATCCATTTCTCCGATCGAAAAAACCAAAATCGTAAAAAAAATGCATCAAAGGGGGCCCCCTTGAAACTTTTTCGAATTCTTCAGATCGCCTTAACTTCCGAACGGATGAACCGATTTTCAACTTCGATCATACCAATCTGCTTGTTTTTTTTCATAGAATCCATTTCTCCAATCGAAAAAACCGAAATCAAAAAAAAAAATGCATCAATGGGGGCCCCCTTGGAACTTTTTCGAATTCTTCAGATCGCCTTAACTTCCGAACGGATGGACCGATTTTCAACTTCGATCATACCAATCTGCTTGTTTTTTTTCATAGAATCCATTTCTCCAATCGAAAAAACCGAAATCGAAAAAAAAATTGCATCAAAGGGGGTCCCCTTGGAACTTTTTCGAATTCTTCAGATCGCCTTAACTTCCGAACGGATGGACCGATTTCCAACTTCGATCATACCAATCTGCTTGTATTTTTCCATAGAATCCATTTCTCCAATCGAAAAAACTGAAATCGAAAAAAAAAATGCATCAAAGGGGGCCCCCTTGGAACTTTTTCGAATTCTTCAGATCGCCTAACTTCCGAACGGATGGACCGATTTTCAACTTCGATCATACCAATCTGCTTGTTTTTTTTCATAGAATCCATTTCTCCAATCGAAAAAACCGAAATCGAAAAAAAAATGCACCAAAGGGGGCCCTCTTGGAACTTTTTCGAATTCTTCAGATCGCCTTAACTTCCGAACGGATGGACCGATTTTCAACTTCGATCATACCAATCTGCTTGTTTTTTTTATAGAATCCATTTCTCCAATCGAAAAAACCGAAATCTGAAAAAAAATTCATCAAAGGGGGCCCCCTTGGAACTTTTTCGAATTCTTCAGATCGCCTTAACTTCCGAACGGATGGACCGATTTCCAACTTCGATCATACCAATCTGCTTGTATTTTTTCATAGAATCCATTTCTCCAATCGAAAAAACCGAAATCGAAAAAAAAAATGCATCAAAGGGGGCCCCCTTGGAACTTTTTCGAATTCTTCAGATCGCCTAACTTCCGAACGGATGGACCGATTTTCAACTTCGATCATACCAATCTGCTTGTTTTCTTTCATAGAATCCATTTCTCCAATCGAAAAAACCGAAATCGAAAAAAAAAAAAATGCACCAAAGGGGGCCCCCTTGGAACTTTTTCGAATTCTTCAGATCGCCTTAACTTCCGAACGGATGGACCGATTTTCAACTTCGATCATACCAATCTGCTTGTTTTTTTTCATAAAATCCATTTCTCCAATCGAAAAAACCGAAATCGAAAAAAAAAAATGCATCAAAGGGAGCCCCCTTGGAACTTTTTCGAATTCTTCAGTACGCCTCAACTTCCGAACGGATGGACCGATTTTCAACTTCGATCATACCAATCTGCTTGTTTTTTTTCATAGAGTCCATTTCTCCAATCGAAAAAACCGAAATGAAAAAAAAATGCATCAAAGGGGGCCCCCTTGGAACTTTTTCGAATTCTTCAGATCGCCTTAACTTCCGAACGGATGGACCGATTATCAACTTCGATCATACCAATCTGCTTGTTTTTTTTATAAAATCCATTTCTCCAATCGAAAAAACAGAAATCAAAAAAAAATATGCATCAAAGGGGGCCCCCTTGAAACTTTTTCGAATTCTTCAGATCGCCTTAACTTCCGAACGGATGAACCGATTTTCAACTTCGATCATACCAATCTGCTTGTTTTTTTTCATAGAATCCATTTCTCCAATCGAAAAAACCGAAATCGAAAAAAAAAATGCATCAAATGGGGCCCCCTTGGAACTTTTTCGAATTCTTCAGATCGCCTTAACTTCCGAACGGATGGACCGATTTTCAACTTCGATCATACCAATCTGCTTGTTTTTTTTTCATAGAATCCATTTCTCCAATCGAAAAAACCGTAATCGAAAAAAAAAATGCATCAAAGGGGGCCCCCTTGGAACTTTTTCGAATTCTTCAGATCGCCTTAACTTCCGAACGGATGGACCGATTTTCAACTTCGATCATACCAATCTGCTTGTTTTTTTTCATAGAATCCATTTCTCCAATCGAAAAAACCGAAATCGAAAAAAAAATGCACCAAAGGGGGCCCTCTTGGAACTTTTTCGAATTCTTCAGATCGCCTTAACTTCCGAACGGATGGACCGATTTTCAACTTCGATCATACCAATCTGCCTGTTTTTTTTCATAGAATCCATTTCTCCAATCGAAAAAACCGAAATCGAAAAAAAAAAATGCATCAAAGGGGGCCCCCTTGGAACTTTTTCGAATTCTTCAGTACGCCTCAACTTCCGAACGGATGGACCGATTTTCAACTTCGATCATACCAATCTGCTTGTTTTTTTTCATAGAGTCCATTTCTCCAATCGAAAGAACCGAAATGAAAAAATAATGCATCAAAGGGGGCCCCCTTGGAACTTTTTCGAATTCTTCAGATCGCCTTAACTTCCGAACGGATGGACCGATTATCAACTTCGATCATACCAATCTGCTTGTTTTTTTTATAAAATCCATTTCTCCAATCGAAAAAACAGAAATCAAAAAAAAATATGCATCAAAGGGGGCCCCCTTGAAACTTTTTCGAATTCTTCAGATCGCCTTAACTTCCGAACGGATGAACCGATTTTCAACTTCGATCATACCAATCTGCTTGTTTTTTTTCATAGAATCCATTTCTCCAATCGAAAAAACCGAAATCGAAAAAAAAAAATGCATCAAAGGGGGCCCCCTCGGAACTTTTTCGAATTCTTCAGATCGCCTTAACTTCCGAACGGATGGACCGATTTTCAACTTCGATCATACCAATCTGCTTGTTTTTTTTCATAGAATCCATTTCTCCAATCGAAAAAACCGTAATCGAAAAAAAAAATGCATCAAAGGGGGCCCCCTTGGAACTTTTTCGAATTCTTCAGATCGCCTTAACTTCCGAACGGATGGACCGATTTTCAACTTCGATCATACCAATCTGCTTGTTTTTTTTCATAGAATCCATTTCTCCAATCGAAAAAACCGAAATCGAAAAAAAAATGCACCAAAGGGGGCCCTCTTGGAACTTTTTCGAATTCTTCAGATCGCCTTAACTTCCGAACGGATGGACCGATTTTCAACTTCGATCATACCAATCTGCTTGTTTTTTTTATAGAATCCATTTCTCCAATCGAAAAAACCGAAATCTGAAAAAAAATTCATCAAAGGGGGCCCCCTTGGAACTTTTTCGAATTCTTCAGATCGCCTTAACTTCCGAACGGATGGACCGATTTCCAACTTCGATCATACCAATCTGCTTGTATTTTTTCATAGAATCCATTTCTCCAATCGAAAAAACCGAAATCGAAAAAAAAAATGCATCAAAGGGGGCCCCCTTGGAACTTTTTCGAATTCTTCAGATCGCCTAACTTCCGAACGGATGGACCGATTTTCAACTTCGATCATACCAATCTGCTTGTTTTCTTTCATAGAATCCATTTCTCCAATCGAAAAAACCGAAATCGATAAAAAAAAAAAATGCACCAAAGGGGGCCCCCTTGGAACTTTTTCGAATTCTTCAGATCGCCTTAACTTCCGAACGGATGGACCGATTTTCAACTTCGATCATACCAATCTGCTTGTTTTTTTTCATAGAATCCATTTCTCCAATCGAAAAAACCGAAATCGAAAAAAAAAATGCATCAAAGGGGGCCCCCTTGGAACTTTTTCGAATTCTTCAGTACGCCTCAACTTCCGAACGGATGGACCGATTTTCAACTTCGATCATACCAATCTGCTTGTTTTTTTTCATAGAGTCCATTTCTCCAATCGAAAAAACCGAAATGAAAAAAAAATGCATCAAAGGGGGCCCCCTTGGAACTTTTTCGAATTCTTCAGATCGCCTTAACTTCCGAACGGATGGACCGATTATCAACTTCGATCATACCAATCTGCTTGTTTTTTTTATAAAATCCATTTCTCCAATCGAAAAAACAGAAATCAAAAAAAAATATGCATCAAAGGGGGCCCCCTTGAAACTTTTTCGAATTCTTCAGATCGCCTTAACTTCCGAACGGATGAACCGATTTTCAACTTCGATCATACCAATCTGCTTGTTTTTTTTCATAGAATCCATTTCTCCAATCGAAAAAACCGAAACCGAAAAAAAAAATGCATCAAAGGGGGCCCCCTTGGAACTTTTTCGAATTCTTCAGATCGCCTTAACTTCCGAACGGATGGACCGATTTTCAACTTCGATCATACCAATCTGCTTGTTTTTTTTCATAGAATCCATTTCTCCAATCGAAAAAACCGTAATCGAAAAAAAAAATGCATCAAAGGGGGCCCCCTTGGAACTTTTTCGAATTCTTCAGATCGCCTTAACTTCCGAACGGATGGACCGATTTTCAACTTCGATCATACCAATCTGCTTGTTTTTTTTCATAGAATCCATTTCTCCAATCGAAAAAACCGAAATCGAAAAAAAAATGCATCAAAGGGGGCCTTGGAATTTTTTCGAATTCTTCAGATCGCCTTAACTTCCGAACGGATGGACCGATTTTCAATTTCGCGCATACCAATTCGCTTGTTTTTTTCATAGAATCCATTTCTCCAATCGAAAAAACCGAAATCGAAAAAAAATTGCATCAAAGGGGGTCCCCTTGGAACTTTTTCGAATTCTTCAGATCGCCTTAACTTCCGAACGGATGGACCGATTTTCAACTTCGATCATACCAATCTGCTTGTTTCTTTCATAGAATCCATATCTCCAATCGAAAAAACCGAAATCGAAAAAAAAATGCATCAAAGGGGGCCCCCTTGGAACTTTTTCGAATTCTTCAGACCGCCTCAACTACCGAACGGATCGACCGATTTTCAATTTCGCGCATACCAATTTGCTTGTTTTTTCATAGAATCCATTTCTTCGATAGAAAAAACCGAAATCGAAAAAAAAATTGCATCAAAGGGGGTCCCTTTGGAACTTTTTCGAATTCTTCAGATCGCCTTAACTTCCGAACGGATGGACCGATTTTCAACTTCGATCATACCAAACTGCTAGTTTTTCTTCATAGAATCCATTTCTCCAATCGAAAAAACCGAAATCTGAAAAAAAATTGCATCAAAGGGGGTCCCCTTGGAACTTTTTCGAATTCTTCAAATCGCCTTAACTTCCGAACGGATGGACCGATTTTCAACTTCGATCATACCAATCTGCTTGTTTTTTTTCATGGAATCCATTTCTCCAATCGAAAAAAACAAAATCGAAAAAAAAATTACATCAAAGGGGGTCCCCTTGGAACTTTTCTGAATTCTTCAGATCGCCTTAACTTCCGAACGGATGGACCGATTTTCAACTTCGATCATACCAATCTGCTTGTTTTTTTTCATAGAATCCATTTCTCCAATCGAAAAAACCGAAATCGAAAAGAAAAATTGCATCAAAGGGGGTCCCCTTGGAACTTTTTCGAATTCTTCAGATCGCCATAACTTCCGAACGGATGGACCGATTTTCAACTTCGATCATACCAATCTGCTTGTTTTTTTTTCATAGAATCCATTTCTCCAATCAAAAAAACCGAAATCGAGAAAATGAAAAGCATCAAAGGGAGCCCCCTTGGAACTTTTTCGAATTCTTCAGATCGCCTTAACTTCCGAACGGATGGACCGATTTTCAACTTCGATCATACCAATCTGCTTGTTTTTATTCATAGAATCCATTTCTCCAATCGAAAAAACTGAAATCGAAGAGAAAAATTGCATCAAAGGGGGTCCCCTTGGAACTTTTTCGAATTCTTCAGATCGCCATAACTTCCGAACGGATGGACCGATTTTCAACTTCGATCATACCAATCTGCTTGTTTTTTTTTCATAGAATCCATTTCTCCAATCAAAATAACCGAAATCGAGAAAATAAAAAGCATCAAAGGGAGCCCCCTTGGAACTTTTTCGAATTCTTCAGATCGCCTTAACTTCCGAACGGATGGACCGATTTTCAACTTCGAAAATACGAATCTGCTTGTTTTTTTTCATAGAATCCATTTCTCCAATCGAAAAAACCGAAATCGAAAAAAAAAATGCATCAAAGGGGGCCCCCTTGGAACTTTTTCGAATTCTTCAGATCGCCTTAACTTCCGAACGGATGGACCGATTTTCAACTTCGATCATACCAATCTGCTTTTTTTTCATAGAATCCATTTCTCCGATCAAAAAATCCGAAATCTAAAAAAAAATGGATCAAAGGGGCCCCCCTTGGAACTTTTTCGAATTCTTCAGATTGCCTCAACTTTCGAACGTATGGACCGATTTTCAACTTCGATCATACCAATCTGCTTGTTTTTTTTCATAGAATCCATTTCTCCAATCAGAAAAACCGAAATCGAAAAAATAAAAAGCATCAAAGGGAGCCCCCTTGGAACTTTTTCGAATTCTTCAGATCGCCTTAACTTCCGAACGGCTAGACCGATTTTCAACTTCGATCATACCAATCTGCTTGTTTCTTTCATAGAATCCATTTCTCCAATCGAAAAAACCGAAATCGAAAAAAAAAATGCATCAAAGGGGGCCCCCTTGGAACTTTTTCGAATTCTTCAGATCGCCTTAACTTCCGAACGGATGGACCGATTTTCAACTTCGATCATACCAATCTGCTTGTTTTTTTTCATAGAATCCATTTCTCCGATCGAAAAAACCGAAATCGAAAAAAAAAATGCATCAAAGGGGGCCACCTTGGAACTTTTTCGAATTCTTCAGACCGCCTCAACTTCCGAACGGATCGACCGATTTTCAATTTCGCGCATACAAATTTGCTTGTTTTTTCATAGAATCCATTTCTTCAATAGAAAAAACCGAAATCGAAAAAAAAAATTGCATCAAAGGGTGTCCCCTTGGAACTTTTTCGAATTCTTCAGATCGCCTTAACTTCCGAACGGATGGACCGATTTTCAACTTCGATCATACCAAACTGCTCGTTTTTTTTCATAGAATTCATTTCTCCAATCGGAAAAACCGAAATCTGAAAAAAAATTGCATCAAAGGGGGTCCCCTTGGAACTTTTTCGAATTCTTCAAATCGCCTTAACTTCCGAACGGATGGACCGATTTTCAACTTCGATCATACCAATCTGCTCGTTTTTTTTTTATAGAATCCATTTCTCCAATCGAAAAAACCAAAATCGAAAAAAAAATTGCATCAAAGGGGGTCCCCTTGGAACTTTTCTGAATTCTTCAGATCGCCTTAACTTCCGAACGGATGGACCGATTTTCAACTTCGATCAAACCAATCTGCTTGTTTTTTTTTCATAGAATCCATTTCTCCAATCGGAAAAACCGAAATCGAAAAGAAAAATTGCATCAAAGGGGATCCCCTTGGAACTTTTTCGAATTCTTCAGATCGCCTTAACTTCCGAACGGATGGACCGATATTCAACTTCGATCATACCAATCCGCTTGTTTTTTTTTCATAGAATCCATTTCTCCAATCGAAAAAACCGAAGTCGAAAAAAATTTGCATCATGAACTTTTTCGAATTCTTCAGATCGCCTTAACTTCCGAACGGATGGACCGATTTTCAACTTCGATCATACCAATCTGCTTGTTTCTTTCATAGAATCCATTTCTCCAATCGAAAAAACCGAAATCGAAAAAAAAATGCATCAAAGGGGGCCCCCTTGGAACTTTTTCGAATTCTTCAGATCGCCTTAACTTCCGAACGGATGGACCGATTTTCAACTTCGATCATACCAATCTGCTTGTTTTTTTTTCATAGAATCCATTTCTCCAATCGAAAAAACCGAAATCGAAAAAAAAATGCATCAAAAGGGGCCACCTTGGAACTTTTTCGAATTCTTCAGACCGCCTCAACTTCCGAACGGATCGACCGATTTTCAATTTCGCGCATACCAATTTGCTTGTTTTTTCATAGAATCCATTTCTTCAATAGAAAAAACCGAAATCGAAAAAAAAATTGCATCAAAGGTTGTCCCCTTGGAACTTTTTCGAATTCTTCAGATCACCTTAACTTCCGAACGGATGGACCGATTTTCAACTTCGATCATACCAAACTACTTGTTTTTTTTCATAGAATTCATTTCTCCAATCGAAAAAACCGAAATCTGGAAAAAAATTGCATCAAAGGGGGTCCCTTTGGAACTTTTTCGAATTCTTCAAATCGCCTTAACTTCCGAACGGATGGACCGATTTTCAACTTCGATCATACCAATCTGCTTGTTTTTTTTCATAGAATCCATTTCTCCAATCGAAAAAACCAAAATCGAAAAAAAAATTGCATCAAAGGGGGCCCCCTTGAAACTTTTCTGAATTCTTCAGATCGCCTTCTGTTCGATTTAGTCGCTAGCATGTGTAACGGAAGTACCGTCACCTGGTAAGTATCACTATATATACAGTATTGCGATATAATCGGATACCACCCAGATACATTGATTGTTCAGTCTATCTATTCAACTTTCTTTTCGTTTCGGTCGCTCGTATGTAAAATGGGAATACCGTCTCCTAGTGTGTATAACTATATACACAGCATAACATCATAATCGAATACAACCCATATACTATCCATTCAACCTTCTGTTCAATTCAGTCGCTCGTATGTATAACGGAAGAACAGTTACCTGGTGAGTATAATAATAATAATAATAATAATAATAATAATAATAAACTCTTTATTTTCTCAAATTAGATTGCACACCAACAGTGTGGTAATACAAATAAAAAAGAGCAAAACGTCATTAAAATAGGAAAAATAGTTAAACATTATATCATAAGGAATAAAAAATATAAAGATAAAACAACAAATACATATGAATAAATAAAACTAGATATAAATATAGAAACAACACATACACGCCATAAATAAAAAATCACAAATATGTATAAAATAAAATCAAGATGAATTGTATATGTATATATAAATGAGATTAAACACGTCAGAAATGGCAAATCACAACAGAAACTCCTCCATAGTGTAGCAATTTTTTGAAAATAGTAGATTCTTAACTTTCCTCTTGAAAATGTATACAGTACTTGATACCTTAATGTCATCAGGAAGTCTGTTATACAATTTGCATCCCAGATATTCGAAACTTTTTTGATATAGTACAGTGCGATGTTGACATGGTAGGATTAATTGGGAATTACGTGTACAGTAATTATGTGCCGATCTATTGGCAGCCAGTTTGTTTTTATTGCGGTATACATATGTGCAAGCCTCAAGTATATATATTCCTGCAACTGTCAATATATTCAAATTCCGAAATGATTCCCTACAAGGATCCCTAAATCCCAACTTTGCAATGATCCTTATGGCATACTTCTGTATGATGAACACTCGGTCTACAGAGGAGCTTGTGCCCCAGTTCAAAATACCATACCTCAGATGAGAGTTAAAATTTGCATAAAATAAAGTTAGCAGGATGCTTTTGCTACAATAATATGAGAGATACCTAAGGGAATAGCAGACTTTTCTCAGTTTCTTGCATAGATTGTCAACTTGTGGCATCCATTGCAATCTGTTATCAAAGACAACACCTAACATTTTCGTAGATTTTACTGCATTCAGTTCCAAATCAGTATTCTCAAACAGATACATCTCAATTTGTTGTCCTTTTATCATGAACTGTAACTAATTGGTTTTTGTTTTATTTATATGCAAATTGTTTTTCTCAGACCAAATTGTTCACACATGTATCAAAAAACGAGCTCCTGCCGGAAACCCAATCTGGTTTTCGGCCTCTCCACAGTTGTGAAACGGCCATTTTGAATATCACTGACGATATTTTTAGGGAAATGGATAACAGGAGGGCTACAGCTCTTGTATTGCTAGACTTTTCAAAAGCCTTCGATACCATTGATCATGATGTTTTGTTTGCTATCTTGGAGTGTATAGGTCTGTCAAATGGTGCTGTACAGCTTTTCGGGAGTTACTTGAATAATAGAATACAGAGAATAAAAATAGGCGATACAGTCTCTGATCCTGTAAAAATTTCAAGGGGAGTTCCACAGGGCACCATCTTAGGACCACTTCTATTCATTTTATACACTGCGAATTTCAGGAATGCAGTATCTCATTCTAAGATGAATCTTTATGCTGATGATACACAGGTAAATATCTCTTTCCATCCCTCCGAAATGTGCACGGCAATTAATTCGCTTAATGACGACATATCATCACTTCTCATTTAGGTCTAATTATGGACTCACATTTAAAATTTAAACGACATGTGAACAAATGCATCAGCCTTGCCTATATGAATATGAAAATAATATACGCAAATAGACAATATCTAAATAAGAAAGTGAAAACTATTTTATGCGATTCGCTAGTCCTATCCAGGTTCAACTTTGGTAGTGCAGTTTATGGTTTATGCATTGATTCGGAAGATAAAAGGCGAATACAAGTAGTACAAAATAACTGCCTTCGCTTGATTCACGGTATAAAAAGCAGACGAAGTATTTCCCACAAATTGCGGGAGACTGGCTGGTTGAATATGTCAAAACGGCAATTATTACATGCCGCGTGTCTCTACTGCGGGATTGTTGTTGAGAAATTCCCGCGATACCTATATAAAAAAATATCCTATCGGTCAGACGTACATACTCTCAATACAAGGTATAGAGGAAGACTCACACCACCTGCTCATCGAACTGAACAGTTCAAACGGTCCTTCTCATATCAAATAACGCGAGTTTATAACTCAATCACTGAGGAACTGAAGTCTATGTCGGCTGTGCAATTTAAAAAATTCCTAAAGAAACAATTATTGGAAATGTGATTAATGTGTAGTAAGATACTTTTCTTCGCAATGCCAGTGGATATGACAATTACTCATTATTAGTTGATACTACTTAGTTATTAGTTTTCAATATCAGTTAATTATATTCATTACCTAACAGAAATAACAGTATTGATGTTGTTAACATATTTTTTTTTTCTCTTTTTATTTATCATTATGAACTAAAATCGATTGATTATAATTATTATTGTAGAGTATAATTTATGATTATTTGTTTGTAAGAGCTTAAGATGAAAAACAGAGGTTGTGTCGCAAGACAGAACCAGCTGATCTTCGGCTTCTTTCCTCATATTATATATTGGAAAATAAAGACCTATTATTATTATTATTATTAATTATGACTTTTTCCAATGTGCTTTCAGCTGTATTTTTAAGTGTGTTCAAATCATCTGCAAAAACCAATATATTAGTGTCATCAGCATAACATATGCAATGAGTGGCAGAATTCCTATTGAGATAATCTGATAAATCATTGGCAAAAACAAGATATAAAAAAGGTCCCAGAATTGATCCTTGGGGTACACCATCAATGATATGTTTTTCAGAACTTATATTTTCCTCAATTTTCACTACTTGTCTCCTATTTTCCAGGTAAGAACTTAGTAAATTCAGTGGCATTCCTCTAACTCCATATCTCGACAGTTTTTCAAGTAAAAGGCTGTGATTCACGCAATCAAACGCTCGTGAAAAATCAATGAATAATCCTAAAACACACTTTTTTTTGTCCAAGGCAGTTATTATTCGACTGTGAAAGTCATATAGAGCTGTATCAGTGCTTTTATTAGTCGTAAAACCATGTTGGGATGGGGATAATAATTTCATCGAGGTAAAAAAAGCATTCAGTTGTTCCTTCAAATTCAATTCGTATAGTTTCGAGATGCTGGAAAGAATACTTATTGCTCTGTAATTATTCACGTCATTGGTATCACCTTTTTTATATACAGGAGATACACTCGCCAATTTCAGTTTAGTTGGGAAAATTCCTTTTTCTGTTGACAAATTAATCAAGAAGGTAAGTATGGAACACAATTCAGATGCACAACATTTAATCAACTTGTTTGATATTTGGTCAGTCCCATACGAATTGGAGTTTTTGAGTTTATCAATTAATTGTATTAATTCCCTCTCAGTGATTGGAGACATAAGAAGAGTTGATGTATTGAGTGAGATATTACTTTCGAGAAAACTAGTATCAATTGTGAAGTGTTCAGACAAAGGTTTCGTAAAATGGGCATTGAATTTTTCAGCCAGAGCTCTACCCCTGTATTGAATATTTTGTTCAACTAAAATCAGTTCATCTTTATTGGGATGTATTTTTTGTAGGTCATTTATAATTTTCCAGGTTGTTTTAGACTTGTTGCCAGATTGAGTGATCAATTCATCATAATATTTAATATTTGTTGATTGTAACTCTTGCCTATATTCTCTGTTCACTCTCCTACATATTTCAGTATAGTTGCTGTCATTTTTAGCTAGCTTATTGAAAAGTGAAACTCTGTTTTTCATGTATCACAGCTCGTGCAAAATGGAAGCACACTTGAAAGAACCCACTAGCAGCGGAAAGAACACCCAATTGCAGATGATTCTTATGCAATTAACAACTATGAATCAGAGCATGTCGGATATTCGAAGCCTACTCGTGGCTCAAAACGATAAAATTGAAACTTGTAAAAGCAGAATCGATACTCTAAGTAGCGAAAATGAACT
Organism: Chrysomela aeneicollis; assembly: GCA_029955515.1. Classification (NCBI taxonomy): domain Eukaryota; kingdom Metazoa; phylum Arthropoda; class Insecta; order Coleoptera; family Chrysomelidae; genus Chrysomela; species Chrysomela aeneicollis. The sequence goes on from JARUHQ010000008.1 coordinate 280,409, forward strand.
CCTGAAAAATAAAATAAGGGATCTGGAAGAAAAAAATACTTTAAACTCTTCTGAAAATTTGTTCAACGAGATGAGAATGCGCATGGAACGGGAGAAAAATGTGATCATTTTCGGCATTGACGAAACTTTTGAGATTGATTCTGTGCAGCAACTCATGAAAGACATCACTGCACCACATCCTGTGGAAATCCTCAATATTACTCGCCTTGGAAAGCCAATAAAAGGCAGTAAGCGTCCAGTTAAAGTGGAGTTATCGAATAATAAAGAAGTTCTCACGGTGCTGAAAAGCAAATCAAAAATACCCATGCTCTCGTTTCCGAATATCAAAATCAGAAGTGACAAAACACCTCTTCAATTACTGGAACTGAAGGCTTTGTACAAGGATTTGGAAGAGAGGAAAGCCGAAGGAAAACACAACTACGCAATCAAATACTTCAATAACATTCCCAAAATTGTTACAATTTCGGATGAACGGAACCCAAATAAGAGAAATCGAGATGAAGAAAATTCGCCTAGGTACAACCAAACGAAAGTCAACCGATTAGAGGGCTCTGATAAGGAGGTTTCAAAAAAGTAGTGAAATCAGATTCTAATCTCAAATTTGTATTTTGGAACATGAATGGCTACAAAAACAATAACTATTTCTTTCAAGACAACCCCAATAATTACGATGTGCTATGCTTTTGTGAAACTTGGATCACCAGCCCAAACATTGATCTGACTTCACATATTGGTTTGCAGTACAACATTGTTCATTCACCAGCTATCAGGAAGAAGTCACGAGGTCGTGCTAGTGGTGGGATAGCTATACGATATAAAAAACACTTTAATGCTTTGCTTCTTGATTCGTCTCCCTGGTGGCTCATATACCTCTTCGAACTAAATGGTTGTGAATTCATAATTTGCGCTACATACTTCAAACCTTCCTGTGACATAGTGGAGTTACTCGACATCTTCCAGATGTCCATCATCAGGATAACAGAATCTTATAATGATCATGTGATAATTGTGTTAGGTGACTTCAATAGTAGAATTGGAGAACTAAGTTCTATTCCTGAGAATGTCCTGGATAGTACTGTTCTTTATCCTGAAATGGTGAGTTGTGACAAAATTTCTAACTTTCGAGGTCTTTCAATACTGGACTTCATGACTAATCTCAACTTTTCACTCATTAACGGTCATATTGCGTCTGACAAACTAGCTAACTACACTTTCTGTAACACAGCAGGCCAAAGTGTGATCGATCTTTGCTTCTGTAACACAAATAATCTCGATACTATCCGAGAATTCTCGGTAAAAGATGATCTCTATATGTCAGATCACTTTCCTATCTGCCTTCAGTTGAATTTAGAACCGCTTGCAAATGATAACGTGGAAAACTGTAACATAAGTAGTACCTTTAGGTCTCTAACCTGGAAAAATGAGAAAGCCTGCGAATACAAACATATGCTACAAAATTCACCTAATGTCGCCTTAATATCTGATATTGAAAGTTCCTATACAAATTTATGCTCAACAATTCATGAAACTGCCTTAAATGTAGGTCTATTTTCCGAAAAACGTTTTGGCACAGTGTATCGTGGAAAAAATAAGCCATGGTTCGATATCGACTGTAGTTCGGTCAAAAAACAACTAAATGATAAAATTAAACTGTGCAAAAAAAATAAATTTCAGGAACCGCACAAAACGGAATTCCTATCCAAAAAAAGGCAATATAAAAAACTCATTCATGAAAAAAAAAAGGGATTATGAGAAACAAATTGTTTTGAAACTGAGCGAAACAAAAGATCAAGCATCCTTCTGGAAAACTCTGAGAATATTCAGAGGCCATCGAGCAATTTGCCCCATTTCATTGGAAAATTGGGAGACCTTTTTTGATAACATATACTCGCGAAAAATATTATCACATCTTCCTCTGCAAGATGCTCGTAACGAATTCTTGGATAAATTGGTGTCACTTGATGAGGTGAATACTGCCCTGGAGCAATGTAAAAACGGTAAAGCTCCTGGCAAGGACGGGAAAAGCAATGAGTTTTTAAAAAATTTACCGCAGAACTGGCGATTATATATGTGTCAACTATTCAACCAAATATTAGAACGTGAAAAAGTTCCCAGTGCCTGGCAAGACGTCGTACTCACCCTATTACATAAAAAAGGTCCCTTGGATGACCCGAATAATTACCGCGGGATTGCACTAATGAACTGTCCTGCAAAATTATTTACTCTCATTTTACTCAATAGGCTAACATCTTGGACCGAAAACATGTCTATCCTCCCAGAATCACAATTTGGTTTCAGGAAGAATAGGGGGTGTATAGATAGTATCTTCGTTTTGAACACAATTATTCAAATTCACTTGCGAATGCGCGGAAGGAAGGTTTTTGCGGCATTTGTTGACTTTCGGCGTGCTTTCGATAGTATCGACCACAAACTCCTTTGGATGAAGCTATATAATGTAGGTGTAAGTACTAAGTTCATTAGGGTCGTCAAAAATATTTATGATGGGGCAAACGTTTCTATTAGAGAACACAATAAATATAGTAAAAAATATGATATAACGGAGGGAGTACTTCAGGGTGAGCCATTGAGACCGCTTCTGTTCTCTCTTTCTATAGCAGATATTGAACAATACTTTCGAGCGAAAGGTCACGAAGGACTTAACATTGATGGAACCAACGATGTTCTAATGTTGGCGTATGCAGATGATATTGTCATCCTAAGCGACTCCAGTATTGATTTAGCACGTGAACTTAAAACGCTTGAATTATATTCCAGTGAAAACAAACTTATAGTAAACACAGAAAAAACAAAAATAATGACTTTTTGCAGAGGGGGCTATGGAGGCAATTATAATCAAATATTTCGTTATAATGACCAACAATTGGAGGTAGTAAGAAGTTTCAGTTATTTGGGAGTAGAATTTTGCTCATCATCTTCATTTTTAAGCATGTCTAAGCAAACAGTACGTAAAGCTAGTCAAGCTATAGGAGCAGTAATGGACATTATGAGAAGCTCAAAGATGAACACATGGTCTTCAAGAATGAAGCTTTATGAATCCATTGTACTATCTTCTATGTCTTTTGGAATTTCTATATGGGGTTTGAGATTCGCTGATGTTATTGAACGAATTCAAGTAGGATTCTTTAAGAGACTTCTTTGTTTACCTAAAAACACCCCCGACTATATCGTACGGCTTGAAACAGCTACAACAAAGTTGTCTTTTTTGATATTCAAATCAGCGTTAATATGGTTGGATACCCTGAAGTCAATGGATGGATCTAGACTAGCCAAGTTGTGTTACTCCAGGTTACTTTCGCTGTCCAACAGTGACATTCGTTTTAATTGGTTACTACAAGTTAAAGAATATTTTATTTACGGCGGATGTGAAGATTTATGGCAGAATTTCCTACAATACAGATCCAAGAATCAGAGAGTCAGAATACTGGAAAAATATAAACAAAAAATATTAGAAGACGATAAATCTCAACTGATGAATTCTTCCTACACTCTCATATATGGTCATCTTACAATTTCTTGTATTATTGAAAAAAGTTATTTGAGTATTTCTGCCCCAATATGTTTCACTCGTATAATTGCTCAAATCAGAACCTGTAGCAGTAAGTTTCTTATGTTATCATTTAGTGGATCGGTCTATAAAATAAATACATCAGAAATCTGTTCAATATGCAATATGCTCGTTAATGAGTCACTTCAACACTTATTATTTGACTGTCCCTTATATGAGGGAATCAGAGATAGTTCAGTGCTTTCCCAGATTAATTCTCTGGATGACCTGATTCTCCTATTCAACAGCGGAAATATCCCAAGTCTCAGAAATTTTGTAAACTCTCTGATGAGTATTCTTAAATTACGTGCATTCATTATTAATGAATAGTTTCCTTCGCTCTTTAAATTTTTTTCTTGCCTACTTTTTCTGTTTCTTTCTCTTTCTTTTTCTATATTATTTTCATAGTTTTATGCTCGATTATGTATAGCGCCAAATGAGCCAACGTAATTCATAGGCATTAAGTATTAAGTTATATAATTATGTACCAAAACCCATTGTGATGAGATGTTTTCTTGAACACAATAAAAAATCCATCTATCTATCTATCTATCTATGTATTCTAGCTCCGGAGACATCATTATTTTTGGGTTGAACTTCTTTCTCGGTGGCCCTACAGTTACCTGTCTTGATGGGAAAGACATCTCAGAGTAGTATGTAAGAAGCTGAGTGAAAAGTTCATATGCCAAGTTGGGACATTCCTGTGCAAATACCTCTACCCAGTCTTCTTGTTGAAGGTAGTTGTGGAATCTCATTAGATTCTCATCGCAAAAATCCCTACGATAGTAGAATTGCTTGTGTTTCCCCTTGCTGGCTTCATTGTTTAAATTGAAATCAATTTTCAAGAACTGTGAGTAATGATCAGATAAATTTAGGTCGACTATTGCTACACTATGGATGAAGTTTGACTTTATTAAAAAGTTGTCGATACATGTCATAGAATTTGCCTTCACCCTTGTTGGCACCCTTAAACTAATGTCAATTTCATAAGAGGATAGTCAAGTTAGATTGGTACTATGAACCATGAAATTGATATTGAAATCTCCGCCAATGATGAGCGTTGTCGTTTTATACCTATATATATATTTTTTATACCTATATAAACATAATTGAATACAACCCAGATACGATGATTGTTCAATCTATACTGAATTCAACCTTCTGCTCGATTCGGTCGCTTGTATATAAAACGGAAGAACAGTTACCTGGTGAGTATTGCTATATAAACATCATCACGATATCATCGAATACAACTCAGATACAATTATCGTTTCGTCTAACCATTTAACCTTCTGTTCAATTCAGTCGCTAGTATGTCCCAGATAACACAAAAACCTTTTGAGGATCTTCTGAGGCGGTCACATTAACGTCCTCAATACGTCGAGAGGCTTTCAAAGAACGTCCCTAGGACGTCCTCCTGTTACCATTTTCCACGTTCAAATAACGTCTCAGAAGATCCCCACGAGGTCTTACTTTTTTTATTCACTCCAGTTATGCCTTTTTTGAGTTTTTATTATTCTCAGAATGACTTTTGAGCATATCTGCGAACTAATGGAAATGAAAAAAAAAAATAAAAAAAAATCAGCGCTATCATGGTCACCCATCCAAATCCTAGCCACTGCTGTCGTTGCTTTACTTCTGTGATTCAACTCACCTCCTCATTGCAATGTCGCTATTCCGTGAACTTATAAATGTTTAACTTTCAATGTGATTTGAACAACAATTATTTTCAAGGATTTTTATTACTAAAATTGGAATACTTATTTTTTTCAATAATAATGGACAAGATATTTTTTCTTGATATATAACTCACTTCTAAATTGGGAAATTCATATGGAGTGGAGAACCAATCAATATCGAATAATTAAAAATTAATTCAATAATAAAGAACGCTTCGTCCGATTTTGATAATTTGTAACTCGATTTAAAAAAATATATATGTATATCTATCTCGTGACTTGGAGGAGATGAAATTTACATAAAAATATTTACCTTTTTCAATTATTTTTATGAGTAGAACATACTCCGGTCAATTGCTCCTAACTTCACATGAGTACCTATACAAGACGAAAATATCATCAGAATACATCCATATAGGCCCACACAATACACATATCCACATCCCCCGGGCTGCCGCTGAAAATACTAATGTGGGACAATTATGTCGAAAATTTTGAGCCTAGTAACGTTATCAGGATGTAGAATATAGAACATCCTCCTACAGTCTTTTGGCGACTATTAGAGCACGTCCTTAGGCCCACACATATCTACATCCTCAGGCTGCCGCTCGGAGGACTAATGTGCGACAAGTATGTCGAAAATTCTGAGCCTTGTGACGTTCTCAGGATGTAGAATATAGAACATCCTCTAAAGTCTTTTGGCGACTATTAGAGGACGTCCTTAGGCGAATGTGTGTTATCTGGGGTGTAACGGAAGTACTGTCACCTGGTAAGTATCACTATATTACAGTATTGCGATATAATCGGATACCACCAAGATACATTGATTGTTCAGTCTATCCATTCAACTTTCTGTTCGTTTCGGTCGCTCGTATGTGAAACGGGAATACCGTCACCTTATGTGTATAACTATATACACAGCATAACATCATAATCGAATACAACCCAGATACTATCCATTCAACCTTCTGTTCGATTCGGTTGCTCGTATGTATAACGAAAGAACAGTAACCTGGTGAGTATTTCTATATGAACGTCATCACGATATAATCGAATACAACTCAGTTACAATTATCGTTCCGTCTAACCATCCAACCTTATGTTCGATTCAGACGCTCGTATGTGTAACGAAAGAACCGTTACATGGTAGGTGTAGTTAAATATACAACATAACGATATAATCGGAGACAACCCAGATACAATGATTGTTCAATCTATCCATTCAACCTTACGTTCGATTCGATTGCTCGTATGTATAACGGAATAACTGTTACCTGGTTTGACATACTATATGATAATCATCACGATATACTCGAATACAACCCCAGATACGATTATTGTTTAGTCTATCCATTCAACTTTCTGTTCAATTCAGTCGTTCTTATGAAAAACGGAAGAACAGTTACCTGGTGAGTATAACTATATAAACCTAATCGAATACAACCCAGATACGATGAATTTTCAATCTATTCATTTAACCTTCTGCTCGATTCAGTCGCTTCTATGTAAAACGGAAGAACAGTTACCTGGTGAATATTGCTATATAAACATCATCACTATATAATCGAATACAACTCAGATACAATTATCGCTTCGTCTATCCATTCAACCTTCTGTTCGATTCGGTTTCTCGTATGTATAACGAAAGAACAGTAACCTGGTGAGTATTTCTATATGAACGTCATCACGATATAATCGAATACAACTCAGATACAATGATCATTCCGTCTATCCATCCAACCTAATGTTCGATTGGGTCGCTCGTATGTATAACGCAAGAACAGTCACCTGGTGAGTATTACTATATAAACATCACCACGATATAATCGAATACAACTCAGTTACAATTATCGTTCCGTCTAACCATCCAACCTTATGTTCGATTCAGACGCTCGTATGTGTAACGAAAGAACCGTTACATGGTAGGTGTAACTAAATATACAGCATAACGATATAATCGGAGACAACCCAGATACAATGATTGTTCAATCTATCCATTCAACCTTATGTTCGATTTGGTTGCTCGTATGTATAACGGAAGAACTTTCACCTGGTTAGACATACTATGTGATGATAATCACGATATAATCAAATACAACCCAGATACGATGATTGTTCAGTCTATCCATTCAACCTTCTGTTCAGTTCAGTCGCTCTTATTTATAACTGGAGAACAGTTTCCTGGTGAGTATAATTATATGAACATCATCAAGATATAATCGAATACAACCCCAGATACGATTATTGTTTAGTCTATCCATTCAACCTTCTGTTCAATTCAGTCGCTCGTATGTATAACGGAAGAACAGTTACCTGGTGAGTATAACTATATAAACATAATCGAATACAACCCAGATACGATGATTGTTCAATCTATACTAAATTTAACCTTCTGCTCGATTCGGTCGCTTGTATGTAAAACGGAAGAACAGTTACCTGGTGAGTATTACTATATAAACATAATCGAATACAACCCAGATACGATGATTGTTCATTCTATTCATTTAACCTTCAGCTCGATTCGGTCGCTTGTATGTAAAACAGAAGAACAGTTACCTGGTGAGTATTGCTATATAAACATCATCACGATATCATCGTATACAACTCAGATACAATTATCGTTTCGTCTAACCATTCAACCTTCTGTTCGATTAAGTCGCTAGCATGTGTAACGGAAGTACCGTCACCTGGTAAGTATCACTATATATACAGTATTGCGATATAATTGGATACCACCCAGATACATTTGATTGTTCAGTCTATCCATTCAACTTTCTTTTCGTTTCGGTCGCTTGTATGTAAAACGGGAATACCGTCTCCTAGTGTGTATAACTATATACACAGCATAACATCATAATCGAATACAACCCATATACTATCCATTCAACCTTCTGTTCAATTCAGTTTCTCGTATGTATAACGGAAGAACAGTTACCTGGTGAGTATAACTATATAAACATAATCGAATACAACCCAGATACGATGATTGTTCAATCTATACTGAATTCAACCTTCTGCTCGATTCGGTCGCTTGTATGTAAAACGGAAGAACAGTTACCTGGTGAGTATTGCTATATAAACATCATCACGATATCATCGAATACAACTCAGATACAATTATCGTTTCGTCTAACCATTCAACATTCTGTTCGATTCAGTCGCTAGTATGTGTAACGGAAGTATCGTCACCTGGTAAGTATCACTATATATACAGTATTGCGATATAATCTGATACCACCCAGATACATTGATTGTTCAGTCTATCCATTCAACTTTCTTTTCGTTTCGGTCGCTCGTATGTAAAACGGGAATACCGTCTCTTAGTGTGTATAACTATATACACAGCATAACATCATAATCGAATACAACCCATATACTATCCATTCAACCTTCTGTTCAATTCAGTCGCTCGTATGTATAACGGAAGAACAGTTACCTGGTGGGTATAACTATATGAACATAATCGAATACAACCCAGATACGATGATTGTTCAATCTATACTGAATTCAACCTTCTGCTCGATTCGGTCGCTTGTATGTAAAACGGAAGAACAGTTACCTGGTGAGTATTGCTATATAAACATCATCACGATATCATCGAATACAACTCAGATACAATTATCGTTTAGTCTAACCATTTAACCTTCTGTTCGATTCAGTCGCTAGTATGTGTAACGGAAGTACTGTCACCTGGTAAGTATCACTATATATACAGTATTGCGATATAATCGGATACCACCCAGATACATTGATTGTTCAGTCTATCCATTCAACTTTCTGTTCGTTTCGGTCGCTCGTATGTGAAACGGGAATACCGTCACCTTATGTGTATAACTATATACACAGCATAACATAATGATCGAATACAACCCAGATACTATCCATTCAACCTTCTGTTCGATTCGGTTGCTCGTATGTATAACGAAAGAACAGTAACCTGGTGAGTATTTCTATATGAACGTCATCACGATATAATCGAATACAACTTAGTTACAATTATCGTTCCGTCTAACCATCCAACCTTATGTTCGATTCAGACGCTCGTATGTGTAACGAAAGAACCGTTACATGGTAGGTGTAGTTAAATATACAACATAACGATATAATCGGAGACAACCCAGATACAATGATTGTTCAATCTATCCATTCAACCTTATGTTCGATTCGGTTGCTAGTATGTATAACGAAAGAACAGTTACCTGGTTAGACATAATATATAATAATCATCACGAAATAATCGAATACAACCCAGATACGATGATTGTTCAGTCTATCCATTCAACCTTCAGTTCAATTCAGTCGCTCGTATGTATAACTGAAGAACAGTTACCTGGTGAGTATAACTATATAAACATTATCGAATACAACAGAACTCAGATACGATGATTGTTCAATCTATCCATTCAACCTTATGTTCGATTCGGTTGCTCGTATGTATATCGGAAGAACAGGTACCTGATGAGTATATCTATATAAACATAATCGAATACAACTCAGATACGATGATTGTTCAATCTATCCATTTAACCTTCTGCTCGATTCGGTCGCTTGTATGTAAAACGGAAGGACAGTTACCTGGTGAGTATTGCTATATAAACATCATCACGATATCATCGAACACAACTCAGATACAATTATCGTTTCGTCTAACCATTCAACATTCTGTTCGATTCAGTCGCTAGTATGTGTAACGGAAGTATCGTCACCTGGTAATTATCACTATATATACAGTATTGCGATATAATCGGATACCACCCAGATACATTGATTGTTCAGTCTATCCATTCAACTTTCTTTTCGTTTCGGTCGCTCGTATGTAAAACGGGAATACCGTCTCCTAGTGTGTATAACTAACTATATACACAGCATAACATCATAATCGAATACAACCCATATACTATCCATTCAACCTTCTGTTCAATTCAGTCGCTCGTATGTATAACGGAAGAACAGTTACCTGGTGAGTATAACTATATAAACATAATCGAATACAACCCAGATACGATGATTGTTCAATCTATACTGAATTCAACCTTCTGCTCGATTCGGTCGCTTGTATGTAAAACGGAAGAACAGTTACCTGGTGAGTATTGCTATAAAAACATCATCACGATATCATCGAATACAACTCAGATACAATTATCGTTTCGTCTAACCATTCAACATTCTGTTCGATTCAGTCGCTAGTATGTGTAACGGAAGTATCGTCACCTGGTAAGTATCACTATATATACAGTATTGCGATATAATCTGATACCACCCAGATACATTGATTGTTCAGTCTATCCATTCAACTTTCTTTTCGTTTCGGTCGCTCGTATGTAAAACGGGAATACCGTCTCCTAGTGTGTATAACTATATACACAGCATAACATCATAATCGAATACAACCCATATACTATCCATTCAACCTTCTGTTCAATTCAGTCGCTCGTATGTATAACGGAAGAACAGTTACCTGGTGAGTATAACTATATGAACATAATCGAATACAACCCAGATACGATGATTGTTCAATCTATACTGAATTCAACCTTCTGCTCGATTCGGTCGCTTGTATGTAAAACGGAAGAACAGTTACCTGGTGAGTATTGCTATATAAACATCATCACGATATCATCGAATACAACTCAGATACAATTATCGTTTCGTCTAACCATTTAACCTTCTGTTCGATTCAGTCGCTAGTATGTGTAACGGAAGTACCGTCACCTGGTAAGTATCACTATATAAACAGTATTGCGATATAATCGGATACCACCCAGATACATTGATTGTTCAGTCTATCCATTCAACTATCTGTTCGTTTCGGTCGCTCGTATGTGAAACGGGAATACCGTCACCTTATGTGTATAACTATATACACAGCATAACATCATAATCGAATACAACCCAGATACTATCCATTCAACCTTCTGTTCGATTCGGTTGCTCGTATGTATAACGAAAGAACAGTAACCTGGTGAGTATTTCTATATGAACGTCATCACGATATAATCGAATACAACTTAGTTACAATTATCGTTCCGTCTAACCATCCAACCTTATGTTCGATTCAGACGCTCGTATGTGTAACGAAAGAACCGTTACATGGTAGGTGTAGTTAAATATACAACATAACGATATAATCGGAGACAACCCAGATACAATGATTGTTCAATCTATCCATTCAACCTTATGTTCGATTCGGTTGCTAGTATGTATAACGAAAGAACAGTTACCTGGTTAGACATAATATATAATAATCATCACGAAATAATCGAATACAACCCAGATACGATGATTGTTCAGTCTATCCATTCAACCTTCAGTTCAATTCAGTCGCTCGTATGTATAACTGAAGAACAGTTACCTGGTGAGTATAACTATATAAACATTATCGAATACAACAGAACTCAGATACGATGATTGTTCAATCTATCCATTCAACCTTATGTTCGATTCGGTTGCTCGTATGTATATCGGAAGAACAGGTACCTGGTGAGTATATCTATATAAACATAATCGAATACAACTCAGATACGATGATTGTTCAATCTATCCATTCAACCTTCTGCTCGATTCGGTCGCTTGTATGTAAAACGGAAGGACAGTTACCTGGTGAGTATTGCTATATAAACATCATCACGATATCATCGAACACAACTCAGATACAATTATCGTTTCGTCTAACCATTCAACATTCTGTTCGATTCAGTCGCTAGTATGTGTAACGGAAGTATCGTCACCTGGTAATTATCACTATATATACAGTATTGCGATATAATCGGATACCACCCAGATACATTGATTGTTCAGTCTATCCATTCAACTTTCTTTTCGTTTCGGTCGCTCGTATGTAAAACGGGAATACCGTCTCCTAGTGTGTATAACTAACTATATACACAGCATAACATCATAATCGAATACAACCCATATACTATCCATTCAACCTTCTGTTCAATTCAGTCGCTCGTATGTATAACGGAAGAACAGTTACCTGGTGAGTATAACTATATAAACATAATCGAATACAACCCAGATACGATGATTGTTCAATCTATACTGAATTCAACCTTCTGCTCGATTCGGTCGCTTGTATGTAAAACGGAAGAACAGTTACCTGGTGAGTATTGCTATATTAACATCATCACGATATCATCGAATACAACTCAGATACAATTATCGTTTCGTCTAACCATTTAACCTTCTGTTCGATTCAGTCGCTAGTATGTGTAACGGAAGTACCGTCACCTGGTAAGTATCACTATATATACAGTATTGCGATATAATCGGATACCACCCAGATACATTGATTGTTCAGTCTATCCATTTAACTTTCTGTTCGTTTCGGTCGCTCGTATGTGAAACGGGAATACCGTCACCTTATGTGTATAACTATATACACAGCATAACATCATAATCGAATACAACCCAGATACTATCCATTCAACCTTCTGTTCGATTCGGTTGCTCGTATGTATAACGAAAGAACAGTAACCTGGTGAGTATTTCTATATGAACGTCATCACGATATAATCGAATAAAACTTAGTTACAATTATCGTTCCGTCTAACCATCCAACCTTATGTTCGATTCAGACGCTCGTATGTGTAACGAAAGAACCGTTACATGGTAGGTGTAGTTAAATATACAACATAACGATATAATCGGAGACAACCCAGATACAATGATTGTTCAATCTATCCATTCAACCTTATGTTCGATTCGGTTGCTAGTATGTATAACGAAAGAACAGTTACCTGGTTAGACATAATATATAATAATCATCACGAAATAATCGAATACAACCCAGATACGATGATTGTTCAGTCTATCCATTCAACCTTCAGTTCAATTCAGTCGCTCGTATGTATAACGGAAGAACAGTTACCTGGTGAGTATAACTATATAAACATTATCGAATACAACAGAACTCAGATACGATGATTGTTCAATCTATCCATTCAACCTTATGTTCGATTCGGTTGCTCGTATGTATATCGGAAGAACAGGTACCTGGTGAGTATATCTATATAAACATAATCGAATACAACTCAGATACGATGATTGTTCAATCTATCCATTTAACCTTCTGCTCGATTCGGTCGCTTGTATGTAAAACGGAAGGACAGTTACCTGGTGAGTATTGCTATATAAACATCATCACGATATCATCGAATACAACTCAGATACAATTATCGTTTCGTCTAACCATTCAACATTCTGTTAGATTCAGTCGCTAGTATGTGTAACGGAAGTATCGTCACCTGGTAAGTATCACTATATATACAGTATTGCGATATAATCGGATACCACCCAGATATATTGATTGTTCAGTCTATCCATTCAACTTTCTTTTCGTTTCGGTCGCTCGTATGTAAAACGGGAATACCGTCTCCTAGTGTGTATAACTATATACACAGCATAACATCATAATCGAATACAACCCATATACTATCCATTCAACCTTCTGTTCAATTCAGTCGCTCGTATGTATAACGGAAGAACAGTTACCTGGTGAGTATTACTATATAAACATAATCGAATACAACCCAGATACGATGATTGTTCAATCTATACTGAATTCAACCTTCTGCTCGATTCGGTCGCTTGTATGTAAAACGGAAGAACAGTTACCTGGTGAGTATAGCTATATAAACATCATCACGATATCATCGAATACAACTCAGATACAATTATCGTTTCGTCTAACCATTCAACATTCTGTTCGATTCAGTCGCTAGTATGTGTAACGGAAGTATCGTCACCTGGTAAGTATCACTATATATACAGTATTGCGATATAATCGGATACCACCCAGATACATTGAATGTTCAGTCTAATCATTCAACTTTCTTTTTGTTTCGGTCCCTCGTATGTAAAACGGGAATACCGTCTCCTAGTGTGTATAACTATATACACAGCATAACATCATAATCGAATACAACCTATATACTATCCATTCAACCTTCTGTTCAATTCAGTCGCTCGTATGTATAACGGAAGAACAGTTACCTGGTGAGTATAACTATATAAACATAATCGAATACAACCCAGATACGATGATTGTTCAATCTATACTGAAATCAACCTTCTGCTCGATTCGGTCGCTTGTATGTAAAACGGAAGAACAGTTACCTGGTGAGTATTGCTATATAAACATCATCACGATATCATCGAATACAACTCAGATACAATTATCGTTTCGTCTATCCATTTAACCTTCTGTTCGATTCAGTCGCTAGTATGTGTAACGGAAGTACCGTCACCTGGTAAGTATCACTATATATACAGTATTGCGATATAATCGGATACCACCCAGATACATTGATTGTTCAGTCTATCCATTCAACTTTCTGTTCGTTTCGGTCGCTCGTATGTGAAACGGGAATACCGTCACCTTATGTGTATAACTATATACACAGCATAACATCATAATCGAATACAACCCAGATACTATCCATTCAACCTTCTGCTCGATTCGGTCGCTTGTATGTAAAACGGAAGAACAGTTACCTGGTGAGTATAGCTATATAAACATCATCACGATATCATCGAATACAACTCAGATACAATTATCGTTTCGTCTAACCATTCAACATTCTGTTCGATTCAGTCGCTAGTATGTGTAACGGAAGTATCGTCACCTGGTAAGTATCACTATATATACAGTATTGCGATATAATCGGATACCACCCAGATACATTGAATGTTCAGTCTAATCATTCAACTTTCTTTTTGTTTCGGTCCCTCGTATGTAAAACGGGAATACCGTCTCCTAGTGTGTATAACTATATACACAGCATAACATCATAATCGAATACAACCTATATACTATCCATTCAACCTTCTGTTCAATTCAGTCGCTCGTATGTATAACGGAAGAACAGTTACCTGGTGAGTATAACTATATAAACATAATCGAATACAACCCAGATACGATGATTGTTCAATCTATACTGAAATCAACCTTCTGCTCGATTCGGTCGCTTGTATGTAAAACGGAAGAACAGTTACCTGGTGAGTATTGCTATATAAACATCATCACGATATCATCGAATACAACTCAGATACAATTATCGTTTCGTCTATCCATTTAACCTTCTGTTCGATTCAGTCGCTAGTATGTGTAACGGAAGTACCGTCACCTGGTAAGTATCACTATATATACAGTATTGCGATATAA
Organism: Chrysomela aeneicollis; assembly: GCA_029955515.1. Classification (NCBI taxonomy): domain Eukaryota; kingdom Metazoa; phylum Arthropoda; class Insecta; order Coleoptera; family Chrysomelidae; genus Chrysomela; species Chrysomela aeneicollis. The sequence goes on from JARUHQ010000008.1 coordinate 295,821, forward strand.
TCGGATACCACCCAGATACATTGATTGTTCAGTCTATCCATTCAACTTTCTGTTCGTTTCGGTCGCTCGTATGTGAAACGGGAATACCGTCACCTTATGTGTATAACTATATACACAGCATAACATCATAATCGAATACAACCCAGATACTATCCATTCAACCTTCTGCTCGATTCGGTCGCTTGTATGTAAAACGGAAGAACAGTTACCTGGTGAGTATAGCTATATAAACATCATCACGATATCATCGAATACAACTCAGATACAATTATCGTTTCGTCTAACCATTCAACATTCTGTTCGATTCAGTCGCTAGTATGTGTAACGGAAGTATCGTCACCTGGTAAGTATCACTATATATACAGTATTGCGATATAATCGGATACCACCCAGATACATTGAATGTTCAGTCTAATCATTCAACTTTCTTTTTGTTTCGGTCCCTCGTATGTAAAACGGGAATACCGTCTCCTAGTGTGTATAACTATATACACAGCATAACATCATAATCGAATACAACCTATATACTATCCATTCAACCTTCTGTTCAATTCAGTCGCTCGTATGTATAACGGAAGAACAGTTACCTGGTGAGTATAACTATATAAACATAATCGAATACAACCCAGATACGATGATTGTTCAATCTATACTGAAATCAACCTTCTGCTCGATTCGGTCGCTTGTATGTAAAACGGAAGAACAGTTACCTGGTGAGTATTGCTATATAAACATCATCACGATATCATCGAATACAACTCAGATACAATTATCGTTTCGTCTATCCATTTAACCTTCTGTTCGATTCAGTCGCTAGTATGTGTAACGGAAGTACCGTCACCTGGTAAGTATCACTATATATACAGTATTGCGATATAATCGGATACCACCCAGATACATTGATTGTTCAGTCTATCCATTCAACTTTCTGTTCGTTTCGGTCGCTCGTATGTGAAACGGGAATACCGTCACCTTATGTGTATAACTATATACACAGCATAACATCATAATCGAATACAACCCAGATACTATCCATTCAACCTTCTGTTCGATTCGGTTGCTCGTATGTATAACGAAAGAACAGTAACCTGGTGAGTATTTATATATGAACGTCATCACGATATAATCGAATACAACTTAGTTACAATTATCGTTCCGTCTAATCATCCAACCTTATGTTCGATTCAGACGCTCGTATGTGTAACGAAAGAACCGTTACATGGTAGGTGTAGTTAAATATACAACATAACGATATAATCGGAGACAACCCAGATACAATGATTGTTCAATCTATCCATTCAACCTTATGTTCGATTCGGTTTCTAGTATGTATAACGAAAGAACAGTTACCTGGTTAGACATAATATATAATAATCATCACGAAATAATCGAATACAACCCAGATACGATGATTGTTCAGTCTATCCATTTAACCTTCTGTTCAGTTCAGTCGCTCTTATGTATAACTGGAGAACAGTTACCTGGTGAGTATAACTATATAAACATAATCGAATACAACTCAGATACGATGATTGTTCAATCTATCCATTCAACCTTATGTTCGATTCGGTTGCTCGTATGTATATCGGAAGAACAGGTACCTGGTGAGTATATCTATATAAACATAATCGAATACAACTCAGATACGATGATTGTTCAATCTATCCATTTAACCTTCTGCTCGATTCGGTCGCTTGTATGTAAAACGGAAGGACAGTTACCTGGTGAGTATTGCTATATAAACATCATCACGATATCATCGAACACAACTCAGATACAATTATCGTTTCGTCTAACCATTCAACATTCTGTTCGATTCAGTCGCTAGTATGTGTAACGGAAGTATCGTCACCTGGTAATTATCACTATATATACAGTATTGCGATATAATCGGATACCACCCAGATACATTGATTGTTCAGTCTATCCATTCAACTTTCTTTTCGTTTCGGTCGTTCTTATGTAAAACGGGAATACCGTCTCCTAGTGTGTATAACTAACTATATACACAGCATAACATCATAATCGAATACAACCCATATACTATCCATTCAACCTTCTGTTCAATTCAGTCGCTCGTATGTATAACGGAAGAACAGTTACCTGGTGAGTATAACTATATAAACATAATCGAATACAACCCAGATACGATGATTGTTCAATCTATACTGAATTCAACCTTCTGCTCGATTCGGTCGCTTGTATGTAAAACGGAAGAACAGTTACCTGGTGAGTATTGCTATATTAACATCATCACGATATCATCGAATACAACTCAGATACAATTATCGTTTCGTCTAACCATTCAACCTTCTGTTCGATTCAGTCGCTAGTATGTGTAACGGAAGTACCGTCACCTGGTAAGTATCACTATATATACAGTATTGCGATATAATCGGATACCACCCAGATACATTGATTGTTCAGTCTATCCATTTAACTTTCTGTTCGTTTCGGTCGCTCGTATGTGAAACGGGAATACCGTCACCTTATGTGTATAACTATATACACAGCATAACATCATAATCGAATACAACCCAGATACTATCCATTCAACCTTCTGTTCGATTCGGTTGCTCGTATGTATAACGAAAGAACAGTAACCTGGTGAGTATTTCTATATGAACTATATAACTATATAAACATTATCGAATACAACAGAACTCAGATACGATGATTGTTCAATCTATCCATTCAACCTTATGTTCGATTCGGTTGCTCGTATGTATATCGGAAGAACAGGTACCTGGTGAGTATATCTATATAAACATAATCGAATACAACTCAGATACGATGATTGTTCAATCTATCCATTTAACCTTCTGCTCGATTCGGTCGCTTGTATGTAAAACGGAAGGACAGTTACCTGGTGAGTATTGCTATATAAACATCATCACGATATCATCGAATACAACTCAGATACAATTATCGTTTCGTCTAACCATTCAACATTCTGTTAGATTCAGTCGCTAGTATGTGTAACGGAAGTATCGTCACCTGGTAAGTATCACTATATATACAGTATTGCGATATAATCGGATACCACCCAGATATATTGATTGTTCAGTCTATCCATTCAACTTTCTTTTCGTTTCGGTCGCTCGTATGTAAAACGGGAATACCGTCTCCTAGTGTGTATAACTATATACACAGCATAACATCATAATCGAATACAACCCATATACTATCCATTCAACCTTCTGTTCAATTCAGTCGCTCGTATGTATAACGGAAGAACAGTTACCTGGTGAGTATTACTATATAAACATAATCGAATACAACTCAGATACGATGATTGTTCAATCTATCCATTCAACCTTATGTTTGATTCGGTTGCTCGTATGTATATCGAAAGAACAAGTACCTGGTGAGTATATCTATATAAACATAATCGAATACAACTCAGATACGATGATTGTTCAGTCTATCCATTCAACTTTCTGTTCGTTTCGGTCGCTCGTATGTGAAACGGGAATACCGTCACCTTATGTGTATAACTATATACACAGCATAACATCATAATCGAATACAACCCAGATACTATCCATTCAACCTTCTGTTCGATTCGGTTGCTCGTATGTATAACGAAAGAACAGTAACCTGGTGAGTATTGCTATATAAACATCATCACGATATCATCGAATACAACTCAGATACAATTATCGTTTCGTCTAACCATTCAACATTATGTTCGATTCAGTCGCTAGTATGTGTAACGGAAGTACCGTCACCTGGTAAGTATCACTATATATACAGTATTGCGATATAATCGGATACCACCCAGATACATTGATTGTTCAGTCTATCCATTCAACTTTCTGTTCGTTTCGGTCGCTCGTATGTGAAACGGGAATACCGTCACCTTATGTGTATAACTATATACACAGCATAACATCATAATCGAATACAACCCAGATACTATCCATTCAACCTTCTGTTCGATTCGGTTGCTCGTATGTATAACGAAAGAACAGTAACCTGGTGAGTATTTCTATATGAACGTCATCACGATATAATCGAATACAACTTAGTTACAATTATCGTTCCGTCTAATCATCCAACCTTATGTTCGATTCAGACGCTCGTATGTGTAACGAAAGAACCGTTACATGGTAGGTGTAGTTAAATATACAACATAACGATATAATCGGAGACAACCCAGATACAATGATTGTTCAATCTATCCATTCAACATTATGTTCGATTCGGTTGCTAGTATGTATAACGAAAGAACAGTTACCTGGTTAGACATAATATATGATAATCATCACGAAATAATCGAATACAACCCAGATACGATGATTGTTCAGTCGATCCATTTAACCTTCTGTTCAGTTCAGTCGCTCTTATGTATAACTGGAGAACAGTTACCTGGTGAGTATAACTATATAAACATAATCGAATACAACTCAGATACAATGATTGTTCAATCTATCCATTCAACCTTATGTTCGATTCGGTTGCTCGTATGTATATCGGAAGAACAGGTACCTGGTGAGTATATCTATATAAACATAATCGAATACAACTCAGATACGATGATTGTTCAATCTATCCATTTAACCTTCTGCTCGATTCGGTCGCTTGTATGTAAAACGGAAGGACAGTTACCTGGTGAGTATTGCTATATAAACATCATCACGATATCATCGAATACAACTCAGATACAATTATCGTTTCGTCTAACCATTCAACATTCTGTTCGATTCAGTCGCTAGTATGTGTAACGGAAGTATCGTCACCTGGTAATTATCACTATATATACAGTATTGCGATATAATCGGATACCACCCAGATACATTGATTGTTCAGTCTATCCATTCAACTTTCTTTTCGTTTCGGTCGCTCGTATGTAAAACGGGAATACCGTCTCCTAGTGTGTATAACTAACTATATACACAGCATAACATCATAATCGAATACAACCCATATACTATCCATTCAACCTTCTGTTCAATTCAGTCGCTCGTATGTATAACGGAAGAACAGTTACCTGGTGAGTATAACTATATAAACATAATCGAATACAACCCAGATACGATGATTGTTCAATCTATACTGAATTCAACCTTCTGCTCGATTCGGTCGCTTGTATGTAAAACGGAAGAACAGTTACCAGGTGAGTATTGCTATATTAACATCATCACGATATCATCGAATACAACTCAGATACAATTATCGTTTCGTCTAACCATTCAACCTTCTGTTCGATTCAGTCGCTAGTATGTGTAACGGAAGTACCGTCACCTGGTAAGTATCACTATATATACAGTATTGCGATATAATCGGATACCACCCAGATACATTGATTGTTCAGTCTATCCATTTAACTTTCTGTTCGTTTCGGTCGCTCGTATGTGAAACGGGAATACCGTCACCTTATGTGTATAACTATATACACAGCATAACATCATAATCGAATACAACCCAGATACTATCCATTCAACCTTCTGTTCGATTCGGTTGCTCGTATGTATAACGAAAGAACAGTAACCTGGTGAGTATTTCTATATGAACGTCATCACGATATAATCGAATACAACTTAGTTACAATTATCGTTCCGTCTAACCATCCAACCTTATGTTCGATTCAGACGCTCGTATGTCTAACGAAAGAACCGTTACATGGTAGGTGTAGTTAAATATACAACATAACGATATAATCGGAGACAACCCAGATACAATGATTGTTCAATCTATCCATTCAACCTTATGTTCGATTCGGTTGCTAGTATGTATAACGAAAGAACAGTTACCTGGTTAGACATAATATATAATAATCATCACGAAATAATCGAATACAACCCAGATACGATGATTGTTCAGTCTATCCATTCAACCTTCAGTTCAATTCAGTCGCTCGTATGTATAACGGAAGAACAGTTACCTGGTGAGTATAACTATATAAACATTATCGAATACAACTCAGATACGATGATTGTTCAATCTATCCATTCAACCTTATGTTCGATTCGGTTGCTCGTATGTATATCGGAAGAACAGGTACCTGGTGAGTATATCTATATAAACATAATCGAATACAACTCAGATACGATGATTGTTCAATCTATCCATTTAACCTTCTGCTCGATTCGGTCGCTTGTATGTAAAACGGAAGGACAGTTACCTGGTGAGTATAACTATATGAACATCATCACGATATAATCGAATACAACCCCAGATACGATCATTGTTTAGTCTATCCATTCAACCTTCAGTTCAATTCAGTCGCTCGTATGTATAACGGAAGAACAGTTACCTGGTGAGTATATCTATATAAACATAATCGAATACAACTCAGATACGATGATTGTTCAATCTATCCATTCAACCTTATGTTCGATTCGGTTGCTCGTATGTATATCGGAAGAACAGGTACCTGGTGAGTATATCTATATAAACATAATTTAATACAACTCAGATACGATGATTGTTCAATCTATCCATTTAACCTTCTGCTCGATTCGGTCGCTTGTATGTAAAACGGAAGGACAGTTACCTGGTGAGTATTGCTATATAAACATCATCACGATATCATCGAATACAACTCAGATACAATTATCGTTTCGTCTAACCATTCAACATTCTGTTAGATTCAGTCGCTAGTATGTGTAACGAATGTATCGTCACCTGGTAAGTATCACTATATATACAGTATTGCGATATAATCGGATACCACCCAGATATATTGATTGTTCAGTCTATCCATTCAACTTTCTTTTCGTTTCGGTCGCTCGTATGTAAAACGGGAATACCGTCTCCTAGTGTGTATAACTATATACACAGCATAACATCATAATCGAATACAACCCATATACTATCCATTCAACCTTCTGTTCAATTCAGTCGCTCGTATGTATAACGGAAGAACAGTTACCTGGTGAGTATTACTATATAAACATAATCGAATACAACCCAGATACGATGATTGTTCAATCTATACTGAATTCAACCTTCTGCTCGATTCGGTCGCTTGTATGTAAAACGGAAGAACAGTTACCTGGTGAGTATTGCTATATAAACATCATCACGATATCATCGAATACAACTCAGATACAATTATCGTTTCGTCTAACCATTCAACATTCTGTTCGATTCAGTCGCTAGTATGTGTAACGGAAGTATCGTCACCTGGTAAGTATCACTATATATACAGTATTGCGATATAATTGGATACCACCCAGATACATTGATTGTTCAGTCTAATCATTCAACTTTCTTTTTGTTTCGGTCGCTCGTATGTAAAACGGGAATACCGTCTCCTAGTGTGTATAACTATATATACAGCATAACATCATAATCGAATACAACCTATATACTATCCATTCAACCTTCTGTTCAATTCAGTCGCTCGTATGTATAACGGAAGAACAGTTACCTGGTGAGAAAAACTATATAAACATAATCGAATACAACCCAGATACGATGATTGTTCAATCTATACTGAATTCAACCTTCTGCTCGATTCGGTCGCTTGTATGTAAAACGGAAGAACAGTTACCTGGTGAGTATTGCTATATAAACATCATCACGATATCATCGAATACAATTCAGATACAATTATCGTTTCGTCTAACCATTTAACCTTCTGTTCGATTCAGTCGCTAGTATGTGTAACGGAAGTACCGTCACCTTGTAAGTATCACTATATATACAGTATTGCGATATAATCGGATACCACCCAGATACATTGATTGTTCAGTCTATCCATTCAACTTTCTGTTCGTTTCGGTCGCTCGTATGTGAAACGGGAATACCGTCACCTTATGTGTATAACTATATACACAGCATAACATAATAATCGAATACAACCCAGATACTATCCATTCAACCTTCTGTTCGATTCGGTTGCTCGTATGTATAACGAAAGAACAGTAACCTGGTGAGTATTTCTATATGAACGTCATCACGATATAATCGAATACAACTTAGTTACAATTATCGTTCCGTCTAACCATCCAACCTTATGTTCGATTCAGACGATCGTATGTGTAACGAAAGAACCGTTACATGGTAGGTGTAGTTAAATATACAACATAACGATATAATCGGAGACAACCCAGATACAATGATTGTTCAATCTATCCATTCAACCTTATGTTCGATTCGGTTGCTAGTATGTATAACGAAAGAACAGTTACCTGGTTAGACATAATATATAATAATCATCACGAAATAATCGAATACAACCCAGATACGATGATTGTTCAGTCTATCCATTCAACCTTCAGTTCAATTCAGTCGCTCGTATGTATAACTGAAGAACAGTTACCTGGTGAGTATAACTATATAAACATTATCGAATACAACAGAACTCAGATACGATGATTGTTCAATCTATCCATTCAACCTTATGTTCGATTCGGTTGCTCGTATGTATATCGGAAGAACAGGTACCTGGTGAGTATATCTATATAAACATAATCGAATACAACTCAGATACGATGATTGTTCAATCTATCCATTCAACCTCCTGCTCGATTCGGTCGCTTGTATGTAAAACGGAAGGACAGTTACCTGGTGAGTATTGCTATATAAACATCATCACGATATCATCGAACACAACTCAGATACAATTATCGTTTCGTCTAACCATTCAACATTCTGTTCGATTCAGTCGCTAGTATGTGTAACGGAAGTATCGTCACCTGGTAATTATCACTATATATACAGTATTGCGATATAATCGGATACCACCCAGATACATTGATTGTTCAGTCTATCCATTCAACTTTCTTTTCGTTTCGGTCGCTCGTATGTAAAACGGGAATACCGTCTCCTAGTGTGTATAACTAACTATATACACAGCATAACATCATAATCGAATACAACCCATATACTATCCATTCAACCTTCTGTTCAATTCAGTCGCTCGTATGTATAACGGAAGAACAGTTACCTGGTGAGTATAACTATATAAACATAATCGAATACAACCCAGATACGATGATTGTTCAATCTATACTGAATTCAACCTTCTGCTCGATTCGGTCGCTTGTATGTAAAACGGAAGAACAGTTACCTGGTGAGTATTGCTATATTAACATCATCACGATATCATCGAATACAACTCAGATACAATTATCGTTTCGTCTAACCATTTAACCTTCTGTTCGATTCAGTCGCTAGTATGTGTAACGGAAGTACCGTCACCTGGTAAGTATCACTATATATACAGTATTGCGATATAATCGGATACCACCCAGATACATTGATTGTTCAGTCTATCCATTTAACTTTCTGTTCGTTTCGGTCGCTCGTATGTGAAACGGGAATACCGTCACCTTATGTGTATAACTATATACACAGCATAACATCATAATCGAATACAACCCAGATACTATCCATTCAACCTTCTGTTCGATTCGGTTGCTCGTATGTATAACGAAAGAACAGTAACCTGGTGAGTATTTCTATATGAACGTCATCACGATATAATCGAATAAAACTTAGTTACAATTATCGTTCCGTCTAACCATCCAACCTTATGTTCGATTCAGACGCTCGTATGTGTAACGAAAGAACCGTTACATGGTAGGTGTAGTTAAATATACAACATAACGATATAATCGGAGACAACCCAGATACAATGATTGTTCAATCTATCCATTCAACCTTATGTTCGATTCGGTTGCTAGTATGTATAACGAAAGAACAGTTACCTGGTTAGACATAATATATAATAATCATCACGAAATAATCGAATACAACCCAGATACGATGATTGTTCAGTCTATCCATTCAACCTTCAGTTCAATTCAGTCGCTCGTATGTATAACGGAAGAACAGTTACCTGGTGAGTATAACTATATAAACATTATCGAATACAACAGAACTCAGATACGATGATTGTTCAATCTATCCATTCAACCTTATGTTCGATTCGGTTGCTCGTATGTATATCGGAAGAACAGGTACCTGGTGAGTATATCTATATAAACATAATCGAATACAACTCAGATACGATGATTGTTCAATCTATCCATTTAACCTTCTGCTCGATTCGGTCGCTTGTATGTAAAACGGAAGGACAGTTACCTGGTGAGTATTGCTATATAAACATCATCACGATATCATCGAATACAACTCAGATACAATTATCGTTTCGTCTAACCATTCAACATTCTGTTAGATTCAGTCGCTAGTATGTGTAACGGAAGTATCGTCACCTGGTGAGTATCACTATATATACAGTATTGCGATATAATCGGATACCACCCAGATATATTGATTGTTCAGTCTATCCATTCAACTTTCTTTTCGTTTCGGTCGCTCGTATGTAAAACGGGAATACCGTCTCCTAGTGTGTATAACTATATACACAGCATAACATCATAATCGAATACAACCCATATACTATCCATTCAACCTTCTGTTCAATTCAGTCGCTCGTATGTATAACGGAAGAACAGTTACCTGGTGAGTATTACTATATAAACATAATCGAATACAACCCAGATACGATGATTGTTCAATCTATACTGAATTCAACCTTCTGCTCGATTCGGTCGCTTGTATGTAAAACGGAAGAACAGTTACCTGGTGAGTATTGCTATATAAACATCATCACGATATCATCGAATACAACTCAGATACAATTATCGTTTCGTCTAACCATTCAACATTCTGTTCGATTCAGTCGCTAGTATGTGTAACGGAAGTATCGTCACCTGGTAAGTATCACTATATATACAGTATTGCGATATAATCGGATACCACCCAGATACTGAATGTTCAGTCTAATCATTCAACTTTCTTTTTGTTTCGGTCGCTCGTATGTAAAACGGGAATACCGTCTCCTAGTGTGTATAACTATATACACAGCATAACATCATAATCGAATACAACCTATATACTATCCATTCAACCTTCTGTTCAATTCAGTCGCTCGTATGTATAACGGAAGAACAGTTACCTGGTGAGTATAACTATATAAACATAATCGAATACAACCCAGATACGATGATTGTTCAATCTATACTGAAATCAACCTTCTGCTCGATTCGGTCGCTTGTATGTAAAACGGAAGAACAGTTACCTGGTGAGTATTGCTATATAAACATCATCACGATATCATCGAATACAACTCAGATACAATTATCGTTTCGTCTATACATTTAACCTTCTGTTCGATTCAGTCGCTAGTATGTGTAACGGAAGTACCGTCACCTGGTAAGTATCACTATATATACAGTATTGCGATATAATCGGATACCACCCAGATACATTGATTGTTCAGTCTATCCATTCAACTTTCTGTTCGTTTCGGTCGCTCGTATGTGAAACGGGAATACCGTCACCTTATGTGTATAACTATATACACAGCATAACATCATAATCTAATACAACCCAGATACTATCCATTCAACCTTCTGTTCGATTCGGTTGCTCGTATGTATAACGAAAGAACAGTAACCTGGTGAGTATTTATATATGAACGTCATCACGATATAATCGAATACAACTTAGTTACAATTATCGTTCCGTCTAATCATCCAACCTTATGTTCGATTCAGACGCTCGTATGTGTAACGAAAGAACCGTTACATGGTAGGTGTAGTTAAATATACAACATAACGATATAATCGGAGACAACCCAGATACAATGATTGTTCAATCTATCCATTCAACCTTATGTTCGATTCGGTTGCTAGTATGTATAACGAAAGAACAGTTACCTGGTTAGACATAATATATAATAATCATCACGAAATAATCGAATACAACCCAGATACGATGATTGTTCAGTCTATCCATTTAACCTTCTGTTCAGTTCAGTCGCTCTTATGTATAACTGGAGAACAGTTACCTGGTGAGTATAACTATATAAACATAATCGAATACAACTCAGATACGATGATTGTTCAATCTATCCATTCAACCTTATGTTCGATTCGGTTGCTCGTATGTATATCGGAAGAACAGGTACCTGGTGAGTATATCTATATAAACATAATCGAATACAACTCAGATACGATGATTGTTCAATCTATCCATTTAACCTTCTGCTCGATTCGGTCGCTTGTATGTAAAACGGAAGGACAGTTACCTGGTGAGTATTGCTATATAAACATCATCACGATATCATCGAACACAACTCAGATACAATTATCGTTTCGTCTAACCATTCAACATTCTGTTCGATTCAGTCGCTAGTATGTGTAACGGAAGTATCGTCACCTGGTAATTATCACTATATATACAGTATTGCGATATAATCGGATACCACCCAGATACATTGATTGTTCAGTCTATCCATTCAACTTTCTTTTCGTTTCGGTCGTTCTTATGTAAAACGGGAATACCGTCTCCTAGTGTGTATAACTAACTATATACACAGCATAACATCATAATCGAATACAACCCATATACTATCCATTCAACCTTCTGTTCAATTCAGTCGCTCGTATGTATAACGGAAGAACAGTTACCTGGTGAGTATAACTATATAAACATAATCGAATACAACCCAGATACGATGATTGTTCAATCTATACTGAATTCAACCTTCTGCTCGATTCGGTCGCTTGTATGTAAAACGGAAGAACAGTTACCTGGTGAGTATTGCTATATTAACATCATCACGATATCATCGAATACAACTCAGATACAATTATCGTTTCGTCTAACCATTCAACCTTCTGTTCGATTCAGTCGCTAGTATGTGTAACGGAAGTACCGTCACCTGGTAAGTATCACTATATATACAGTATTGCGATATAATCGGATACCACCCAGATACATTGATTGTTCAGTCTATCCATTTAACTTTCTGTTCGTTTCGGTCGCTCGTATGTGAAACGGGAATACCGTCACCTTATGTGTATAACTATATACACAGCATAACATCATAATCGAATACAACCCAGATACTATCCATTCAACCTTCTGTTCGATTCGGTTGCTCGTATGTATAACGAAAGAACAGTAACCTGGTGAGTATTTCTATATGAACTATATAACTATATAAACATTATCGAATACAACAGAACTCAGATACGATGATTGTTCAATCTATCCATTCAACCTTATGTTCGATTCGGTTGCTCGTATGTATATCGGAAGAACAGGTACCTGGTGAGTATATCTATATAAACATAATCGAATACAACTCAGATACGATGATTGTTCAATCTATCCATTTAACCTTCTGCTCGATTCGGTCGCTTGTATGTAAAACGGAAGGACAGTTACCTGGTGAGTATTGCTATATAAACATCATCACGATATCATCGAATACAACTCAGATACAATTATCGTTTCGTCTAACCATTCAACATTCTGTTAGATTCAGTCGCTAGTATGTGTAACGGAAGTATCGTCACCTGGTAAGTATCACTATATATACAGTATTGCGATATAATCGGATACCACCCAGATATATTGATTGTTCAGTCTATCCATTCAACTTTCTTTTCGTTTCGGTCGCTCGTATGTAAAACGGGAATACCGTCTCCTAGTGTGTATAACTATATACACAGCATAACATCATAATCGAATACAACCCATATACTATCCATTCAACCTTCTGTTCAATTCAGTCGCTCGTATGTATAACGGAAGAACAGTTACCTGGTGAGTATTACTATATAAACATAATCGAATACAACTCAGATACGATGATTGTTCAATCTATCCATTCAACCTTATGTTTGATTCGGTTGCTCGTATGTATATCGAAAGAACAAGTACCTGGTGAGTATATCTATATAAACATAATCGAATACAACTCAGATACGATGATTGTTCAGTCTATCCATTCAACTTTCTGTTCGTTTCGGTCGCTCGTATGTGAAACGGGAACGGGATGTGTATAACTATATACACAGCATAACATCATAATCGAATACAACCCAGATACTATCCATTCAACCTTCTGTTCGATTCGGTTGCTCGTATGTATAACGAAAGAACAGTAACCTGGTGAGTATTGCTATATAAACATCATCACGATATCATCGAATACAACTCAGATACAATTATCGTTTCGTCTAACCATTCAACATTATGTTCGATTCAGTCGCTAGTATGTGTAACGGAAGTACCGTCACCTGGTAAGTATCACTATATATACAGTATTGCGATATAATCGGATACCACCCAGATACATTGATTGTTCAGTCTATCCATTCAACTTTCTGTTCGTTTCGGTCGCTCGTATGTGAAACGGGAATACCGTCACCTTATGTGTATAACTATATACACAGCATAACATCATAATCGAATACAACCCAGATACTATCCATTCAACCTTCTGTTCGATTCGGTTGCTCGTATGTATAACGAAAGAACAGTAACCTGGTGAGTATTTCTATATGAACGTCATCACGATATAATCGAATACAACTTAGTTACAATTATCGTTCCGTCTAATCATCCAACCTTATGTTCGATTCAGACGCTCGTATGTGTAACGAAAGAACCGTTACATGGTAGGTGTAGTTAAATATACAACATAACGATATAATCGGAGACAACCCAGATACAATGATTGTTCAATCTATCCATTCAACCTTATGTTCGATTCGGTTGCTAGTATGTATAACGAAAGAACAGTTACCTGGTTAGACATAATATATGATAATCATCACGAAATAATCCAATACAACCCAGATACGATGATTGTTCAGTCGATCCATTTAACCTTCTGTTCAGTTCAGTCGCTCTTATGTATAACTGGAGAACAGTTACCTGGTGAGTATAACTATATAAACATAATCGAATACAACTCAGATACAATGATTGTTCAATCTATCCATTCAACCTTATGTTCGATTCGGTTGCTCGTATGTATATCGGAAGAACAGGTACCTGGTGAGTATATCTATATAAACATAATCGAATACAACTCAGATACGATGATTGTTCAATCTATCCATTTAACCTTCTGCTCGATTCGGTCGCTTGTATGTAAAACGGAAGGACAGTTACCTGGTGAGTATTGCTATATAAACATCATCACGATATCATCGAATACAACTCAGATACAATTATCGTTTCGTCTAACCATTCAACATTCTGTTCGATTCAGTCGCTAGTATGTGTAACGGAAGTATCGTCACCTGGTAATTATCACTATATATACAGTATTGCGATATAATCGGATACCACCCAGATACATTGATTGTTCAGTCTATCCATTCAACTTTCTTTTCGTTTCGGTCGCTCGTATGTAAAACGGGAATACCGTCTCCTAGTGTGTATAACTAACTATATACACAGCATAACATCATAATCGAATACAACCCATATACTATCCATTCAACCTTCTGTTCAATTCAGTCGCTCGTATGTATAACGGAAGAACAGTTACCTGGTGAGTATAACTATATAAACATAATCGAATACAACCCAGATACGATGATTGTTCAATCTATACTGAATTCAACCTTCTGCTCGATTCGGTCGCTTGTATGTAAAACGGAAGAACAGTTACCAGGTGAGTATTGCTATATTAACATCATCACGATATCATCGAATACAACTCAGATACAATTATCGTTTCGTCTAACCATTCAACCTTCTGTTCGATTCAGTCGCTAGTATGTGTAACGGAAGTACCGTCACCTGGTAAGTATCACTATATATACAGTATTGCGATATAATCGGATACCACCCAGATACATTGATTGTTCAGTCTATCCATTTAACTTTCTGTTCGTTTCGGTCGCTCGTATGTGAATCGGGAATACCGTCACCTTATGTGTATAACTATATACACAGCATAACATCATAATCGAATACAACCCAGATACTATCCATTCAACCTTCTGTTCGATTCGGTTGCTCGTATGTATAACGAAAGAACAGTAACCTGGTGAGTATTTCTATATGAACGTCATCACGATATAATCGAATACAACTTAGTTACAATTATCGTTCCGTCTAACCATCCAACCTTATGTTCGATTCAGACGCTCGTATGTCTAACGAAAGAACCGTTACATGGTAGGTGTAGTTAAATATACAACATAACGATATAATCGGAGACAACCCAGATACAATGATTGTTCAATCTATCCATTCAACCTTATGTTCGATTCGGTTGCTAGTATGTATATCGGAAGAACAGGTACCTGGTGAGTATATCTATATAAACATAATCGAATACAACTCAGATACGATGATTGTTCAATCTATCCATTTAACCTTCTGCTCGATTCGGTCGCTTGTATGTAAAACGGAAGGACAGTTACCTGGTGAGTATAACTATATGAACATCATCACGATATAATCGAATACAACCCCAGATACGATCATTGTTTAGTCTATCCATTCAACCTTCAGTTCAATTCAGTCGCTCGTATGTATAACGGAAGAACAGTTACCTGGTGAGTATATCTATATAAACATAATCGAATACAACTCAGATACGATGATTGTTCAATCTATCCATTCAACCTTATGTTCGATTCGGTTGCTCGTATGTATATCGGAAGAACAGGTACCTGGTGAGTATATCTATATAAACATAATTTAATACAACTCAGATACGATGATTGTTCAATCTATCCATTTAACCTTCTGCTCGATTCGGTCGCTTGTATGTAAAACGGAAGGACAGTTACCTGGTGAGTATTGCTATATAAACATCATCACGATATCATCGAATACAACTCAGATACAATTATCGTTTCGTCTAACCATTCAACATTCTGTTAGATTCAGTCGCTAGTATGTGTAACGAAAGTATCGTCACCTGGTAAGTATCACTATATATACAGTATTGCGATATAATCGGATACCACCCAGATATATTGATTGTTCAGTCTATCCATTCAACTTTCTTTTCGTTTCGGTCGCTCGTATGTAAAACGGGAATACCGTCTCCTAGTGTGTATAACTATATATACAGCATAACATCATAATCGAATACAACCTATATACTATCCATTCAACCTTCTGTTCAATTCAGTCGCTCGTATGTATAACGGAAGAACAGTTACCTGGTGAGAAAAACTATATAAACATAATCGAATACAACCCAGATACGATGATTGTTCAATCTATACTGAATTCAACCTTCTGCTCGATTCGGTCGCTTGTATGTAAAACGGAAGAACAGTTACCTGGTGAGTATTGCTATATAAACATCATCACGATATCATCGAATACAATTCAGATACAATTATCGTTTCGTCTAACCATTTAACCTTCTGTTCGATTCAGTCGCTAGTATGTGTAACGGAAGTACCGTCACCTTGTAAGTATCACTATATATACAGTATTGCGATATAATCGGATACCACCCAGATACATTGATTGTTCAGTCTATCCATTCAACTTTCTGTTCGTTTCGGTCGCTCGTATGTGAAACGGGAATACCGTCACCTTATGTGTATAACTATATACACAGCATAACATAATAATCGAATACAACCCAGATACTATCCATTCAACATTCTGTTCGATTCGGTTGCTCGTATGTATAACGAAAGAACAGTAACCTGGTGAGTATTTCTATATGAACGTCATCACGATATAATCGAATACAACTTAGTTACAATTATCGTTCCGTCTAACCATCCAACCTTATGTTCGATTCAGACGCTCGTATGTGTAACGAAAGAACCGTTACATGGTAGGTGTAGTTAAATATACAACATAACGATATAATCGGAGACAACCCAGATACAATGATTGTTCAATCTATCCATTCAACCTTATGTTCGATTCGGTTGCTAGTATGTATAACGAAAGAACAGTTACCTGGTTAGACATAATATATAATAATCATCACGAAATAATCGAATACAACCCAGATACGATGATTGTTCAGTCTATCCATTCAACCTTCAGTTCAATTCAGTCGCTCGTATGTATAACTGAAGAACAGTTACCTGGTGAGTATAACTATATAAACATTATCGAATACAACAGAACTCAGATACGATGATTGTTCAATCTATCCATTCAACCTTATGTTCGATTCGGTTGCTCGTATGTATATCGGAAGAACAGGTACCTGGTGAGTATATCTATATAAACATAATCGAATACAACTCAGATACGATGATTGTTCAATCAATCCATTCAACCTTCTGCTCGATTCGGTCGCTTGTATGTAAAACGGAAGGACAGTTACCTGGTGAGTATTGCTATATAAACATCATCACGATATCATCGAACACAACTCAGATACAATTATCGTTTCGTCTAACCATTCAACACTCTGTTCGATTCAGTCGCTAGTATGTGTAACGGAAGTATCGTCACCTGGTAATTATCACTATATATACAGTATTGCGATATAATCGGATACCACCCAGATACATTGATTGTTCAGTCTATCCATTCAACTTTCTTTTCGTTTCGGTCGCTCGTATGTAAAACGGGAATACCGTCTCCTAGTGTGTATAACTAACTATATACACAGCATAACATCATAATCGAATACAACCCATATACTATCCATTCAACCTTCTGTTCAATTCAGTCGCTCGTATGTATAACGGAAGAACAGTTACCTGGTGAGTATAACTATATAATTATAATCGAATACAACCCAGATACGATGATTGTTCAATCTATACTGAATTCAACCTTCTGCTCGATTCGGTCGCTTGTATGTAAAACGGAAGAACAGTTACCTGGTGAGTATTGCTATATTAACATCATCACGATATCATCGAATACAACTCAGATACAATTATCGTTTCGTCTAACCATTTAACCTTCTGTTCGATTCAGTCGCTAGTATGTGTAACGGAAGTACCGTCACCTGGTAAGTATCACTATATATACAGTATTGCGATATAATCGGATACCACCCAGATACATTGATTGTTCAGTCTATCCATTTAACTTTCTGTTCGTTTCGGTCGCTCGTATGTGAAACGGGAATACCGTCACCTTATGTGTATAACTATATACACAGCATAACATCATAATCGAATACAACCCAGATACTATCCATTCAACCTTCTGTTCGATTCGGTTGCTCGTATGTATAACGAAAGAACAGTAACCTGGTGAGTATTTCTATATGAACGTCATCACGATAAATCGAATAAAACTTAGTTACAATTATCGTTCCGTCTAACCATCCAACCTTATGTTCGATTCAGACGCTCGTATGTGAAACGAAAGAACCGTTACATGGTAGGTGTAGTTAAATATACAACATAACGATATAATCGGAGACAACCCAGATACAATGATTGTTCAATCTATCCATTCAACCTTATGTTCGATTCGGTTGCTAGTATGTATAACGAAAGAACAGTTACCTGGTTAGACATAATATATAATAATCATCACGAAATAATCGAATACAACCCAGATACGATGATTGTTCAGTCTATCCATTCAACCTTCAGTTCAATTCAGTCGCTCGTATGTATAACGGAAGAACAGTTACCTGGTGAGTATAACTATATAAACATTATCGAATACAACAGAACTCAGATACGATGATTGTTCAATCTATCCATTCAACCTTATGTTCGATTCGGTTGCTCGTATGTATATCGGAAGAACAGGTACCTGGTGAGTATATCTATATAAACATAATCGAATACAACTCAGATACGATGATTGTTCAACCTATCCATTTAACCTTCTGCTCGATTCGGTCGCTTGTATGTAAAACGGAAGGACAGTTACCTGGTGAGTATTGCTATATAAACATCATCACGATATCATCGAATACAACTCAGATACAATTATCGTTTCGTCTAACCATTCAACATTCTGTTAGATTCAGTCGCTAGTATGTGTAACGGAAGTATCGTCACCTGGTAAGTATCACTATATATACAGTATTGCGATATAATCGGATACCACCCAGATATATTGATTGTTCAGTCTATCCATTCAACTTTCTTTTCGTTTCGGTCGCTCGTATGTAAAACGGGAATACCGTCTCCTAGTGTGTATAACTATATACACAGCATAACATCATAATCGAATACAACCTATATACTATCCATTCAACCTTCTGTTCAATTCAGTCGCTCGTATGTATAACGGAAGAACAGTTACCTGGTGAGTATTACTATATAAACATAATCGAATACAACCCAGATACGATGATTGTTCAATCTATACTGAAATCAACCTTCTGCTCGATTCGGTCGCTTGTATGTAAAACGGAAGAACAGTTACCTGGTGAGTATTGCTATATAAACATCATCACGATATCATCGAATACAACTCAGATACAATTATCGTTTCGTCTAACCATTTAACCTTCTGTTCGATTCAGTCGCTAGTATGTGTAACGGAAGTACCGTCACCTGGTAAGTATCACTATATATACAGTATTGCGATATAATCGGATACCACCCAGATATATTGATTGTTCAGTCTATCCATTCAACTTTCTTTTCGTTTCGGTCGCTCGTATGTAAAACGGGAATACCGTCTCCTAGTGTGTATAACTATATACACAGCATAACATCATAATCAAATACAACCCATATACTATCCATTCAACCTTCTGTTCAATTCAGTCGCTCGTATGTATAACGGAAGAACAGTTACCTGGTGAGTATTACTATATAAACATAATCGAATACAACTCAGATACGATGATTGTTCAATCTATCCATTCAACCTTATGTTTGATTCGGTTGCTCGTATGTATATCGAAAGAACAAGTACCTGGTGAGTATATCCATATAAACATAATCGAATACAACTCAGATACGATGATTGTTCAGTCTATCCATTCAACTTTCTGTTCGTTTCGGTCGCTCGTATGTGAAACGGGAATACCGTCACCTTATGTGTATAACTATATACACAGCATAACATCATAATCGAATACAACCCAGATACTATCCATTCAATCTTCTGTTCGATTCGGTTGCTCGTATGTATAACGAAAGAACAGTAACCTGGTGAGTATTGCTATATAAACATCATCACGATATCATCGAATACAACTCAGATACAATTATCGTTTCGTCTAACCATTCAACATTATGTTCGATTCAGTCGCTAGTATGTGTAACGGAAGTACCGTCACCTGGTAAGTATCACTATATATACAGTATTGCGATATAATCGGATACCACCCAGATACATTGATTGTTCAGTCTATCCATTCAACTTTCTGTTCGTTTCGGTCGCTCGTATGTGAAACGGGAATACCGTCACCTTATGTGTATAACTATATACACAGCATAACATCATAATCGAATACAACCCAGATACTATCCATTCAACCTTCTGTTCGATTCGGTTGCTCGTATGTATAACGAAAGAACAGTAACCTGGTGAGTATTTCTATATGAACGTCATCACGATATAATCGAATACAACTTAGTTACAATTATCGTTCCGTCTAATCATCCAACCTTATGTTCGATTCAGACGCTCGTATGTGTAACGAAAGAACCGTTACATGGTAGGTGTAGTTACATATACAACATAACGATATAATCGGAGACAACCCAGATACAATGATTGTTCAATCTATCCATTCAACCTTATGTTCGATTCGGTTGCTAGTATGTATAACGAAAGAACAGTTACCTGGTTAGACATAATATATAATAATCATCACGAAATAATCGAATACTACCCAGATACGATGATTGTTCAGTCTATCCATTCAACCTTCAGTTCAATTCAGTCGCTCGTATGTATAACGGAAGAACAGTTACCTGGTGAGTATAACTATATAAACATTATCGAATACAACAGAACTCAGATACGATGATTGTTCAATCTATCCATTCAACCTTATGTTCGATTCGGTTGCTCGTATGTATATCGGAAGAACAGGTACCTGGTGAGTATATCTATATAAACATAATCGAATACAACTCAGATACGATGATTGTTCAACCTATCCATTTAACCTTCTGCTCGATTCGGTCGCTTGTATGTAAAACGGAAGGACAGTTACCTGGTGAGTATTGCTATATAAACATCATCACGATATCATCGAATACAACTCAGATACAATTATCGTTTCGTCTAACCATTCAACATTCTGTTAGATTCAGTCGCTAGTATGTGTAACGGAAGTATCGTCACCTGGTAAGTATCACTATATATACAGTATTGCGATATAATCGGATACCACCCAGATATATTGATTGTTCAGTCTATCCATTCAACTTTCTTTTCGTTTCGGTCGCTCGTATGTAAAACGGGAATACCGTCTCCTAGTGTGTATAACTATATACACAGCATAACATCATAATCGAATACAACCCATATACTATCCATTCAACCTTCTGTTCAATTCAGTCGCTCGTATGTATAACGGAAGAACAGTTACCTGGTGAGTATTACTATATAAACATAATCGAATACAACCCAGATACGATGATTGTTCAATCTATACTGAATTCAACCTTCTGCTCGATTCGGTCGCTTGTATGTAAAACGGAAGAACAGTTACCTGGTGAGTATTGCTATATAAACATCATCACGATATCATCGAATACAACTCAGATACAATTATCGTTTCGTCTAACCATTCAACATTCTGTTAGATTCAGTCGCTAGTATGTGTAACGGAAGTATCGTCACCTGGTAAGTATCACTATATATACAGTATTGCGATATAATCGGATACCACCCAGATACATTGAATGTTCAGTCTAATCATTCAACTTTCTTTTTGTTTCGGTCGCTCGTATGTAAAACGGGAATACCGTCTCCTAGTGTGTATAACTATATACACAGCATAACATCATAATCGAATACAACCTATATACTATCCATTCAACCTTCTGTTCAATTCAGTCGCTCGTATGTATAACGGAAGAACAGTTACCTGGTGAGTATAACTATATAAACATAATCGAATACAACCCAGATACGATGATTGTTCAATCTATACTGAAATCAACCTTCTGCTCGATTCGGTCGCTAGTATGTAAAACGGAAGAACAGTTACCTGGTGAGTATTGCTATATAAACATCATCACGATATCATCGAATACAACTCAGATACAATTATCGTTTCGTCTAACCATTTAACCTTCTGTTCGATTCAGACGCTAGTATGTGTAACGGAAGTACCGTCACCTGGTAAGTATCACTATATATACAGTAATGCGATATAATCGGATACCACCCAGATACATTGATTGTTCAGTCTATCCATTCAACTTTCTGTTCGTTTCGGTCGCTCGTATGTGAAACGGGAATACCGTCACCTTATGTGTATAACTATATACACAGCATAACATCATAATCGAATACAACCCAGATACTATCCATTCAACCTTCTGTTCGATTCGGTTGCTCGTATGTATAACGAAAGAACAGTAACCTGGTGAGTATTTCTATATGAACGTCATCACGATATAATCGAATACAACTTAGTTACAATTATCGTTCCGTCTAATCATCCAACCTTATGTTCGATTCAGACGCTCGTATGTGTAACGAAAGAACCGTTACATGGTAGGTGTAGTTAAATATACAACATAACGATATAATCGGAGACAACCCAGATACAATGATTGTTCAATCTATCCATTCAACCTTATGTTCGATTCGGTTGCTAGTATGTATAACGAAAGAACAGTTACCTGGTTAGACATAATATATAATAATCATCACGAAATAATCGAATACAACCCAGATACGATGATTGTTCAGTCTATCCATTTAACCTTCTGTTCAGTTCAGTCGCTCTTATGTATAACTGGAGAACAGTTACCTGGTGAGTATAACTATATAAACATAATCGAATACAACTCAGATACGATGATTGTTCAATCTATCCATTCAACCTTATGTTCGATTCGGTTGCTCGTATGTATATCGGAAGAACAGGTACCTGGTGAGTATATCTATATAAACATAATCGAATACAACTCAGATACGATGATTGTTCAATCTATCCATTTAACCTTCTGCTCGATTCGGTCGCTTGTATGTAAAACGGAAGGACAGTTACCTGGTGAGTATTGCTATATAAACATCATCACGATATCATCGAACACAACTCAGATACAATTATCGTTTCGTCTAACCATTCAACATTCTGTTCGATTCAGTCGCTAGTATGTGTAACGGAAGTATCGTCACCTGGTAATTATCACTATATATACAGTATTGCGATATAATCGGATACCACCCAGATACATTGATTGTTCAGTCTATCCATTCAACTTTCTTTTCGTTTCGGTCGCTCGTATGTAAAACGGGAAT
The DNA here is from genome assembly GCA_029955515.1 of Chrysomela aeneicollis. Taxonomy (NCBI): domain Eukaryota; kingdom Metazoa; phylum Arthropoda; class Insecta; order Coleoptera; family Chrysomelidae; genus Chrysomela; species Chrysomela aeneicollis. Next base: position 319,944 of record JARUHQ010000008.1, read on the forward strand.
ACCGTCTCCTAGTGTGTATAACTAACTATATACACAGCATAACATCATAATCGAATACAACCCATATACTATCCATTCAACCTTCTGTTCAATTCAGTCGCTCGTATGTATAACGGAAGAACAGTTACCTGGTGAGTATAACTATATAAACATAATCGAATACAACCCAGATACGATGATTGTTCAATCTATACTGAATTCAACCTTCTGCTCGATTCGGTCGCTTGTATGTAAAACGGAAGAACAGTTACCTGGTGAGTATTGCTATATTAACATCATCACGATATCATCGAATACAACTCAGATACAATTATCGTTTCGTCTAACCATTCAACCTTCTGTTCGATTCAGTCGCTAGTATGTGTAACGGAAGTACCGTCACCTGGTAAGTATCACTATATATACAGTATTGCGATATAATCGGATACCACCCAGATACATTGATTGTTCAGTCTATCCATTCAACTTTCTGTTCGTTTCGGTCGCTCGTATGTGAAACGGGAATACCGTCACCTTATGTGTATAACTATATACACAGCATAACATCATAATCGAATACAACCCAGATACTATCCATTCAACCTTCTGTTCGATTCGGTTGCTCGTATGTATAGCGAAAGAACAGTAACCTGGTGAGTATTTCTATATGAACTATATAACTATATAAACATTATCGAATACAACAGAACTCAGATACGATGATTGTTCAATCTATCCATTCAACCTTATGTTCGATTCGGTTGCTCGTATGTATATCGGAAGAACAGGTACCTGGTGAGTATATCTATATAAACATAATCGAATACAACTCAGATACGATGATTGTTCAATCTATCCATTTAACCTTCTGCTCGATTCGGTCGCTTGTATGTAAAACGGAAGGACAGTTACCTGGTGAGTATTGCTATATAAACATCATCACGATATCATCGAATACAACTCAGATACAATTATCGTTTCGTCTAACCATTCAACATTCTGTTAGATTCAGTCGCTAGTATGTGTAACGGGAGTATCGTCACCTGGTAAGTATCACTATATATACAGTATTGCGATATAATCGGATACCACCCAGATATATTGATTGTTCAGTCTATCCATTCAACTTTCTTTTCGTTTCGGTCGCTCGTATGTAAAACGGGAATACCGTCTCCTAGTGTGTATAACTATATACACAGCATAACATCATAATCAAATACAACCCATATACTATCCATTCAACCTTCTGTTCAATTCAGTCGCTCGTATGTATAACGGAAGAACAGTTACCTGGTGAGTATTACTATATAAACATAATCGAATACAACTCAGATACGATGATTGTTCAATCTATCCATTCAACCTTATGTTTGATTCGGTTGCTCGTATGTATATCGAAAGAACAAGTACCTGGTGAGTATATCTATATAAACATAATCGAATACAACTCAGATACGATGATTGTTCAGTCTATCCATTCAACTTTCTGTTCGTTTCGGTCGCTCGTATGTGAAACGGGAATACCGTCACCTTATGTGTATAACTATATACACAGCATAACATCATAATCGAATACAACCCAGATACTATCCATTCAACCTTCTGTTCGATTCGGTTGCTCGTATGTATAACGAAAGAACAGTAACCTGGTGAGTATTGCTATATAAACATCATCACGATATCATCGAATACAACTCAGATACAATTATCGTTTCGTCTAACCATTCAACATTCTGTTAGATTCAGTCGCTAGTATGTGTAACGGAAGTATCGTCACCTGGTAAGTATCACTATATATACAGTATTGCGATATAATCGGATACCACCCAGATATATTGATTGTTCAGTCTATCCATTCAACTTTCTTTTCGCTTCGGTCGCTCGTATGTAAAACGGGAATACCGTCTCCTAGTGTGTATAACTATATACACAGCATAACATCATAATCAAATACAACCCATATACTATCCATTCAACCTTCTGTTCAATTCAGTCGCTCGTATGTATAACGGAAGAACAGTTACCTGGTGAGTATTACTATATAAACATAATCGAATACAACTCAGATACGATGATTGTTCAATCTATCCATTCAACCTTATGTTTGATTCGGTTGCTCGTATGTATATCGAAAGAACAAGTACCTGGTGAGTATATCTATATATACATAATCGAATACAACTCAGATACGATGATTGTTCAGTCTATCCATTCAACTTTCTGTTCGTTTCGGTCGCTCGTATGTGAAACGGGAATACCGTCACCTTATGTGTATAATAACTATATACACAGCATAACATCATAATCGAATACAACCCAGATACTATCCATTCAACCTTCTGTTCGATTCGGTTGCTCGTATGTATAACGAAAGAACAGTAACCTGGTGAGTATTGCTATATAAACATCATCACGATATCATCGAATACAACTCAGATACAATTATCGTTTCGTCTAACCATTCAACATTATGTTCGATTCAGTCGCTAGTATGTGTAACGGAAGTACCGTCACCTGGTAAGTATCACTATATATACAGTATTGCGATATAATCGGATACCACCCAGATACATTGATTGTTCAGTCTATCCATTCAACTTTCTGTTCGTTTCGGTCGCTCGTATGTGAAACGGGAATACCGTCACCTTATGTGTATAACTATATACACAGCATAACATCATAATCGAATACAACCCAGATACTATCCATTCAACCTTCTGTTCGATTCGGTTGCTCGTATGTATAACGAAAGAACAGTAACCTGGTGAGTATTTCTATATGAACGTCATCACGATATAATCGAATACAACTTAGTTACAATTATCGTTCCGTCTAATCATCCAACCTCATGTTCGATTCAGACGCTCGTATGTGTAACGAAAGAACCGTTACATGGTAGGTGTAGTTACATATACAACATAACGATATAATCGGAGACAACCCAGATACAATGATTGTTCAATCTATCCATTCAACCTTATGTTCGATTCGGTTGCTAGTATGTATAACGAAAGAACAGTTACCTGGTTAGACATAATATATAATAATCATCACGAAATAATCGAATACATCCCAGATACGATGATTGTTCAGTCTATCCATTTAACCTTCTGTTCAGTTCAGTCGCTCTTATGTATAACTGGAGAACAGTTACCTGGTGAGTATAACAATATAAACATAATCGAATACAACTCAGATACAATGATTGTTCAATCTATCCATTCAACCTTATGTTCGATTCGGTTGCTCGTATGTATATCGGAAGAACAGGTACCTGGTGAGTATATCTATATAAACATAATCGAATACAACTCAGATACGATGATTGTTCAATCTATCCATTTAACCTTCTGCTCGATTCGGTCGCTTGCATGTAAAACGGAAGGACAGTTACCTGGTGAGTATTGCTATATAAACATCATCACGATATCATCGAATACAACTCAGATACAATTATCGTTTCGTCTAACCATTCAACATTCTGTTCGATTCACTCGCTAGTATGTGTAACGGAAGTATCGTCACCTGGTAATTATCACTATATATACAGTATTGCGATATAATCGGATACCACCCAGATACATTGATTGTTCAGTCTATCCATTCAACTTTCTTTTCGTTTCGGTCGCTCGTATGTAAAACGGGAATACCGTCTCCTAGTGTGTATAACTAACTATATACACAGCATAACATCATAATCGAATACAACCCATATACTATCCATTCAACCTTCTGTTCAATTCAGTCGCTCGTATGAATAACGGAAGAACAGTTACCTGGTGAGTATAACTATATAAACATAATCGAATACAACCCAGATACGATGATTGTTCAATCTATACTGAATTCAACCTTCTGCTCGATTCGGTCGCTTGTATGTAAAACGGAAGAACAGTTACCTGGTGAGTATTGCTATATTAACATCATCACGATATCATCGAATACAACTCAGATACAATTATCGTTTCGTCTAACCATTTAACCTTCTGTTCGATTCAGTCGCTAGTATGTGTAACGGAAGTACCGTCACCTGGTAAGTATCACTATATATACAGTATTGCGATATAATCGGATACCACCCAGATACATTGATTGTTCAGTCTATCCATTTAACTTTCTGTTCGTTTCGGTCGCTCGTATGTGAAACGGGAATACCGTCACCTTATGTGTATAACTATATACACAGCATAACATCATAATCGAATACAACCCAGATACTATCCATTCAACCTTCTGTTCGATTCGGTTGCTCGTATGTATAACGAAAGAACAGTAACCTGGTGAGTATTTCTATATGAACGTCATCACGATATAATCGAATACAACTTAGTTACAATTATCGTTCCGTCTAACCATCCAACCTTATGTTCGATTCAGACGCTCGTATGTGTAACGAAAGAACCGTTACATGGTAGGTGTAGTTAAATATACAACATAACGATATAATCGGAGACAACCCAGATACAATGATTGTTCAATCTATCCATTCAACCTTATGTTCGATTCGGTTGCTAGTATGTATAACGAAAGAACAGTTACCTGGTTAGACATAATATATAATAATCATCACGAAATAATCGAATACAACCCAGATACGATGATTGTTCAGTCTATCCATTCAACCTTCAGTTCAATTCAGTCGCTCGTATGTATAATGGAAGAACAGTTACCTGGTGAGTATAACTATATAAACATTATCGAATACAACTCAGATACGATGATTGTTCAATCTATCCATTCAACCTTATGTTCGATTCGGTTGCTCGTATGTATATCGGAAGAACAGGTACCTGGTGAGTATATCTATATAAACATAATTTAATACAACTCAGATACGATGATTGTTCAATCTATCCATTTAACCTTCTGCTCGATTCGGTCGCTTGTATGTAAAACGGAAGGACAGTTACCTGGTGAGTATTGCTATATAAACATCATCACGATATCATCGAATACAACTCAGATACAATTATCGTTTCGTCTAACCATTCAACATTCTGTTAGATTCAGTCGCTAGTATGTGTAACGGAAGTATCGTCACCTGGTAAGTATCACTATATATACAGTATTGCGATATAATCGGATACCACCCAGATATATTGATTGTTCAGTCTATCCATTCAACTTTCTTTTCGTTTCGGTCGCTCGTATGTAAAACGGGAATACCGTCTCCTAGTGTGTATAACTATATACACAGCATAACATCATAATCGAATACAACCCATATAATATCCATTCAACCTTCTGTTCAATTCAGTCGCTCGTATGTATAACGGAAGAACAGTTACCTGGTGAGAAAAACTATATAAACATAATCGAATACAACCCAGATACGATGATTGTTCAATCTATACTGAATTCAACCTTCTGCTCGATTCGGTCGCTTGTATGTAAAACGGAAGAACAGTTACCTGGTGAGTATTGCTATATAAACATCATCACGATATCATCGAATACAATTCAGATACAATTATCGTTTCGTCTAACCATTTAACCTTATGTTCGATTCAGACGCTCGTATGTGTAACGAAAGAACCGTTACATGGTAGGTGTAGTTAAATATACAACATAACGATATAATCGGAGACAACCCAGATACAATGATTGTTCAATCTATCCATTCAACCTTATGTTCGATTCGGTTGCTAGTATGTATAACGAAAGAACAGTTACCTGGTTAGACATAATATATAATAATCATCACGAAATAATCGAATACAACCCAGATACGATGATTGTTCAGTCTATCCATTCAACCTTCTGTTCAGTTCAGTCGCTCTTATGTATAACTGGAGAACAGTTACCTGGTGAGTATAACTATATGAACATCATCACGATATAATCGAATACAACCCCAGATACGATCATTGTTTAGTCTATCCATTCAACCTTCAGTTCAATTCAGTCGCTCGTATGTATAACGGAAGAACAGTTACCTGGTGAGTATAACTATATAAACATAATCGAATACAACTCAGATACGATGATTGTTCAATCTATCCATTCAACCTTATGTTCGAATCGGTTGCTCGTATGTATATCGGAAGAACAGGTACCTGGTGAGTATATCTATATAAACATAATCGAATACAACTCAGATACGATGATTGTTCAATCTATCCATTTAACCTTCTGCTCGATTCGGTCGCTTGTATGTGAAACGGAAGGACAGTTACCTGGTGAGTATTGCTATATAAACATCATCACGATATCATCGAATACAACTCAGATACAATTATCGTTTCGTCTAACCATTCAACATTCTGTTCGATTCAGTCGCTAGTATGTGTAACGGAAGTATCGTCACCTGGTAAGTATCACTATATATACAGTATTGCGATATAATCGGATACCACCCAGATAAATTGATTGTTCAGTCTATCCATTCAACATTCTTTTCGTTTCGGTCGCTCGTATGTAAAACGGGAATACCGTCTCCTAGTGTGTATAACTATATACACAGCATAACATCATAATCGAATACAACCCATATACTATCCATTCAACCTTCAGTTCGATTCAGTCGCTCGTATGTATAACGGAAGCATAGTTACCTGGTGAGTATAACTATATGAACATAATCGAATACAACTCAGATACGATGATTGTTCAATCTATCCATTCAACCTTATGTTCGATTCGGTTGCTCGTATGTATATCGGAAGAACAGGTACCTGGTGAGTATATCTATATAAACATAATCGAATACAACTCAGATACGATGATTGTTCAATCTATCCATTCAACCTTCTGCTCGATTCGGTCGCTTGTATGTAAAACGGAAGGACAGTTACCTGGTGAGTATTGCTATATAAACATCATCACGATATCATCGAATACAACTCAGATACAATTATCGTTTCGTCTAACCATTCAACATTCTGTTCGATTCAGTCGCTAGTATGTGTAACGGAAGTATCGTCACCTGGTAAGTATCACTATATATACAGTATTGCGATATAATCGGATACCACCCAGATACATTGATTGTTCAGTCTATCCATTCAACTTTCTTTTCGTTTCGGTCGCTCGTATGTAAAACGGGAATACCGTCTCCTAGTGTGTATAACTATATACACAGCATAACATCATAATCGAATACAACCCATATACTATCCATTCAACCTTCTGTTCAATTCAGTCGCTCGTATGTATAACGGAAGAACAGTTACCTGGTGAGTATAAATATATAAACATAATCGAATACAACCCAGATACGATGATTGTTCAATCTATACTGAATTCAACCTTCTGCTCGATTCGGTCGCTTGTATGTAAAACGGAAGAACAGTTACCTGGTGAGTATTGCTATATAAACATCATCACGATATCATCGAATACAACTCAGATACAATTATCGTTTCGTCTAACCATTCAACCTTCTGTTCGATTCAGTCGCTAGTATGTGTAATGGAAGTACCGTCACCTGGTAAGTATCACTATATATACAGTATTGCGATATAATCGGATACCACCCAGATACATTGATTGTTCAGTCTATCATTTCAACTTTCTGTTCGTTTCGGTCGCTCGTATGTGAAACGGGAATACCGTCACCTTATGTGTATAACTATATACACAGCATAACATCATAATCGAATACAACCCAGATACTATCCATTCAACCTTCTGTTCGATTCGGTTGCTCGTATGTATAACGAAAGAACAGTAACCTGGTGAGTATTTCTATATGAACGTCATCACGATATAATCGAATACAACTTAGTTACAATTATCGTTCCCTCTAACCATCCAACCTTATGTTCGATTCAGACGCTCGTATGTGTAACGAAAGAACCGTTACATGGTAGGTGTAGTTAAACATAACGATATAATCGGAGACAACCCAGATACAATGATTGTTCAATCTATCCATTCAACCTTATGTTCGATTCGGTTGCTAGTATGTATAACGAAAGAACAGTTACCTGGTTAGACATAATATATAATAATCATCACGAAATAATCGAATACAACCCAGATACGATGATTGTTCAGTCTATCCATTCAACCTTCTGTTCAGTTCAGTCGCTCTTATGTATAACGGAAGAACAGTTACCTGGTGAGTATAACTATATAAACATAATCGAATACAACTCAGATACGATGATTGTTCAATCTATCCATTCAACCTTATGTTCGAATCGGTTGCTCGTATGTATATCGGAAGAACAGGTACCTGGTGAGTATATCTATATAAACATAATCGAATACAACTCAGATACGATGATTGTTCAATCTATCCATTTAACCTTCTGCTCGATTCGGTCGCTTGTATGTGAAACGGAAGGACAGTTACCTGGTGAGTATTGCTATATAAACATCATCACGATATCATCGAATACAACTCAGATACAATTATCGTTTCGTCTAACCATTCAACATTCTGTTCGATTCAGTCGCTAGTATGTGTAACGGAAGTATCGTCACCTGGTAAGTATCACTATATATACAGTATTGCGATATAATCGGATACCACCCAGATAAATTGATTGTTCAGTCTATCCATTCAACATTCTTTTCGTTTCGGTCGCTCGTATGTAAAACGGGAATACCGTCTCCTAGTGTGTATAACTATATACACAGCATAACATCATAATCGAATACAACCCATATACTATCCATTCAACCTTCAGTTCAATTCAGTCGCTCGTATGTATAACGGAAGAATAGTTACCTGGTGAGTATAACTATATGAACATAATCGAATACAACTCAGATACGATGATTGTTCAATCTATCCATTCAACCTTATGTTCGATTCGGTTGCTCGTATGTATATCGGAAGAACAGGTACCTGGTGAGTATATCTATATAAACATAATCGAATACAACTCAGATACGATGATTGTTCAATCTATCCATTCAACCTTCTGCTCGATTCGGTCGCTTGTATGTAAAACGGAAGGACAGTTACCTGGTGAGTATTGCTATATAAACATCATCACGATATCATCGAATACAACTCAGATACAATTATCGTTTCGTCTAACCATTCAACATTCTGTTCGATTCAGTCGCTAGTATGTGTAACGGAAGTATCGTCACCTGGTAAGTATCACTATATATACAGTATTGCGATATAATCGGATACCACCCAGATACATTGATTGTTCAGTCTATCCATTCAACTTTCTTTTCGTTTCGGTCGCTCGTATGTAAAACGGGAATACCGTCTCCTAGTGTGTATAACTATATACACAGCATAACATCATAATCGAATACAACCCATATACTATCCATTCAACCTTCTGTTCAATTCAGTCGCTCGTATGTATAACGGAAGAACAGTTACCTGGTGAGTATAACTATATAAACATAATCGAATACAACCCAGATACGATGATTGTTCAATCTATACTGAATTCAACCTTCTGCTCGATTCGGTCGCTTGTATGTAAAACGGAAGAACAGTTACCTGGTGAGTATTGCTATATAAACATCATCACGATATCATCGAATACAACTCAGATACAATTATCGTTTCGTCTAACCATTCAACCTTCTGTTCGATTCAGTCGCTAGTATGTGTAATGGAAGTACCGTCACCTGGTAAGTATCACTATATATACAGTATTGCGATATAATCGGATACCACCCAGATACATTGATTGTTCAGTCTATCATTTCAACTTTCTGTTCGTTTCGGTCGCTCGTATGTGAAACGGGAATACCGTCACCTTATGTGTATAACTATATACACAGCATAACATCATAATCGAATACAACCCAGATACTATCCATTCAACCTTCTGTTCGATTCGGTTGCTCGTATGTATAACGAAAGAACAGTAACCTGGTGAGTATTTCTATATGAACGTCATCACGATATAATCGAATACAACTTAGTTACAATTATCGTTCCCTCTAACCATCCAACCTTATGTTCGATTCAGACGCTCGTATGTGTAACGAAAGAACCGTTACATGGTAGGTGTAGTTAAACATAACGATATAATCGGAGACAACCCAGATACAATGATTGTTCAATCTATCCATTCAACCTTATGTTCGATTCGGTTGCTAGTATGTATAACGAAAGAACAGTTACCTGGTTAGACATAATATATAATAATCATCACGAAATAATCGAATACAACCCAGATACGATGATTGTTCAGTCTATCCATTCAACCTTCTGTTCAGTTCAGTCGCTCTTATGTATAACTGGAGAACAGTTACCTGGTGAGTATAACTATATAAACATAATCGAATACAACTCAGATACGATGATTGTTCAATCTATCCATTCAACCTTATGTTCGATTCGGTTGCTCGTATGTATATCGGAAGAACAGGTACCTGGTGAGTATATCTATATAAACATAATCGAATACAACCCAGATACGATGATTGTTCAATTTGTACTGAATTCAACCTTCTGCTCGATTCGGTCGCTTGTATGTAAAACGGAAGAACAGTTACCTGGTGAGTATTGCTATATAAACATCATCACGATATCATCGAATACAACTCAGATACAATTATCGTTTCGTCTAACCATTCAACATTCTGTTCGATTCAGTCGCTAGTATGTGTAACGGGAGTATCGTCACCTGGTAAGTATCACTATATATACAGTATTGCGATATAATCGGATACCACCCAGATACATTGATTGTTCAGTCTAACCATTCAACTTTCTTTTTGTTTCGGTCGCTCGTATGTAAAACGGGAATACCGTCTCCTAGTGTGTATAACTATATACACAGCATAACATCATAATCGAATACAACCCATATACTATCCATTCAACCTTCTGTTCAATTCAGTCGCTCGTATGTATAACGGAAGAACAGTTACCTAGTGAGTATAACTATATAAACATAATCGAATACAACCCAGATACGATGATTGTTCAATCTATACTGAATTCAACCTTCTGCTCGATTCGGTCGCTTGTATGTAAAACGGAAGAACAGTTACCTGGTGAGTATTGCTATATAAACATCATCACGATATCATCGAATACAACTCAGATACAATTATCGTTTCGTCTAACCATTTAACCTCCTGTTCGATTCAGTCGCTAGTATGTGTAACGGAAGTACCGTCACCTGGTAAGTATCACTATATATACAGAATTGCGATATAATCGGATACCACCCAGATACATTGATTGTTCAGTCTATCATTTCAACTTTCTGTTCGTTTCGGTCGCTCGTATGTGAAACGGGAATACCGTCACCTTATGTGTATAACTATATACACAGCATAACATCATAATCGAATACAACCCATATACTATCCATTCAACCTTCTGTTCGATTCGGTTGCTCGTATGTATAACGAAAGAACAGTAGCCTGGTGAGTATTTCTATATGAACGTCATCACGATATAATCGAATACAACTTAGTTACAATTATCGTTCCGTCTAACCATCCAACCTTATGTTCGATTCAGATGCTCGTATGTGTAACGAAAGAACCGTTACATGGTAGGTGTAGTTAAATATACAACATAACGATATAATCGGAGACAACCCAGATACAATGATTGTTCAATCTATCCATTCAACCTTATGTTCGATTCGGTTGCTAGTATGTATAACGAAAGAACAGTAACCTGGTTAGACATAATATATAATAATCATCACGAAATAATCGAATACAACCCAGATACGATGATTGTTCAGTCTATCCATTCAACCTTCTGTTCAGTTCAGTCGCTCTTATGTATAACTGGAGAACAGTTACCTGGTGAGTATAACTATATGAACATCATCACGATATAATCGAATACAACCCCAGATACGATCATTGTTTAGTCTATCCATTCAACCTTCAGTTCAATTCAGTCGCTCGTATGTATAACGGAAGAACAGTTACCTGGTGAGTATAACTATATAAACATAATCGAATACAACTCAGATACGATGATTGTTCAATCTATCCATTCAACCTTATGTTCGATTCGGTTGCTCGTATGTATATCGGAAGAACAGGTACCTGGTGAGTATATCTATATAAACATAATCGAATACAACTCAGATACGATGATTGTTCAATCTATCCATTTAACCTTCTGCTCGATTCGGTCGCTTGTATGTAAAACGGAAGGACAGTTACCTGGTGAGTATTGCTATATAAACATCATCACGATATCATCGAATACAACTCAGATACAATTATCGTTTCGTCTAACCATTCAACATTCTGTTCGATTCAGTCGCTAGTATGTGTAACGGAAGTATCGTCACCTGGTAAGTATCACTATATATACAGTATTGCGATATAATCGGATACCACCCAGATACATTGATGTTCAGTCTATCCATTCAACTTTCTTTTCGTTTCGGTCGCTCGTATGTAAAACGGGAATACCGTCTCCTAGTGTGTATAACTATATACACAGCACATGATTGTTCAGTCTATCCATTCAACTTTCTTTTCGTTTCGGTCGCTCGTATGTAAAACGGGAATACCGTCTCCTAGTGTGTATAACTATATACACAGCATAACATCATAATCGAATACAACCCATATACTATCCATTCAACCTTCTGTTCAATTCAGTCGCTCGTATGTATAACGGAAGAACAGTTACCTGGTGAGTATAACTATATAAACATAATCGAATACAACCCAGATACGATGATTGTTCAATCTATACTGAATTCAACCTTCTGCTCGATTCGGTCGCTTGTATGTAAAACGGAAGAACAGTTACCTGGTGAGTATTGCTATATAAACATCATCACGATATCATCGAATACAACTCAGATACAATTATCGTTTCGTCTAACCATTTAACCTTCTGTTCGATTCAGTCGCTAGTATGTGTAACGGAAGTACCGTCACCTGGTAAGTATCACTATATATACAGTATTGCGATATAATCGGATACCACCCAGATACATTGATTGTTCAGTCTATCCATTCAACTTTCTGTTCGTTTCGGTCGCTCGTATGTGAAACGGGAATACCGTCACCTTATGTGTATAACTATATCACAGCATAACATCATAATCGAATACAACCCAGATACTATCCATTCAACCTTCTGTTCGATTCGGTTGCTCGTATGTATAACGAAAGAACAGTAACCTGGTGAGTATTTCTATATGAACGTCATCACGATATAATCGAATACAACTTAGTTACAATTATCGTTCCGTCTAACCATCCAACCTTATGTTCGATTCAGACGCTCGTATGTGTAACGAAAGAACCGTTACATGGTAGGTGTAGTTAAATATACAACATAACGATATAATCGGAGACAACCCAGATACAATGATTGTTCAATCTATCCATTCAACCTTATGTTCGATTCGGTCGCTAGTATGTATAACGAAAGAACAGTTACCTGGTTAGACATAATGTATAATAATCATCACGAAATAATCGAATACAACCCAGATACGATGATTGTTCAGTCTATCCATTCAATCTTCTGTTCAGTTCAGTCGCTCTTATGTATAACTGGAGAACAGTTACCTGGTGAGTATAACTATATGAACATCATCACGATATAATCGAATACAACCCCAGATACGATCATTGTTTAGTCTATCCATTCAACCTTCAGTTCAATTCAGTCGCTTGTATGTAAAACGGAAGGACAGTTACCTGGTGAGTATTGCTATATAAACATCATCACGATATCATCGAATACAACTCAGATACAATTATCGTTTCGTCTGACCATTCAACATTCTGTTCGATTCAGTCGCTAGTATGTGTAACGGAAGTATCGTCACCTGGTAAGTATCACTATATATACAGTATTGCGATATAATCGGATACCACCCAGATACATTGATTGTTCAGTCTATCCATTCAACTTTCTTTTCGTTTCGGTCGCTCGTATGTAAAACGGGAATACCGTCTCCTAGTGTGTATAACTATATACACAGCATAACATCATAATCGAATACAACCCATATACTATCCATTCAACCTTCAGTTCAATTCAGTCGCTCGTATGTATAACGGAAGAATAGTTACCTGGTGAGTATAACTATATGAACATAATCGAATACAACTCAGATACGATTGTTCAATCTATCCATTCAACCTTATGTTCGATTCGGTTGCTCGTTTGTATATCGGAAGAACAGGTACCTGGTGAGTATATCTATATAAACATAATCGAATACAACTCAGATACGATGATTGTTCAATCTATCCATTCAACCTTCTGCTCGATTCGGTCGCTTGTATGTAAAACGGAAGGACAGTTACCTGGTGAGTATTGCTATATAAACATCATCACGATATCATCGAATACAACTCAGATACAATTATCGTTTCGTCTAACCATTCAACATTCTGTTCGATTTAGTCGCTAGTATGTGTAACGGGAGTATCGTCACCTGGTAAGTATCACTATATATACAGTATTGCGATATAATCGGATACCACCCAGATACATTGATTGTTCAGTCTAACCATTCAACTTTCTTTTTGTTTCGGTCGCTCGTATGTAAAACGGGAATACCGTCTCCTAGTGTGTATAACTATATACACAGCATAACATCATAATCGAATACAACCCATATACTATCCATTCAACCTTCTGTTCAATTCAGTCGCTCGTATGTATAACGGAAGAACAGTTACCTAGTGAGTATAACTATATAAACATAATCGAATACAACCCAGATACGATGATTGTTCAATCTATACTGAATTCAACCTTCTGCTCGATTCGGTCGCTTGTATGTAAAACGGAAGAACAGTTACCTGGTGAGTATTGCTATATAAACATCATCACGATATCATCGAATACAACTCAGATACAATTATCGTTTCGTCTAACCATTTAACCTTCTGTTCGATTCAGTCGCTAGTATGTGTAACGGAAGTATCGTCACCTGGTAAGTATCACTATATATACAGTATTGCGATATAATCGGATACCACCCAGATACATTGATTGTTCAGTCTATCCATTCAACTTTCTTTTCGTTTCGGTCGCTCGTATGTAAAACGGGAATACCGTCTCCTAGTGTGTATAACTATATACACAGCATAACATCATAATCGAATACAACCCATTTACTATCCATTCAACCTTCTGTTTAATTCAGTCGCTCGTATGTATAACGGAAGAACAGTTACCTGGTGAGTATAACTATATAAACATAATCGAATACAACCCAGATACGATGATTGTTCAATCTATACTGAATTCAACCTTCTGCTCGATTCGGTCGCTTGTATGTAAAACGGAAGAACAGTTACCTGGTGAGTATTGCTATATAAACATCATCACGATATCATCGAATACAACTCAGATACAATTATCGTTTCGTCTAACCATTTAACCTTCTGTTCGATTCAGTCGCTAGTATGTGTAACGGAAGTACCGTCACCTGGTAAGTATCACTATATATACAGTATTGCGATATAATCGGATACCACCCAGATACATTGATTGTTCAGTCTATCCATTCAACTTACTGTTCGTTTCGGTCGCTCGTATGTGAAACGGGAATACCGTCACCTTATGTGTATAACTATATCACAGCATAACATCATAATCGAATACAACCCAGATACTATCCATTCAACCTTCTGTTCGATTCGGTTGCTCGTATGTATAACGAAAGAACAGTAACCTGGTGAGTATTTCTATATGAACGTCATCACGATATAATCGAATACAACTTAGTTACAATTATCGTTCCGTCTAACCATCCAACCTTATGTTCGATTCAGACGCTCGTATGTGTAACGAAAGAACCGTTACATGGTAGGTGTAGTTAAATATACAACATAACGATATAATCGGAGACAACCCAGATACAATGATTGTTCAATCTATCCATTCAACCTTATGTTCGATTCGGTCGCTAGTATGTATAACGAAAGAACAGTTACCTGGTTAAACATAATGTATAATAATCATCACGAAATAATCGAATACAACCCAGATACGATGATTGTTCAGTCTATCCATTCAATCTTCTGTTCAGTTCAGTCGCTCTTATGTATAACTGGAGAACAGTTACCTGGTGAGTATAACTATATGAACATCATCACGATATAATCGAATACAACCCCAGATACGATCATTGTTTAGTCTATCCATTCAACCTTCAGTTCAATTCAGTCGCTCGTATGTATAACGGAAGAACAGTTACCTGGTGAGTATAACTATATAAACATAATCGAATACAACTCAGATACGATGATTGTTCAATCTATCCATTCAACTTTATGTTCGATTCGGTTGCTCGTATGTATATCGGAAGAACAGGTACCTGGTGAGTATATCTATATAAACATAATCGAATACAACTCAGATACGATGATTGTTCAATCTATCCATTTAACCTTCTGCTCGATTCGGTCGCTTGTATGTAAAACGGAAGGACAGTTACCTGGTGAGTATTGCTATATAAACATCATCACGATATCATCGAATACAACTCAGATACAATTATCGTTTCGTCTGACCATTCAACATTCTGTTCGATTCAGTCGCTAGTATGTGTAACGGAAGTATCGTCACCTGGTTAGTATCACTATATATACAGTATTGCGATATAATCGGATACCACCCAGATACATTGATTGTTCAGTCTATCCATTCAACTTTCTTTTCGTTTCGGTCGCTCGTATGTAAAACGGGAATACCGTCTCCTAGTGTGTATAACTATATACACAGCATAACATCATAATCGAATACAACCCATATACTATCCATTCAACCTTCTGTTCAATTCAGTCGCTCGTATGTATAACGGAAGAACAGTTACCTGGTGAGTATAACTATATAAACATAATCGAATACAACCCAGATACGATGATTGTTCAATCTATACTGAATTCAACCTTCTGCTCGATTCGGTCGCTTGTATGTAAAACGGAAGAACAGTTACCTGGTGAGTATTGCTATATAAACATCATCACGATATCATCGAATACAACTCAGATACAATTATCGTTTCGTCTAACCATTTAACCTTCTGTTCGATTCAGTCGCTAGTATGTGTAACGGAAGTACCGTCACCTGGTAAGTATCACTATATATACAGTATTGCGATATAATCGGATACCACCCAGATACATTGATTGTTCAGTCTATTCATTCAACTTTCTGTTCGTTTCGGTCGCTCGTATGTGAAACGGGAATACCGTCACCTTATGTGTATAACTATATACACAGCATAACATCATAATCGATTACAACCCATATACTATCCATTCGACCTTCTGTTCAATTCAGTCGCTCGTATGTATAACGGAAGAACAGTTACCTGGTGAGTATATCTATATAAACCTAATCGAATACAACTCAGATACGATGATTGTTCAATCTATCCATTTAACCTTCTGCTCGATTCGGTCGCTTGTATGTAAAACGGAAGGACAGTTACCTGGTGAGTATTGCTATATAAACATCATCACGATATCATCGAATACAACTCAGATAAAATTATCGTTTCGTCTAACCATTTAACCTTCTGTTCGATTCAGTCGCTAGTATGTGTAACGGAAGTACCGTCACCTGGTAAGTATCACCATATATACAGTATTGCGATATAATCGGATACCACTCAGATACATTGATTGTTCAGTCTATCCATTCAACTTTCTGTTCGTTTCGGTCGCTCGTATGTGAAACGGGAATACCGTCACCTTATGTGTATAACTATATACACAGCATAACATCATAATCGAATACAACCCAGATACTATCCATTCAACCTTCTGTTCGATTCGGTTGCTCGTATGTATAACGAAAGAACAGTAACCTGGTGAGTATTTCTATATGAACGTCATCACGATATAATCGAATACAACTTAGTTACAATTATCGTTCCGTCTAACCATCCAACCTTATGTTCGATTCAGACGCTCGTATGTGTAACGAAAGAACCGTTACATGGTAGGTGTAGTTAAATATACAACATAACGATATAATCGGAGACAACCCAGATACAATGATTGTTCAATCTATCCATTCAACCTTATGTTCGATTCGGTTGCTAGTATGTATAACGAAAGAACAGTTACGTGGTTAGACATAATATATAATAATCATCACGAAATAATCGAATACAACCCAGATACGATGATTGTTCAGTCTATCCATTCAACCTTCTGTTCAGTTCAGTCGCTCTTATGTATAACTGGAGAACATTTACCTGGTGAGTATAACTATATGAACATCATCACGATATAATCGAATACAACCCTAGATACGATCATTGTTTAGTCTATCCATTCAACCTTCAGTTCAATTCAGTCGCTCGTATGTATAACGGAAGAACAGTTACCTGGTGAGTATAACTATATAAACATAATCGAATACAACTCAGATACGATGATTGTTCAATCTATCCATTCAACCTTATGTTCGATTCGGTTGCTCGTATGTATATCGGAAGAACAGGTACCTGCTGAGTATATCTATATAAACATAATCGAATACAACTCAGATACGATGATTGTTCAATCTATCCATTTAACCTCCTGCTCGATTCGGTCGCTTGTATGTAAAACGGAAGGACAGTTACCTGGTGAGTATTGCTATATAAACATCATCACGATATCATCGAATACAACTCAGATACAATTATCGTTTCGTCTAACCATTCAACATTCTGTTCGATTCAGTCGCTAGTATGTGTAACGGAAGTATCGTCACCTGGTAAGTATCACTATATATACAGTATTGCGATATAATCGGATACCACCCAGATACATTGATTGTTCAGTCTATCCATTCAACTTTCTTTTCGTTTCGGTCGCTCGTATGTAAAACGGGAATACCGTCTCCTAGTGTGTATAACTATATACACAGCATAACATCATAATCGAATACAACCCATATACTATCCATTCAACCTTCTGTTCAATTCAGTCGCTCGTATGTATAACGGAAGAACAGTTACCTGGTGAGTATAACTATATAAACATAATCGAATACAACCCAGATACGATGATTGTTCAATCTATACTGTATTCAACCTTCTGCTCGATTCGGTCGCTTGTATGTAAAACGGAAGAACAGTTACCTGGTGAGTATTGCTATATAAACATCATCACGATATCATCGAATACAACTCAGATACAATTATCGTTTCGTCTAACCATTCAACATTCTGTTATATTCAGTCGCTAGTATGTGTAACGGAAGTATCGTCACCTGGTAAGTATCACTATATATACAGTATTGCGATATAATCGGATACCACCCAGATACATTGATTGTTTAGTCTATCCATTCAACTTTCTTTTTGTTTCGGTCGCTCGTATGTAAAACGGGAATACCGTCTCCTAGTGTGTATAACTATATACACAGCATAACATCAAAATCGAATACAACCCATATACTATCCATTCAACCTTCTGTTCAATTCAGTCGCTCGTATGTATAACGGAAGAACAGTTACCTGGTGAGTATAACTATATAAACATAATCGAATAAAACTCAGATACGATGATTGTTCAATCTATACTGAATTCAACCTTCTGCTCGATTTAGTCGCTTGTATGTAAAACGGAAGAACAGTTACCTGGTGAGTATTGCTATATAAACATCATCACGATATCATCGAATACAACTCAGATACAATTATCGTTTCGTCTAAACATTTAACCTTCTGTTCGATTCAGTCGCTAGTATGTGTAACGGATGTACCGTCACCTGGTAAGTATCACTATATATACAGTATTGCGATATAATCGAATACCACCCAGATACATTGATTGTTCAGTCTATCCATTCAACTTTCTGTTCGTTTCGGTCGCTCGTATGTGAAACGGGAATACCGTCACCTTATGTGTATAACTATATATACAGCATAACATCATAATCGAATAAAATCCAGATACTATCCATTCAACCTTCTGTTCGATTCGGTTGCTCGTATGTATAACGAAAGAACAGTAACCTGGTGAGTATTTCTATATGAACGTCATCACGATATAATCGAATACAACTTAGTTACAATTATCGTTCCGTCTAACCATCCAACCTTATGTTCGATTCAGACGCTCGTATGTGTAACGAAAGAACCGTTACATGGTAGGTGTAGTTAAATATACAACATAACGATATAATCGGAGACAACCCAGATACAATGATTGTTCAATCTATCCATTCAACCTTATGTTCGATTCGGTTGCTAGTATGTATAACGAAAGAACAGTTACCTGGTAAGACATAATATATAATAATCATCACGAAATAATCGAATACAACCCAGATACGATGATTGTTCAGTCTATCCATTCAACCTTCTGTTCAGTTCAGTCGCTCTCATGTATAACTGGAGAACAGTTACCTGGTGAGTATAACTATATGAACATCATCACGATATAATCGAATACAACCCCAGATACGATCATTGTTTAGTCTATCCATTCAACCTTCAGTTCAATTCAGTCTATATGAACGTCATCACGATATAATCGAATACAACTTAGTTACAATTATCGTTCCGTCTAACCATCCAACCTTGTGTTCGATTCAGACGCTCGTATGTGTAACGAAAGAACCGTTACATGGTAGGTGTAGTTAAATATACAACATAACGATATAATCGGAGACAACCCAGATACAATGATTGTTCAATCTATCCATTCAACCTTATGTTCGATTCGGTTGCTAGTATGTATAACGAAAGAACAGTTACGTGGTTAGACATAATATATAATAATCATCACGAAATAATCGAATACAACCCAGATACGATGATTGTTCAGTCTATCCATTCAACCTCCTGTTCAGTTCAGTCGCTCTTATGTATAACTGGAGAACAGTTACCTGGTGAGTATAACTATATGAACATCATCACGATATAATCGAATACAACCCCAGATACGATCATTGTTTAGTCTATCCATTCAACCTTCAGTTCAATTCAGTCGCTCTTATGTATAACGGAAGAACAGTTACCTGGTGAGTATAACTATATAAACATAATCGAATACAACTCAGATACGATGATTGTTCAATCTATCCATTCAACCTTATGTTCGATTCGGTTGCTCGTATGTATATCGGAAGAACAGGTACCTGGTGAGTATATCTATATAAACATAATCGAATACAACTCAGATACGATGATTGTTCAATCTATCCATTTAACCTTCTGCTCGATTCGGTCGCTTGTATGTAAAACGGAAGGACAGTTACCTGGTGAGTATTGCTATATAAACATCATCACGATATCATCGAATACAACTCAGATACAATTATCGTTTCGTCTAACCATTCAACATTCTGTTCGATTCAGTCGCTAGTATGTGTAACGGAAGTATCGTCACCTGGTAAGTATCACTATATATACAGTATTGCGATATAATCGGATACCACCCAGATACATTGATTGTTCAGTCTATCCATTCAACTTTCTTTTCGTTTCGGTCGCTCGTATGTAAAACGGGAATACCGTCTCCTAGTGTGTATAACTATATACACAGCATAACATCATAATCGAATACAACCCATATACTATCCATTCAACCTTCTGTTCAATTCAGTCGCTCGTATGTATAACGAAAGAACAGTTACCTGGTGAGTATAACTATATAAACATAATCGAATACAACCCAGATACGATGATTGTTCAATCTATCCATTTAACCTTCTGCTCGATTCGGTCGCTTGTATGTAAAACGGAAGGACAGTTACCTGGTGAGTATTGCTATATAAACATCATCACGATATCATCGAATACAACTCAGATACAATTATCGTTTCGTCTAACCATTCAACATTCTGTTAGATTCAGTCGCTAGTATGTGTAACGGAAGTATCGTCACCTGGTAAGTATCACTATATATACAGTATTGCGATATAATCGGATACCACCCAGATACATTGATTGTTCAGTCTATCCATTCAACTTTCTTTTTGTTTCGGTCGCTCGTATGTAAAACGGGAATACCGTCTCCTAGTGTGTATAACTATATACACAGCATAACATCAAAATCGAATACAACCCATATACTATCCATTCAACCTTCTGTTCAATTCAGTCGCTCGTATGTATAACGGAAGAACAGTTACCTGGTGAGTATAACTATATAAACATAATCGAATACAACCCAGATACGATGATTGTTCAATCTATACTGAATTCAACCTTCTGCTCGATTCGGTCGCTTGTATGTAAAACGGAAGAACAGTTACCTGGTGAGTATTGCTATATAAACATCATCACGATATCATCGAATACAACTCAGATACAATTATCGTTTCGTCTAACCATTTAACCTTCTGTTCGATTCAGTCGCTAGTATGTGTAACGGAAGTACCGTCACCTGGTAAGTATCACTATATATACAGTATTGCGATATAATCGGATACCACCCAGATACATTGATTGTTCAGTCTATTCATTCAACTTTCTGTTCGTTTCGGTCGCTCGTATGTGAAACGGGAATACCGTCACCTTATGTGTATAACTATATACACAGCATAACATCATAATCGATTACAACCCATATACTATCCATTCGACCTTCTGTTCAATTCAGTCGCTCGTATGTATAACGGAAGAACAGTTACCTGGTGAGTATATCTATATAAACCTAATCGAATACAACTCAGATACGATGATTGTTCAATCTATCCATTTAACCTTCTGCTCGATTCGGTCGCTTGTATGTAAAACGGAAGGACAGTTACCTGGTGAGTATTGCTATATAAACATCATCACGATATCATCGAATACAACTCAGATAAAATTATCGTTTCGTCTAACCATTTAACCTTCTGTTCGATTCAGTCGCTAGTATGTGTAACGGAAGTACCGTCACCTGGTAAGTATCACTATATATACAGTATTGCGATATAATCGGATACCACTCAGATACATTGATTGTTCAGTCTATCCATTCAACTTTCTGTTCGTTTCGGTCGCTCGTATGTGAAACGGGAATACCGTCACCTTATGTGTATAACTATATACACAGCATAACATCATAATCGAATACAACCCAGATACTATCCATTCAACCTTCTGTTCGATTCGGTTGCTCGTATGTATAACGAAAGAACAGTAACCTGGTGAGTATTTCTATATGAACGTCATCACGATATAATCGAATACAACTTAGTTACAATTATCGTTCCGTCTAACCATCCAACCTTATGTTCGATTCAGACGCTCGTATGTGTAACGAAAGAACCGTTACATGATAGGTGTAGTTAAATATACAACATAACGATATAATCGGAGACAACCCAGATACAATGATTGTTCAATCTATCCATTCAACCTTATGTTCGATTCGGTTGCTAGTATGTATAACGAAAGAACAGTTACGTGGTTAGACATAATATATAATAATCATCACGAAATAATCGAATACAACCCAGATACGATGATTGTTCAGTCTATCCATTCAACCTTCTGTTCAGTTCAGTCGCTCTTATGTATAACTGGAGAACATTTACCTGGTGAGTATAACTATATGAACATCATCACGATATAATCGAATACAACCCCAGATACGATCATTGTTTAGTCTATCCATTCAACCTTCAGTTCAATTCAGTCGCTCGTATGTATAACGGAAGAACAGTTACCTGGTGAGTATAACTATATAAACATAATCGAATACAACTCAGATACGATGATTGTTCAATCTATCCATTCAACCTTATGTTCGATTCGGTTGCTCGTATGTATATCGGAAGAACAGGTACCTGCTGAGTATATCTATATAAACATAATCGAATACAACTCAGATACGATGATTGTTCAATCTATCCATTTAACCTCCTGCTCGATTCGGTCGCTTGTATGTAAAACGGAAGGACAGTTACCTGGTGAGTATTGCTATATAAACATCATCACGATATCATCGAATACAACTCAGATACAATTATCGTTTCGTCTAACCATTCAACATTCTGTTCGATTCAGTCGCTAGTATGTGTAACGGAAGTATCGTCACCTGGTAAGTATCACTATATATACAGTATTGCGATATAATCGGATACCACCCAGATACATTGATTGTTCAGTCTATCCATTCAACTTTCTTTTCGTTTCGGTCGCTCGTATGTAAAACGGGAATACCGTCTCCTAGTGTGTATAACTATATACACAGCATAACATCATAATCGAATACAACCCATATACTATCCATTCAACCTTCTGTTCAATTCAGTCGCTCGTATGTATAACGGAAGAACAGTTACCTGGTGAGTATAACTATATAAACATAATCGAATACAACCCAGATACGATGATTGTTCAATCTATACTGTATTCAACCTTCTGCTCGATTCGGTCGCTTGTATGTAAAACGGAAGAACAGTTACCTGGTGAGTATTGCTATATAAACATCATCACGATATCATCGAATACAACTCAGATACAATTATCGTTTCGTCTAACCATTCAACATTCTGTTATATTCAGTCGCTAGTATGTGTAACGGAAGTATCGTCACCTGGTAAGTATCACTATATATACAGTATTGCGATATAATCGGATACCACCCAGATACATTGATTGTTTAGTCTATCCATTCAACTTTCTTTTTGTTTCGGTCGCTCGTATGTAAAACGGGAATACCGTCTCCTAGTGTGTATAACTATATACACAGCATAACATCAAAATCGAATACAACCCATATACTATCCATTCAACCTTCTGTTCAATTCAGTCGCTCGTATGTATAACGGAAGAACAGTTACCTGGTGAGTATAACTATATAAACATAATCGAATAAAACTCAGATACGATGATTGTTCAATCTATACTGAATTCAACCTTCTGCTCGATTTAGTCGCTTGTATGTAAAACGGAAGAACAGTTACCTGGTGAGTATTGCTATATAAACATCATCACGATATCATCGAATACAACTCAGATACAATTATCGTTTCGTCTAAACATTTAACCTTCTGTTCGATTCAGTCGCTAGTATGTGTAACGGAAGTACCGTCACCTGGTAAGTATCACTATATATACAGTATTGCGATATAATCGGATACCACCCAGATACATTGATTGTTCAGTCTATCCATTCAACTTTCTGTTCGTTTCGGTCGCTCGTATGTGAAACGGGAATACCGTCACCTTATGTGTATAACTATATATACAGCATAACATCATAATCGAATAAAACCCAGATACTATCCATTCAACCTTCTGTTCGATTCGGTTGCTCGTATGTATAACGAAAGAACAGTAACCTGGTGAGTATTTCTATATGAACGTCATCACGATATAATCGAATACAACTTAGTTACAATTATCGTTCCGTCTAACCATCCAACCTTATGTTCGATTCAGACGCTCGTATGTGTAACGAAAGAACCGTTACATGGTAGGTGTAGTTAAATATACAACATAACGATATAATCGGAGACAACCCAGATACAATGATTGTTCAATCTATCCATTCAACCTTATGTTCGATTCGGTTGCTAGTATGTATAACGAAAGAACAGTTACCTGGTAAGACATAATATATAATAATCATCACGAAATAATCGAATACAACCCAGATACGATGATTGTTCAGTCTATCCATT
Source organism: Chrysomela aeneicollis (assembly GCA_029955515.1). NCBI lineage: Eukaryota > Metazoa > Arthropoda > Insecta > Coleoptera > Chrysomelidae > Chrysomela > Chrysomela aeneicollis. The sequence goes on from JARUHQ010000008.1 coordinate 345,385, forward strand.
CAACCTTCTGTTCAGTTCAGTCGCTCTCATGTATAACTGGAGAACAGTTACCTGGTGAGTATAACTATATGAACATCATCACGATATAATCGAATACAACCCCAGATACGATCATTGTTTAGTCTATCCATTCAACCTTCAGTTCAATTCAGTCTATATGAACGTCATCACGATATAATCGAATACAACTTAGTTACAATTATCGTTCCGTCTAACCATCCAACCTTGTGTTCGATTCAGACGCTCGTATGTGTAACGAAAGAACCGTTACATGGTAGGTGTAGTTAAATATACAACATAACGATATAATCGGAGACAACCCAGATACAATGATTGTTCAATCTATCCATTCAACCTTATGTTCGATTCGGTTGCTAGTATGTATAACGAAAGAACAGTTACGTGGTTAGACATAATATATAATAATCATCACGAAATAATCGAATACAACCCAGATACGATGATTGTTCAGTCTATCCATTCAACCTCCTGTTCAGTTCAGTCGCTCTTATGTATAACTGGAGAACAGTTACCTGGTGAGTATAACTATATGAACATCATCACGATATAATCGAATACAACCCCAGATACGATCATTGTTTAGTCTATCCATTCAACCTTCAGTTCAATTCAGTCGCTCTTATGTATAACGGAAGAACAGTTACCTGGTGAGTATAACTATATAAACATAATCGAATACAACTCAGATACGATGATTGTTCAATCTATCCATTCAACCTTATGTTCGATTCGGTTGCTCGTATGTATATCGGAAGAACAGGTACCTGGTGAGTATATCTATATAAACATAATCGAATACAACTCAGATACGATGATTGTTCAATCTATCCATTTAACCTTCTGCTCGATTCGGTCGCTTGTATGTAAAACGGAAGGACAGTTACCTGGTGAGTATTGCTATATAATCATCATCACGATATCATCGAATACAACTCAGATACAATTATCGTTTCGTCTAACCATTCAACATTCTGTTAGATTCAGTCGCTAGTATGTGTAACGGAAGTATCGTCACCTGGTAAGTATCACTATATATACAGTATTGCGATATAATCGGATACCACCCAGATACATTGATTGTTCAGTCTATCCATTCAACTTTCTTTTCGTTTCGGTCGCTCGTATGTAAAACGGGAATACCGTCTCCTAGTGTGTATAACTATATACACAGCATAACATCATAATCGAATACAACCCATATACTATCCATTCAACCTTCTGTTCAATTCAGTCGCTCGTATGTATAACGAAAGAACAGTTACCTGGTGAGTATAACTATATAAACATAATCGAATACAACCCAGATACGATGATTGTTCAATCTATACTGAATTCAACCTTCTGCTCGATTCGGTCGCTTGTATGTAAAACGGAAGAACAGTTACCTGGTGAGTATTGCTATATAAACATCATCACGATATCATCGAATACAACTCAGATACAATTATCGTTTCGTCTAACCATTCAACATTCTGTTAGATTCAGTCGCTAGTATGTGTAACGGAAGTATCGTCACCTGGTAAGTATCACTATATATACAGTATTGCGATATAATCGGATACCACCCAGATACATTGATTGTTCAGTCTATCCATTCAACTTTCTTTTTGTTTCGGTCGCTCGTATGTAAAACGGGAATACCGTCTCCTAGTGTGTATAACTATATACACAGCATAACATCAAAATCGAATACAACCCATATACTATCCATTCAACCTTCTGTTCAATTCAGTCGCTCGTATGTATAACGGAAGAACAGTTACCTGGTGAGTATAACTATATAAACATAATCGAATACAACCCAGATACGATGATTGTTCAATCTATACTGAATTCAACCTTCTGCTCGATTCGGTCGCTTGTATGTAAAACGGAAGAACAGTTACCTGGTGAGTATTGCTATATAAACATCATCACGATATCATCGAATACAACTCAGATACAATTATCGTTTCGTCTAACCATTTAACCTTCTGTTCGATTCAGTCGCTAGTATGTGTAACGGAAGTACCGTCACCTGGTAAGTATCACTATATATACAGTATTGCGATATAATCGGATACCACCCAGATACATTGATTGTTCAGTCTATCCATTCAACTTTCTGTTCGTTTCGGTCGCTCGTATGTATAACGAAAGAACAGTAACCTGGTGAGTATTTCTATATGAACGTCATTACGATATAATCGAATACAACTTAGTTACAATTATCGTTCCGTCTAACCATCCAACCTTATGTTCGATTCAGACGCTCGTATGTGTAACGAAAGAACCGTTACATGGTAGGTGTAGTTAAATATACAACACAACGATATAATCGGAGACAACCCAGATACAATGATTGTTCAATCTATCCATTCAACCTTATGTTCGATTCGGTTGCTAGTATGTATAACGAAAGAACAGTTACCTGGTAAGACATAATATATAATAATCATCACGAAATAATCGAATACAACCCAGATACGATGATTGTTCAGTCTATCCATTCAACCTTCTGTTCAGTTCAGTCGCTCTCATGTATAACTGGAGAACAGTTACCTGGTGAGTATAACTATATGAACATCATCACGATATAATCGAATACAACCCCAGATACGATCATTGTTTAGTCTATCCATTCAACCTTCTGTTCAATTCAGTCGCTCGTATGTATAACGGAAGAACAGTTACCTGGTGAGTATATCTATATAAACCTAATCGAATACAACTCAGATACGATGATTGTTCAATCTATCCATTTAACCTTCTGCTCGATTCGGTCGCTTGTATGTAAAACGGAAGGACAGTTACCTGGTGAGTATTGCTATATAAACATCATCACGATATCATCGAATACAACTCAGATAAAATTATCGTTTCGTCTAACCATTTAACCTTCTGTTCGATTCAGTCGCTAGTATGTGTAACGGAAGTACCGTCACCTGGTAAGTATCACTATATATACAGTATTGCGATATAATCGGATACCACTCAGATACATTGATTGTTCAGTCTATCCATTCAACTTTCTGTTCGTTTCGGTCGCTCGTATGTGAAACGGGAATACCGTCACCTTATGTGTATAACTATATACACAGCATAACATCATAATCGAATACAACCCAGATACTATCCATTCAACCTTCTGTTCGATTCGGTTGCTCGTATGTATAACGAAAGAACAGTAACCTGGTGAGTATTTCTATATGAACGTCATCACGATATAATCGAATACAACTTAGTTACAATTATCGTTTCGTCTAACCATCCAACCTTATGTTCGATTCAGACGCTCGTATGTGTAACGAAAGAACCGTTACATGGTAGGTGTAGTTAAATATACAACATAACGATATAATCGGAGACAACCCATATACAATGATTGTTCAATCTATCCATTCAACCTTATGTTCGATTCGGTTGCTAGTATGTATAACGAAAGAACAGTTACGTGGTTAGACATAATATATAATAATCATCACGAAATAATCGAATACAACCCAGATACGATGATTGTTCAGTCTATCCATTCAACCTTCTGTTCAGTTCAGTCGCTCTTATGTATAACTGGAGAACATTTACCTGGTGAGTATAACTATATGAACATCATCACGATATAATCGAATACAACCCCAGATACGATCATTGTTTAGTCTATCCATTCAACCTTCAGTTCAATTCAGTCGCTCGTATGTATAACGGAAGAACAGTTACCTGGTGAGTATAACTATATAAACATAATCGAATACAACTCAGATACGATGATTGTTCAATCTATCCATTCAACCTTATGTTCGATTCGGTTGCTCGTATGTATATCGGAAGAACAGGTACCTGCTGAGTATATCTATATAAACATAATCGAATACAACTCAGATACGATGATTGTTCAATCTATCCATTTAACCTTCTGCTCGATTCGGTCGCTTGTATGTAAAACGGAAGGACAGTAACCTGGTGAGTATTGCTATATAAACATCATCACGATATCATCGAATACAACTCAGATACAATTATCGTTTCGTCTAACCATTCAACATTCTGTTCGATTCAGTCGCTAGTATGTGTAACGGAAGTATCGTCACCTGGTAAGTATCACTATATATACAGTATTGCGATATAATCGGATACCACCCAGATACATTGATTGTTCAGTCTATCCATTCAACTTTCTTTTCGTTTCGGTCGCTCGTATGTAAAACGGGAATACCGTCTCCTAGTGTGTATAACTATATACACAGCATAACATCATAATCGAATACAACCCATATACTATCCATTCAACCTTCTGTTCAATTCAGTCGCTCGTATGTATAACGGAAGAACAGTTACCTGGTGAGTATAACTATATAAACATAATCGAATACAACCCAGATACGATGATTGTTCAATCTATACTGAATTCAACCTTCTGCTCGATTCGGTCGCTTGTATGTAAAACGGAAGAACAGTTACCTGGTGAGTATTGCTATATAAACATCATCACGATATCATCGAATACAACTCAGATACAATTATCGTTTCGTCTAACCATTCAACATTCTGTTATATTCAGTCGCTAGTATGTGTAACGGAAGTATCGTCACCTGGTAAGTATCACTATATATACAGTATTGCGATATAATCGGATACCACCCAGATACATTGATTGTTCAGTCTATCCATTCAACTTTCTTTTTGTTTCGGTCGCTCGTATGTAAAACGGGAATACCGTCTCCTAGTGTGTATAACTATATACACAGCATAACATCAAAATCGAATACAACCCATATACTATCCATTCAACCTTCTGTTCAATTCAGTCGCTCGTATGTATAACGGAAGAACAGTTACCTGGTGAGTATAACTATATAAACATAATCGAATAAAACTCAGATACGATGATTGTTCAATCTATACTGAATTCAACCTTCTGCTCGATTCGGTCGCTTGTATGTAAAACGGAAGAACAGTTACCTGGTGAGTATTGCTATATAAACATCATCAAGATATCATCGAATACAACTCAGATACAATTATCGTTTCGTCTAAACATTTAACCTTCTGTTCGATTCAGTCGCTAGTATGTGTAACTGAAGTACCGTCACCTGGTAAGTATCACTATATATACAGTATTGCGATATAATCGGATACCACCCAGATACATTGATTGTTCAGTCTATCCATTCAACTTTCTGTTCGTTTCGGTCGCTCGTATGTGAAACGGGAATACCGTCACCTTATGTGTATAACTATATATACAGCATAACATCATAATCGAATAAAACCCAGATACTATCCATTCAACCTTCTGTTCGATTCGGTTGCTCGTATGTATAACGAAAGAACAGTAACCTGGTGAGTATTTCTATATGAACGTCATCACGATATAATCGAATACAACTTAGTTACAATTATCGTTCCGTCTAACCATCCAACCTTATGTTCGATTCAGACGCTCGTATGTGTAACGAAAGAACCGTTACATGGTAGGTGTAGTTAAATATACAACATAACGATATAATCGGAGACAACCCAGATACAATGATTGTTCAATCTATCCATTCAACCTTATGTTCGATTCGGTTGCTAGTATGTATAACGAAAGAACAGTTACCTGGTAAGACATAATATATAATAATCATCACGAAATAATCGAATACAACCCAGATACGATGATTGTTCAGTCTATCCATTCAACCTTCTGTTCAGTTCAGTCGCTCTCATGTATAACTGGAGAACAGTTACCTGGTGAGTATAAGTATATGAACATCAACACGATATAATCGAATACAACCCCAGATACGATCATTGTTTAGTCTATCCATTCAACCTTCAGTTCAATTCAGTCTATATGAACGTCATCACGATATAATCGAATACAACTTAGTTACAGTTATCGTTCCGTCTAACCATCCAACCTTGTGTTCGATTCAGACGCTCGTATGTGTAACGAAAGAACCGTTACATGGTAGGTGTAGTTAAATATACAACATAACGATATAATCGGAGACAACCCAGATACAATGATTGTTCAATCTATCCATTCAACCTTATGTTCGATTCGGTTGCTAGTATGTATAACGAAAGAACAGTTACGTGGTTAGACATAATATATAATAATCATCACGAAATAATCGAATACAACCCAGATACGATGATTGTTCAGTCTATCCATTCAACCTCCTGTTCAGTTCAGTCGCTCTTATGTATAACTGGAGAACAGTTACCTGGTGAGTATAACTATATGAACATCATCACGATATAATCGAATACAACCCCAGATACGATCATTGTTTAGTCTATCCATTCAACCTTCAGTTCAATTCAGTCGCTCTTATGTATAACGGAAGAACAGTTACCTGGTGAGTATAACTATATAAACATAATCGAATACAACTCAGATACGATGATTGTTCAATCTATCCATTCAACCTTATGTTCGATTCGGTTGCTCGTATGTATATCGGAAGAACAGGTACCTGGTGAGTATATCTATATAAACATAATCGAATACAACTCAGATACGATGATTGTTCAATCTATTCATTTAACCTTCTGCTCGATTCGGTCGCTTGTATGTAAAACGGAAGGACAGTTACCTGGTGAGTATTGCTATATAAACATCATCACGATATCATCGAATACAACTCAGATACAATTATCGTTTCGTCTAACCATTCAACATTCTGTTCGATTCAGTCGCTAGTATGTGTAACGGAAGTATCGTCACCTGGTAAGTATCACTATATATACAGTATTGCGATATAATCGGATACCACCCAGATACATTGATTGTTCAGTCTATCCATTCAACTTTCTTTTCGTTTCGGTCGCTCGTATGTAAAACGGGAATACCGTCTCCTAGTGTGTATAACTATATACACAGCATAACATCATAATCGAATACAACCCATATACTATCCATTCAACCTTCTGTTCAATTCAGTCGCTCGTATGTATAACGAAAGAACAGTTACCTGGTGAGTATAACTATATAAACATAATCGAATACAACCCAGATACGATGATTGTTCAATCTATACTGAATTCAACCTTCTGCTCGATTCGGTCGCTTGTATGTAAAACGGAAGAACAGTTACCTGGTGAGTATTGCTATATAAACATCATCACGATATCATCGAATACAACTCAGATACAATTATCGTTTCGTCCAACCATTCAACATTCTGTTAGATTCAGTCGCTAGTATGTGTAACGGAAGTATCGTCACCTGGTAAGTATCACTATATATACAGTATTGCGATATAATCGGATACCACCCAGATACATTGATTGTTCAGTCTATCCATTCAACTTTCTTTTTGTTTCGGTCGGTCGTATGTAAAACGGGAATACCGTCTCCTAGTGTGTATAACTATATACACAGCATAACATCAAAATCGAATACAACCCATATACTATCCATTCAACCTTCTGTTCAATTCAGTCGCTCGTATGTATAACGGAAGAACAGTTACCTGGTGAGTATAACTATATAAACATAATCGAATACAACCCAGATACGATGATTGTTCAATCTATACTGAATTCAACCTTCTGCTCGATTCGGTCGCTTGTATGTAAAACGGAAGAACAGTTACCTGGTGAGTATTGCTATATAAACATCATCACGATATCATCGAATACAACTCAGATACAATTATCGTTTCGTCTAACCATTCAACATTCTGTTCGATTCAGTCGCTAAAGGGGGCCCCCTTGGAACTTTTTCGAATTCTTCAGAATACAACTCAGATACAATTATCGCTTCGTCTAACCATTCAACATTCTGTTCGATTCAGTCGCTAGTATGTGTAAAGGAAGTACCGTCACCTGGTAAGTATCACTATATATACAGTATTGCGATATAATCGGATACCACCCAGATACATTGATTGTTCAGTCTATCCATTCAACTTTCTGTTCGTTTCGGTCGCTCGTATGTAAAACGGGAATACCGTCACCTAATGTGTATAATTATATACACAGCATAACATCAAAATCGAATACAACCCACATACTATCCATTCAACCTTCTGTTCGATTCGGTTGCTCGTATGTATAACGAAAGAACAGTAACCTGGTGAGTATTTCTATATGAACGTCATCACGATATAATCGAATACAACTCAGATACAATGATCATTCCGTCTATCCATCCAACCTTCTGTTCGATTGGGTCGCTCGTATGTATAATGCAAGAACAGTCACCTGGTGAGTATTACTATATAAACATCACCACGATATAATCGAATACAACTCAGTTACAATTATCGTTCCGTCTAACCATCCAACCTTATGTTCGATTAAGACGCTCGTATGTGTAACGAAAGAACCGTTACATGGTAGGTGTAACTAAATATACAGCATAACGATATAATCGGAGACAACCCAGATACAATGATTGTTCAATCTATCCATCCAACCTTATGTTCGATTCGGTTGCTCGTATGTTTAACGGAAGAACTGTTACCTGGTTAGACATACTATATGATAATCATCACGATATACTCGAATACAACCCCAGATACGATTATTGTTTAGTCTATCCATTCAACTTTCTGTTCAATTCAGTCGTTCTTATGAAAAACGGAAGAACAGTTACCTGGTGAGTATAACTGTATAAACCTAATCGAATACAACCCAGATACGATAAATTTTCAATCTATTCATTTAACCTTCTGCTCGATTTGGTCGCTTTTATGTAAAACGGAAGAACAGTTACCTGGTGAATATTGCTATATAAACATCATCACGATATAATCGAATACAACTCAGATACAATTATCGCTTCGTCTAACCATTCAACCTTCTGTTCGATTCAGTCGCTAGTATGTGTAACGGAAGTACCGTCACCTGGTAAGTATCACTATATATACAGTATTGCGATATAATCGGATACCAACCAGATACATTGATTGTTCAGTCTATCCATTCAACTTTCCGTTCGTTTCGGTCGCTCGTATGTAAAACGGGAATACCGTCACCTAGTGTGTATAACTATATACACAGCATAACATCATAATCGAATACAACTCAGATACTATCCATTCAACCTTCTGTTCGATTTGGTTTCTCGTATGTATAACGAAAGAACAGTAACCTGGTGAGTATTTCTATATGAACGTCATCACGATATAATCGAATACAACTCAGATACAATGATCATTCCGTCTATCCATCCAACCTTCTGTTCGATTGGGTCGCTCGTATGTATAACGCAAGAACAGTCACCTGGTGAGTATTACTATATAAACATCACCACGATATAATCGAATACAACTCAGTTACAATTATCGTTCCGTCTAACCATCCAACCTTATGTTCGATTTAGACGCTCGTATGTGTAACGAAAGAACCGTTACATGATAGGTGTAACTAAATATACAGCATAACGATATAATCGGAGACAACCCAGATACAATGATTGTTCAATCTATCCATTCAACCTTCTGTTCAGTTCAGTCGCTCTTATGTATAACTGGAGAACAGTTACCTGGTGAGTATAACTATATGAACATCATCACGATATAATCGAATACAACCCCAGATACGATCATTGTTTAGTCTATCCATTCAACCTTCAGTTCAATTCAGTCGCTCGTATGTATAACGGAAGAACAGGTACCTGGTGAGTATAACTATATAAACATAATCGAATACATCTCAGATACGATGATTGTTCAATCTATCCATTCAACCTAATGTTCGATTCGGTTGCTCGTATGTATATCGGAAGAACAGGTACCTAGTGAGTATATCTATATAAACATAATCGAATACAACTCAGATACGATGATTGTTCAATCTATCCATTTAACCTTCTGCTCGATTCGGTCGCTTGTATGTAAAACGGAAGGACAGTTACCTGGTGAGTATACCTATATAAACATAATTGAATACAACCCAGATACGATGATTGTTCAACCTAATGTTCGATTCGGTTGCTCGTATGTATATCGGAAGAACAGGTACCTAGTGAGTATATCTATATAAACATAATCGAATACAACTCAGATACGATGATTGTTCAATCTATCCATTTAACCTTCTGCTCGATCCGGTCGCTTGTATGTAAAACGGAAGGACAGTTACCTGGTGAGTATACCTATATAAACATAATTGAATACAACCCAGATACGATGATTGTTCAATGCATACTGAATTCAACCTTCTGCTCGATTCGGTCGCTTGTATATAAAACGGAAGAACAGTTACCTAGTGAGTATTGCTATATAAACATCATCACGATATCATCGAATACAACTCAGATACAATTATCGTTTCGTCTAACCATTTAACCTTCTGTTCGATTCAGTCGCTAGTATGTGTAACGGAAGTATCGTCACCTGGTAAGCATCACTATATATACAGTATTGCGATATAATCGGATACCACCCAGATACATTGATTGTTCAGTCTATCCATTCAACTTTCTTTTCGTTTCGGTCGCTCGTATGTAAAACGGGAATACCGTCTCCTAGTGTGTATAACTATATACACAGCATAACATCATAATCGAATACAACCCATATACTATCCATTCAACCTTCTGTTCAATTCAGTTTCTCGTATGTATAACGGAAGAACAGTTACCTGGTGAGTATAACTATATAAATATAATCGAATACAACCCAGATACGATGATTGTTCAATCTATACTGAATTCAACCTTCTGCTCGATTCGGTCGCTTGTATGTAAAACGGAAGAACAGTTACCTGGTGAGTATTGCTATATAAACATCATCACGATATCATCGAATACAACTCAGATACAATTATCGTTTCGTCTAACCATTCAACATTCTGTTCGATTCAGTCGCTAGTATGTGTAACGGAAGTATCGTCACCTGGTAAGTATCACTATATATACAGTATTGCGATATAATCGGATACCACCCAGATACATTGATTGTTCAGTCTATCCATTCAACTTTCTTTTCGTTTCGGTCGCTCGTATGTAAAACGGGAATACCGTCTCCTAGTGTGTATAACTATATACACAGCATAACATCATAATCGAATACAACTCAGATACTATCCATTCAACCTTCTGTTCGATTCGGTTTCTCGTATGTATAACGAAAGAACAGTAACCTGGTGAGTATTTCTATATGAACGTCATCACGATATAATCGAATACAACTCAGATACAATGATCATTCCGTCTATCCATCCAACCTTCTGTTCGATTGGGTCGCTCGTATGTATAACGCAAGAACAGTCACCTGGTGAGTATTACTATATAAACATCACCACGATATAATCGAATACAACTCAGTTACAATTATCGTTCCGTCTAACCATCCAACCTTATGTTCGATTTAGACGCTCGTATGTGTAACGAAAGAACCGTTACATGATAGGTGTAACTAAATATACAGCATAACGATATAATCGGAGACAACCCAGATACAATGATTGTTCAATCTATCCATCCAACCTTATGTTCGATTCGGTTGCTCGTATGTTTAACGGAAGAACTGTTACCTGGTTAGACATACTATATGATAATCATCACGATATACTCGAATACAACCCCAGATACGATTATTGTTTAGTCTATCCATTCAACTTTCTGTTCAATTCAGTCGTTCTTATGAAAAACGGAAGAACAGTTACCTGGTGAGTATTGCTATATAAACATCATCACGATATCATCGAATACAACTCAGATACAATTATCGTTTCGTCTAACCATTTAACCTTCTGTTCGATTCAGTCGCTAGTATGTGTAACGGAAGTACCGTCACCTGGTAAGTATCACTATATATACAGTATTGCGATATAATCGGATACCACCCAGATACATTGATTGTTCAGTCTATCCATTCAACTTTCTGTTCGTTTCGGTCGCTCGTATGTGAAACGGGAATACCGTCACCTTATGTGTTTAACTATATACACAGCATAACATCATAATCGAATACAACCCAGATACTATCCATTCAACCTTCTGTTCGATTCGGTTGCTAGTATGTATAACGAAAGAACAGTTACCTGGTTAGACATAATATATAATAATCATCACGAAATAATCGAATACAACCCAGATACGATGATTGTTCAGTCTATCCATTCAACCTTCTGTTCAGTTCAGTCGCTCTTATGTATAACAGGAGAACAGTTACCTGGTGAGTATAACTATATGAACATCATCACGATATAATCGAATACAACCCCAGATACGATCATTGTTTAGTCTATCCATTCAACCTTCAACCAATTCAGTCGCTCGTATGTATAACGGAAGAACAGGTACCTGGTGAGTATAACTATATAAACATAATCGAATACAACTCAGATACGATGATTGTTCAATCTATCCATTCAACCTAATGTTCGATTCGGTTGCTCGTATGTATATCGGAAGAACAGGTACCTAGTGAGTATATCTATATAAACATAATCGTATACAACTCAGATACGATGATTGTTCAATCTATCCATTTAACCTTCTGCTCGATTCGGTCGCTTGTATGTAAAACGGAAGGACAGTTACCTGGTGAGTATACCTATATAAACATAATTGAATACAACCCAGATACGATGATTGTTCAATCCATACTGAATTCAACCTTCTGCTCGATTCGGTCGCTTGTATATAAAACGGAAGAACAGTTACCTAGTGAGTATTGCTATATAAACATCATCACGATATCATCGAATACAACTCAGATACAATTATCGTTTCGTCTAACCATTTAACCTTCTGTTCGATTCAGTCGCTAGTATGTGTAACGGAAGTATCGTCACCTGGTAAGCATCACTATATATACAGTATTGCGATATAATCGGATACCACCCAGATACATTGATTGTTCAGTCTATCCATTCAACTTTCTTTTCGTTTCGGTCGCTCGTATGTAAAACGGGAATACAGTCTCCTAGTGTGTATAACTATATACACAGCATAACATCATAATCGAATACAACCCATATACTATCCATTCAACCTTCTGTTCAATTCAGTTTCTCGTATGTATAACGGAAGAACAGTTACCTGGTGAGTATAACTATATAAACATAATCAAATACAACCCAGATACGATGATTGTTCAATCTATACTGAATTCAACCTTCTGCTCGATTCGGTCGCTTGTATGTAAAACGGAAGAACAGTTACCTGGTGAGTATTGCTATATAAACATCATCACGATATCATCGAATACAACTCAGATACAATTATCGTTTCGTCTAACCATTCAACATTCTGTTCGATTCAGTCGCTAGTATGTGCAACGGAAGTATCGTCACCTGGTAAGTATCACTATATATACAGTATTGCGATATAATCGGATACCACCCAGATACATTGATTGTTCAGTCTATCCATTCAACTTTCTTTTCGTTTCGGTCGCTCGTATGTAAAACGGGAATACCGTCTCCTAGTGTGTATAACTATATACACAGCATAACATCATAATCGAATACAACCCATATACTATCCATTCAACCTTCTGTTCAATTCAGTCGCTCGTATGTATAACGGAAGAACAGTTACCTGGTGAGTATAACTATATAAACATAATCGAATACAACCCAGATACGATGATTTTTCAATCTATACTGAATTCAACCTTCTGCTCGATTCGGTCGCTTGTATGTAAAACGGTAGAACAGTTACCTGGTGAGTATTGCTATTAAACATCATCACGATATCATCGAATACAACTCAGATACAATTATCGTTTCGTCTAACCATTTAACCTTCTGTTCGATTCAGTCGCTATTATGTGTAACGGAAGTACCGTCACCTGGTTAGTATCACTATATATACAGTATTGCGATATAATCAGATACCACCCAGATACATTGATTGTTCAGTCTATCCATTCAACTTTCTGTTCGTTTCGGTCGCTCGTATGTGAAACGGGAATACCGTCACCTTATGTGTATAACTATATACACAGCATAACATCATAATCGAATACAACCCAGATACTATCCATTCAACCTTTTGTTCGATTCGGTTGCTCGTATGTATAACGAAAGAACAGTAACCTGGTGAGTATTTCTATATGAACGTCATCACGATATAATCGAATACTACTTACTTACAATTATCGTTCCGTCTAACCATCCAACCTTAGGTTCGATTCAGACGCTCGTATGTGTAACGAAAGAACCGTTACATGGTAGGTGTAGTTAAATATACAACATAACGATATAATCGGAGAAAACCCAGATACAATGATTGTTCAATCTATTCATTCAACCTTATGTTCGATTCGGTTGCTAGTATGTATAACGAAAGAACAGTTACCTGGTTAGACATAATATATAATAATCATCACGAAATAATCGAATACAACCCAGATACGATGATTGTTCAGTCTATCCATTCAACCTTCAGTTCAATTCAGTCGCTCGTATGTATAACGGAAGAACAGTTACCTGGTGAGTATAACTATATAAACATAATCGAATACAACTCAGATACGATGATTGTTCAATCTATCCATTCAACCTTATGTTCGAATCGGTTGCTCGTATGTATATCGGAAGAACAGGTATCTGGTGAGTATATCTATATAAACATAATCGAATACAACTCAGATACGATGATTGTTCAATCTATCCATTTAACCTTCTGCTCGATTCGGTCGCTTGTATGTAAAACGGAAGGACAGTTACCTGGTGAGTATTGCTATATAAACATCATCACGATATCATCGAATACAACTCAGATACAATTATCGTATCGTCTAACCATTCAACATTCTGTTCGATTCAGTCGCTAGTATGTGTAAAGGAAGTATCGTCACCTGGTAAGTATCACTATATATACAGTATTGCGATATAATCGGATACCACCCAGATAAATTGATTGTTCAGTCTATCCATTCAACTTTCTTTTCGTTTCGGTCGCTCGTATGTAAAACGGGAATACCGTCTCCTAGTGTGTATAACTATATACACAGCATAACATCATTATCGAATACAACCCAGATACGATGATTGTTCAATCTATACTGAATTCAACCTTCTGCTCGATTCGGTCGCTTGTATGTAAAACGGAAGAACAGTTACCTGGTGAGTATTGCTATATAAACATCATCACGATATCATCGAATACAACTCAGATACAATTATCGTTTCGTCTAACCATTTAACCTTCTGTTCGATTCAGTCGCTAGTATGTGTAACGGAAGTACCGTCACCTGGTAAGTATCACTATATATACAGTATTGCGATATAATCGGATACCACCCAGATACATTGATTGTTCAGTCTATCATTTCAACTTTCTGTTCGTTTCGGTCGCTCGTATGTGAAACGGGAATACCGTCACCTTATGTGTATAACTAAATACACAGCATAACATCATAAACGAATACAACCCAGATACTATCCATTCAACCTTCTGTTCGATTCGGTTGCTCGAATGTATAACGAAAGAACAGTAACCTGGTGAGTATTTTTATATGAACGTCATCACGATATCATCGAATACAACTCAGATACAATTATCGTTTCGTCTAACCATTCAACATTCTGTTCGATTCAGTCGCTAGTATGTGTAACGGAAGTATCGTCACCTGGTAAGTATCACTATATATACAGTATTGCGATATAATCGGATACCACCCAGATACATTGATTGTTCAGTCTATCCATTCAACTTTCTTTTTGTTTCGGTAGCTCGTATGTAAAACGGGAATACCGTCTCCTAGTGAGTATAACTATATACACAGCATAACATCATAATCGAATACAACCCATATACTATTCATTCAACCTTCTGTTCAATTCAGTCGCTCTTATGTATAACTGGAGAACAGTTACCTGGTGAGTATAATTATATGAACATCATCACGATATAATCGAATACAACCCCAGATACGATCATTGTTTAGTCTATCCATTCAACCTTCAGTTCAATTCAGTCGCTCGTATGTATAACGGAAGAACAGTTACCTGGTGAGTATAACTATATAAACATAATCGAATACAACTCAGATACGATGATTGTTCAATCTATCCATTCAACCTTATGTTCGATTCGGTTGCTCGTATGTATATCGGAAGAACAGGTACCTGGTGAGTATATCTATATAAACATAATCGAATACAACTCAGATACGATGATTGTTCAATCTATCCATTTAACCTTCTGCTCGATTCGGTCGCTTGTATGTAAAACGGAAAGACAGTTACCTGGTGAGTATTGCTATATAAACATCATCACGATATCATCGAATACAACTCAGATACAATTATCGTTTCGTCTAACCATTCAACATTCTGTTCGATTCAGTCGCTATTATGTGTAACGGAAGTATCGTCACCTGGTAAGTATCACTATATATACAGTATTGCGATATAATCGGATACCACCCAGATACATTGATTGTTCAGTCTATCCATTCAACTTTCTTTTCGTTTCGGTCGCTCGTATGTAAAACGGGAATACCGTCTCCTAGTGTGTATAACTATATACACAGCATAACATCATAATCGAATACAACCCATATACTATCCATTCAACCTTGTGTTCAATTCAGTCGCTCGTATGTATAACGGAAGAACAGTTACCTGGTGAGTATAACTATATAAACATAATCGAATACAACCCAGATACGATGATTGTTCAATCTATACTGAATTCAACCTTCTGCTCGATTCGGTCGCTTGTATGTAAAACGGAAGAACAGTTACCTGGTGAGTATTGCTATATAAACATCATCACGATATCATCGAATACAACTCAGATACAATTATCGTTTCGTCTAACCATTCAACCTTCTGTTCGATTCAGTCGCTAGTATGTGTAACGGAAGTACCGTCACCTGGTAAGTATCACTATATATACAGTATTGCGATATAATCGGATACCACCCAGATACATTGATTGTTCAGTCTATCCATTCAACTTTCTGTTCGTTTCGGTCGCTCGTATGTGAAACGGGAATTCCGTCACCTTATGTGTATAACTATATCACAGCATAACATCATAATCGAATACAACCCAGATACTATCCATTCAACCTTCTGTTCGATTCGGTTGCTCGTATGTATAACGAAAAAACAGTAACCTGGTATTTCTATATGAACGTCATCACGATATCATCGAATACAACTCAGATACAATTATCGTTTCGTCTAACCATTCAACATTCTGTTCGATTCAGTCGCTAAAGGGGGCCCCCTTGGAACTTTTTCGAATTCTTCAGAATACAACTCAGATACAATTATCGCTTCGTCTAACCATTCAACATTCTGTTCGATTCAGTCGCTAGTATGTGTAAAGGAAGTACCGTCACCTGGTAAGTATCACTATATATACAGTATTGCGATATAATCGGATACCACCCAGATACATTGATTGTTCAGTCTATCCATTCAACTTTCTGTTCGTTTCGGTCGCTCGTATGTAAAACGGGAATACCGTCACCTAATGTGTATAATTATATACACAGCATAACATCATAATCGAATACAACCCACATACTATCCATTCAACCTTCTGTTCGATTCGGTTGCTCGTATGTATAACGAAAGAACAGTAACCTGGTGAGTATTTCTATATGAACGTCATCACGATATAATCGAATACAACTCAGATACAATGATCATTCCGTCTATCCATCCAACCTTCTGTTCGATTGGGTCGCTCGTATGTATAATGCAAGAACAGTCACCTGGTGAGTATTACTATATAAACATCACCACGATATAATCGAATACAACTCAGTTACAATTATCGTTCCGTCTAACCATCCAACCTTATGTTCGATTAAGACGCTCGTATGTGTAACGAAAGAACCGTTACATGGTAGGTGTAACTAAATATACAGCATAACGATATAATCGGAGACAACCCAGATACAATGATTGTTCAATCTATCCATCCAACCTTATGTTCGATTCGGTTGCTCGTATGTTTAACGGAAGAACTGTTACCTGGTTAGACATACTATATGATAATCATCACGATATACTCGAATACAACCCCAGATACGATTATTGTTTAGTCTATCCATTCAACTTTCTGTTCAATTCAGTCGTTCTTATGAAAAACGGAAGAACAGTTACCTGGTGAGTATAACTGTATAAACCTAATCGAATACAACCCAGATACGATAAATTTTCAATCTATTCATTTAACCTTCTGCTCGATTTGGTCGCTTTTATGTAAAACGGAAGAACAGTTACCTGGTGAATATTGCTATATAAACATCATCACGATATAATCGAATACAACTCAGATACAATTATCGCTTCGTCTAACCATTTAACCTTCTGTTCGATTCAGTCGCTAGTATGTGTAACGGAAGTACCGTCACCTGGTAAGTATCACTATATATACAGTATTGCGATATAATCGGATACCAACCAGATACATTGATTGTTCAGTCTATCCATTCAACTTTCCGTTCGTTTCGGTCGCTCGTATGTAAAACGGGAATACCGTCACCTAGTGTGTATAACTATATACACAGCATAACATCATAATCGAATACAACTCAGATACTATCCATTCAACCTTCTGTTCGATTCGGTTTCTCGTATGTATAACGAAAGAACAGTAACCTGGTGAGTATTTCTATATGAACGTCATCACGATATAATCGAATACAACCCAGATACGATGATTGTTCAGTCTATCCATTCAACCTTCTGTTCAGTTCAGTCGCTCTTATGTATAACTGGAGAACAGTTACCTGGTGAGTATAACTATATGAACATCATCACGATATAATCGAATACAACCCCAGATACGATCATTGTTTAGTCTATCCATTCAACCTTCAGTTCAATTCAGTCGCTCGTATGTATAACGGAAGAACAGGTACCTGGTGAGTATAACTATATAAACATAATCGAATACATCTCAGATACGATGATTGTTCAATCTATCCATTCAACCTAATGTTCGATTCGGTTGCTCGTATGTATATCGGAAGAACAGGTACCTAGTGAGTATATCTATATAAACATAATCGAATACAACTCAGATACGATGATTGTTCAATCTATCCATTTAACCTTCTGCTCGATTCGGTCGCTTGTATGTAAAACGGAAGGACAGTTACCTGGTGAGTATACCTATATAAACATAATTGAATACAACCCAGATACGATGATTGTTCAACCTAATGTTCGATTCGGTTGCTCGTATGTATATCGGAAGAACAGGTACCTAGTGAGTATATCTATATAAACATAATCGAATACAACTCAGATACGATGATTGTTCAATCTATCCATTTAACCTTCTGCTCGATTCGGTCGCTTGTATGTAAAACGGAAGGACAGTTACCTGGTGAGTATACCTATATAAACATAATTGAATACAACCCAGATACGATGATTGTTCAATGCATACTGAATTCAACCTTCTGCTCGATTCGGTCGCTTGTATATAAAACGGAAGAACAGTTACCTAGTGAGTATTGCTATATAAACATCATCACGATATCATCGAATACAACTCAGATACAATTATCGTTTCGTCTAACCATTTAACCTTCTGTTCGATTCAGTCGCTAGTATGTGTAACGGAAGTATCGTCACCTGGTAAGCATCACTATATATACAGTATTGCGATATAATCGGATACCACCCAGATACATTGATTGTTCAGTCTATCCATTCAACTTTCTTTTCGTTTCGGTCGCTCGTATGTAAAACGGGAATACCGTCTCCTAGTGTGTATAACTATATACACAGCATAACATCATAATCGAATACAACCCATATACTATCCATTCAACCTTCTGTTCAATTCAGTTTCTCGTATGTATAACGGAAGAACAGTTACCTGGTGAGTATAACTATATAAATATAATCGAATACAACCCAGATACGATGATTGTTCAATCTATACTGAATTCAACCTTCTGCTCGATTCGGTCGCTTGTATGTAAAACGGAAGAACAGTTACCTGGTGAGTATTGCTATATAAACATCATCACGATATCATCGAATACAACTCAGATACAATTATCGTTTCGTCTAACCATTCAACATTCTGTTCGATTCAGTCGCTAGTATGTGTAACGGAAGTATCGTCACCTGGTAAGTATCACTATATATACAGTATTGCGATATAATCGGATACCACCCAGATACATTGATTGTTCAGTCTATCCATTCAACTTTCTTTTCGTTTCGGTCGCTCGTATGTAAAACGGGAATACCGTCTCCTAGTGTGTATAACTATATACACAGCATAACATCATAATCGAATACAACTCAGATACTATCCATTCAACCTTCTGTTCGATTCGGTTTCTCGTATGTATAACGAAAGAACAGTAACCTGGTGAGTATTTCTATATGAACGTCATCACGATATAATCGAATACAACTCAGATACAATGATCATTCCGTCTATCCATCCAACCTTCTGTTCGATTGGGTCGCTCGTATGTATAACGCAAGAACAGTCACCTGGTGAGTATTACTATATAAACATCACCACGATATAATCGAATACAACTCAGTTACAATTATCGTTCCGTCTAACCATCCAACCTTATGTTCGATTTAGACGCTCGTATGTGTAACGAAAGAACCGTTACATGATAGGTGTAACTAAATATACAGCATAACGATATAATCGGAGACAACCCAGATACAATGATTGTTCAATCTATCCATCCAACCTTATGTTCGATTCGGTTGCTCGTATGTTTAACGGAAGAACTGTTACCTGGTTAGACATACTATATGATAATCATCACGATATACTCGAATACAACCCCAGATACGATTATTGTTTAGTCTATCCATTCAACTTTCTGTTCAATTCAGTCGTTCTTATGAAAAACGGAAGAACAGTTACCTGGTGAGTATTGCTATATAAACATCATCACGATATCATCGAATACAACTCAGATACAATTATCGTTTCGTCTAACCATTTAACCTTCTGTTCGATTCAGTCGCTAGTATGTGTAACGGAAGTACCGTCACCTGGTAAGTATCACTATATATACAGTATTGCGATATAATCGGATACCACCCAGATACATTGATTGTTCAGTCTATCCATTCAACTTTCTGTTCGTTTCGGTCGCTCGTATGTGAAACGGGAATACCGTCACCTTATGTGTTTAACTATATACACAGCATAACATCATAATCGAATACAACCCAGATACTATCCATTCAACCTTCTGTTCGATTCGGTTGCTAGTATGTATAACGAAAGAACAGTTACCTGGTTAGACATAATATATAATAATCATCACGAAATAATCGAATACAACCCAGATACGATGATTGTTCAGTCTATCCATTCAACCTTCTGTTCAGTTCAGTCGCTCTTATGTATAACAGGAGAACAGTTACCTGGTGAGTATAACTATATGAACATCATCACGATATAATCGAATACAACCCCAGATACGATCATTGTTTAGTCTATCCATTCAACCTTCAACCAATACAGTCGCTCGTATGTATAACGGAAGAACAGGTACCTGGTGAGTATAACTATATAAACATAATCGAATACAACTCAGATACGATGATTGTTCAATCTATCCATTCAACCTAATGTTCGATTCGGTTGCTCGTATGTATATCGGAAGAACAGGTACCTAGTGAGTATATCTATATAAACATAATCGTATACAACTCAGATACGATGATTGTTCAATCTATCCATTTAACCTTCTGCTCGATTCGGTCGCTTGTATGTAAAACGGAAGGACAGTTACCTGGTGAGTATACCTATATAAACATAATTGAATACAACCCAGATACGATGATTGTTCAATCCATACTGAATTCAACCTTCTGCTCGATTCGGTCGCTTGTATATAAAACGGAAGAACAGTTACCTAGTGAGTATTGCTATATAAACATCATCACGATATCATCGAATACAACTCAGATACAATTATCGTTTCGTCTAACCATTTAACCTTCTGTTCGATTCAGTCGCTAGTATGTGTAACGGAAGTATCGTCACCTGGTAAGCATCACTATATATACAGTATTGCGATATAATCGGATACCACCCAGATACATTGATTGTTCAGTCTATCCATTCAACTTTCTTTTCGTTTCGGTCGCTCGTATGTAAAACGGGAATACAGTCTCCTAGTGTGTATAACTATATACACAGCATAACATCATAATCGAATACAACCCATATACTATCCATTCAACCTTCTGTTCAATTCAGTTTCTCGTATGTATAACGGAAGAACAGTTACCTGGTGAGTATAACTATATAAACATAATCAAATACAACCCAGATACGATGATTGTTCAATCTATACTGAATTCAACCTTCTGCTCGATTCGGTCGCTTGTATGTAAAACGGAAGAACAGTTACCTGGTGAGTATTGCTATATAAACATCATCACGATATCATCGAATACAACTCAGATACAATTATCGTTTCGTCTAACCATTCAACATTCTGTTCGATTCAGTCGCTAGTATGTGCAACGGAAGTATCGTCACCTGGTAAGTATCACTATATATACAGTATTGCGATATAATCGGATACCACCCAGATACATTGATTGTTCAGTCTATCCATTCAACTTTCTTTTCGTTTCGGTCGCTCGTATGTAAAACGGGAATACCGTCTCCTAGTGTGTATAACTATATACACAGCATAACATCATAATCGAATACAACCCATATACTATCCATTCAACCTTCTGTTCAATTCAGTCGCTCGTATGTATAACGGAAGAACAGTTACCTGGTGAGTATAACTATATAAACATAATCGAATACAACCCAGATACGATGATTTTTCAATCTATACTGAATTCAACCTTCTGCTCGATTCGGTCGCTTGTATGTAAAACGGTAGAACAGTTACCTGGTGAGTATTGCTATTAAACATCATCACGATATCATCGAATACAACTCAGATACAATTATCGTTTCGTCTAACCATTTAACCTTCTGTTCGATTCAGTCGCTATTATGTGTAACGGAAGTACCGTCACCTGGTTAGTATCACTATATATACAGTATTGCGATATAATCAGATACCACCCAGATACATTGATTGTTCAGTCTATCCATTCAACTTTCTGTTCGTTTCGGTCGCTCGTATGTGAAACGGGAATACCGTCACCTTATGTGTATAACTATATACACAGCATAACATCATAATCGAATACAACCCAGATACTATCCATTCAACCTTTTGTTCGATTCGGTTGCTCGTATGTATAACGAAAGAACAGTAACCTGGTGAGTATTTCTATATGAACGTCATCACGATATAATCGAATACTACTTACTTACAATTATCGTTCCGTCTAACCATCCAACCTTAGGTTCGATTCAGACGCTCGTATGTGTAACGAAAGAACCGTTACATGGTAGGTGTAGTTAAATATACAACATAACGATATAATCGGAGAAAACCCAGATACAATGATTGTTCAATCTATCCATTCAACCTTATGTTCGATTCGGTTGCTAGTATGTATAACGAAAGAACAGTTACCTGGTTAGACATAATATATAATAATCATCACGAAATAATCGAATACAACCCAGATACGATGATTGTTCAGTCTATCCATTCAACCTTCAGTTCAATTCAGTCGCTCGTATGTATAACGGAAGACCAGTTACCTGGTGAGTATAACTATATAAACATAATCGAATACAACTCAGATACGATGATTGTTCAATCTATCCATTCAACCTTATGTTCGAATCGGTTGCTCGTATGTATATCGGAAGAACAGGTATCTGGTGAGTATATCTATATAAACATAATCGAATACAACTCAGATACGATGATTGTTCAATCTATCCATTTAACCTTCTGCTCGATTCGGTCGCTTGTATGTAAAACGGAAGGACAGTTACCTGGTGAGTATTGCTATATAAACATCATCACGATATCATCGAATACAACTCAGATACAATTATCGTTTCGTCTAACCATTCAACATTCTGTTCGATTCAGTCGCTAGTATGTGTAAAGGAAGTATCGTCACCTGGTAAGTATCACTATATATACAGTATTGCGATAAAATCGGATACCACCCAGATAAATTGATTGTTCAGTCTATCCATTCAACTTTCTTTTCGTTTCGGTCGCTCGTATGTAAAACGGGAATACCGTCTCCTAGTGTGTATAACTATATACACAGCATAACATCATAATCGAATACAACCCAGATACGATGATTGTTCAATCTATACTGAATTCAACCTTCTGCTCGATTCGGTCGCTTGTATGTAAAACGGAAGAACAGTTACCTGGTGAGTATTGCTATATAAACATCATCACGATATCATCGAATACAACTCAGATACAATTATCGTTTCGTCTAACCATTTAACCTTCTGTTCGATTCAGTCGCTAGTATGTGTAACGGAAGTACCGTCACCTGGTAAGTATCACTATATATACAGTATTGCGATATAATCGGATACCACCCAGATACATTGATTGTTCAGTCTATCATTTCAACTTTCTGTTCGTTTCGGTCGCTCGTATGTGAAACGGGAATACCGTCACCTTATGTGTATAACTAAATACACAGCATAACATCATAAACGAATACAACCCAGATACTATCCATTCAACCTTCTGTTCGATTCGGTTGCTCGAATGTATAACGAAAGAACAGTAACCTGGTGAGTATTTTTATATGAACGTCATCACGATATCATCGAATACAACTCAGATACAATTATCGTTTCGTCTAACCATTCAACATTCTGTTCGATTCAGTCGCTAGTATGTGTAACGGAAGTATCGTCACCTGGTAAGTATCACTATATATACAGTATTGCGATATAATCGGATACCACCCAGATACATTGATTGTTCAGTATATCCATTCAACTTTCTTTTTGTTTCGGTCGCTCGTATGTAAAACGGGAATACCGTCTCCTAGTGAGTATAACTATATACACAGCATAACATCATAATCGAATACAACCCATATACTATTCATTCAACCTTCTGTTCAATTCAGTCGCTCTTATGTATAACTGGAGAACAGTTACCTGGTGAGTATAATTATATGAACATCATCACGATATAATCGAATACAACCCCAGATACGATCATTGTTTAGTCTATCCATTCAACCTTCAGTTCAATTCAGTCGCTCGTATGTATAACGGAAGAACAGTTACCTGGTGAGTATAACTATATAAACATAATCGAATACAACTCAGATACGATGATTGTTCAATCTATCCATTCAACCTTATGTTCGATTCGGTTGCTCGTATGTATATCGGAAGAACAGGTACCTGGTGAGTATATCTATATAAACATAATCGAATACAACTCAGATACGATGATTGTTCAATCTATCCATTTAACCTTCTGCTCGATTCGGTCGCTTGTATGTAAAACGGAAAGACAGTTACCTGGTGAGTATTGCTATATAAACATCATCACGATATCATCGAATACAACTCAGATACAATTATCGTTTCGTCTAACCATTCAACATTCTGTTCGATTCAGTCGCTATTATGTGTAACGGAAGTATCGTCACCTGGTAAGTATCACTATATATACAGTATTGCGATATAATCGGATACCACCCAGATACATTGATTGTTCAGTCTATCCATTCAACTTTCTTTTCGTTTCGGTCGCTCGTATGTAAAACGGGAATACCGTCTCCTAGTGTGTATAACTATATACACAGCATAACATCATAATCGAATACAACCCATATACTATCCATTCAACCTTGTGTTCAATTCAGTCGCTCGTATGTATAACGGAAGAACAGTTACCTGGTGAGTATAACTATATAAACATAATCGAATACAACCCAGATACGATGATTGTTCAATCTATACTGAATTCAACCTTCTGCTCGATTCGGTCGCTTGTATGTAAAACGGAAGAACAGTTACCTGGTGAGTATTGCTATATAAACATCATCACGATATCATCGAATACAACTCAGATACAATTATCGTTTCGTCTAACCATTCAACCTTCTGTTCGATTCAGTCGCTAGTATGTGTAACGGAAGTACCGTCACCTGGTAAGTATCACTATATATACAGTATTGCGATATAATCGGATACCACCCAGATACATTGATTGTTCAGTCTATCCATTCAACTTTCTGTTCGTTTCGGTCGCTCGTATGTGAAACGGGAATTCCGTCACCTTATGTGTATAACTATATCACAGCATAACATCATAATCGAATACAACCCAGATACTATCCATTCAACCTTCTGTTCGATTCGGTTGCTCGTATGTATAACGAAAAAACAGTAACCTGGTATTTCTATATGAACGTCATCACGATATCATCGAATACAACTCAGATACAATTATCGTTTCGTCTAACCATTCAACATTCTGTTCGATTCAGTCGCTAAAGGGGGCCCCCTTGGAACTTTTTCGAATTCTTCAGAATACAACTCAGATACAATTATCGCTTCGTCTAACCATTCAACATTCTGTTCGATTCAGTCGCTAGTATGTGTAAAGGAAGTACCGTCACCTGGTAAGTATCACTATATATACAGTATTGCGATATAATCGGATACCACCCAGATACATTGATTGTTCAGTCTATCCATTCAACTTTCTGTTCGTTTCGGTCGCTCGTATGTAAAACGGGAATACCGTCACCTAATGTGTATAATTATATACACAGCATAACATCATAATCGAATACAACCCACATACTATCCATTCAACCTTCTGTTCGATTCGGTTGCTCGTATGTATAACGAAAGAACAGTAACCTGGTGAGTATTTCTATATGAACGTCATCACGATATAATCGAATACAACTCAGATACAATGATCATTCCGTCTATCCATCCAACCTTCTGTTCGATTGGGTCGCTCGTATGTATAATGCAAGAACAGTCACCTGGTGAGTATTACTATATAAACATCACCACGATATAATCGAATACAACTCAGTTACAATTATCGTTCCGTCTAACCATCCAACCTTATGTTCGATTAAGACGCTCGTATGTGTAACGAAAGAACCGTTACATGGTAGGTGTAACTAAATATACAGCATAACGATATAATCGGAGACAACCCAGATACAATGATTGTTCAATCTATCCATCCAACCTTATGTTCGATTCGGTTGCTCGTATGTTTAACGGAAGAACTGTTACCTGGTTAGACATACTATATGATAATCATCACGATATACTCGAATACAACCCCAGATACGATTATTGTTTAGTCTATCCATTCAACTTTCTGTTCAATTCAGTCGTTCTTATGAAAAACGGAAGAACAGTTACCTGGTGAGTATAACTGTATAAACCTAATCGAATACAACCCAGATACGATAAATTTTCAATCTATTCATTTAACCTTCTGCTCGATTTGGTCGCTTTTATGTAAAACGGAAGAACAGTTACCTGGTGAATATTGCTATATAAACATCATCACGATATAATCGAATACAACTCAGATACAATTATCGCTTCGTCTAATCATTCAACCTTCTGTTCGATTCAGTCGCTAGTATGTGTAACGGAAGTACCGTCACCTGGTAAGTATCACTATATATACAGTATTGCGATATAATCGGATACCAACCAGATACATTGATTGTTCAGTCTATCCATTCAACTTTCCGTTCGTTTCGGTCGCTCGTATGTAAAACGGGAATACCGTCACCTAGTGTGTATAACTATATACACAGCATAACATCATAATCGAATACAACTCAGATACTATCCATTCAACCTTCTGTTCGATTTGGTTTCTCGTATGTATAACGAAAGAACAGTAACCTGGTGAGTATTTCTATATGAACGTCATCACGATATAATCGAATACAACTCAGATACAATGATCATTCCGTCTATCCATCCAACCTTCTGTTCGATTGGGTCGCTCGTATGTATAACGCAAGAACAGTCACCTGGTGAGTATTACTATATAAACATCACCACGATATAATCGAATACAACTCAGTTACAATTATCGTTCCGTCTAACCATCCAACCTTATGTTCGATTTAGACGCTCGTATGTGTAACGAAAGAACCGTTACATGATAGGTGTAACTAAATATACAGCATAACGATATAATCGGAGACAACCCAGATACAATGATTGTTCAATCTATCCATCCAACCTTATGTTCGATTCGGTTGCTCGTATGTTTAACGGAAGAACTGTTACCTGGTTAGACATACTATATGATAATCATCACGATATACTCGAATACAACCCCAGATACGATTATTGTTTAGTCTATCCATTCAACTTTCTGTTCAATTCAGTCGTTCTTATGAAAAACGGAAGAACAATTACCTGGTGAGTATTGCTATATAAACATCATCACGATATCATCGAATACAACTCGGATACAATTATTGTTTCGTCTAACCATTTAACCTTCTGTTCGATTCAGTCGCTAGTATGTGTAACGGAAGTACCGTCACCTGGTAAGTATCACTATATATACAGTATTGCGATATAATCGGATACCACCCAGATACATTGATTGTTCAGTCTATCCATTCAACTTTCTGTTCGTTTCGGTCGCTCGTATGTGAAACGGGAATACCGTCACCTTATGTGTATAACTATATACACAGCATAACATCATAATCGAATACAACCCAGATACTATCCATTCAACCTTCTGTTCGATTCGGTTGCTAGTATGTATAACGAAAGAACAGTTACCTGGTTAGACATAATATATAATAATCATCACGAAATAATCGAATACAACCCAGATACGATGATTGTTCAGTCTATCCATTCAACCTTCTGTTCTGTTCAGTCGCTCTTATGTATAACTGGAGAACAGTTACCTGGTGAGTATAACTATATGAACATCATCACGATATAATCGAATACAACCCCAGATACGATCATTGTTTAGTCTATCCATTCAACCTTCAGTTCAATTCAGTCGCTCGTATGTATAACGGAAGAACAGGTACCTGGTGAGTATAACTATATAAACATAATCGAATACAACTCAGATACGATGATTGTTCAATCTATCCATTCAACCTAATGTTCGATTCGGTTGCTCGTATGTATATCGGAAGAACAGGTACCTAGTGAGTATATCTATATAAACATAATCGAATACAACTCAGATACGATGATTGTTCAATCTATCCATTTAACCTTCTGCTCGATTCGGTCGCTTGTATGTAAAACGGAAGGACAGTTACCTGGTGAGTATACCTATATAAACATAATTGAATACAACCCAGATACGATGATTGTTCAATCCATACTGAATTCAACCTTCTGCTCGATTCGGTCGCTTGTATATAAAACGGAAGAACAGTTACCTAGTGAGTATTGCTATATAAACATCATCACGATATCATCGAATACAACTCAGATACAATTATCGTTTCGTCTAACCATTTAACCTTCTGTTCGATTCAGTCGCTAGTATGTGTAACGGAAGTATCGTCACCTGGTAAGCATCACTATATATACAGTATTGCGATATAATCGGATACCACCCAGATACATTGATTGTTCAGTCTATCCATTCAACTTTCTTTTCGTTTCGGTCGCTCGTATGTAAAACGGGAATACCGTCTCCTAGTGTGTATAACTATATACACAGCATAACATCATAATCGAATACAACCCATATACTATCCATTCAACCTTCTGTTCAATTCAGTCGCTCGTATGTATAACGGAAGAACAGTTACCTGGTGAGTATAACTATATAAACATAATCGAATAAAACCCAGATACGATGATTGTTCAATCTATACTGAATTCAACCTTCTGCTCGATTCGGTCGCTTGTATGTAAAACGGAAGAACAGTTACCTGGTGAGTATTGCTATATAAACATCATCACGATATCATCGAATACAACTCAGATACAATTATCGTTTCGTCTAACCATTCAACATTCTGTTCGATTCAGTCGCTAAAGGGGGCCCCCTTGGAACTTTTTCGAATTCTCCAGAATACAACTCAGATACAATTATCGCTTCGTCTAACCATTCAACATTCTGTTCGATTCAGTCGCTAGTATGTGTAAAGGAAGTACCGTCACCTGGTAAGTATCACTATATATACAGTATTGCGATATAATCGGATACCACCCAGATACATTGATTGTTCAGTCTATCCATTCAACTTTCTGTTCGTTTCGGTCGCTCGTATGTAAAACGGGAATACCGTCACCTAATGTGTATAATTATATACACAGCATAACATCATAATCGAATACAACCCACATACTATCCATTCAACCTTCTGTTCGATTCGGTTGCTCGTATGTATAACGAAAGAACAGTAACCTGGTGAGTATTTCTATATGAACGTCATCACGATATAATCGAATACAACTCAGATACAATGATCATTCCGTCTATCCATCCAACCTTCTGTTCGATTGGGTCGCTCGTATGTATAACGCAAGAACAGTCACCTGGTGAGTATTACTATATAAACATCACCACGATATAATCGAATACAACTCAGTTACAATTATCGTTCCGTCTAACCATCCAACCTTATGTTCGATTAAGACGCTCGTATGTGTAACGAAAGAACCGTTACATGGTAGGTGTAACTAAATATACAGCATAACGATATAATCGGAGACAACCCAGATACAATGATTGTTCAATCTATCCATCCAACCTTATGTTCGATTCGGTTGCTCGTATGTTTAACGGAAGAACTGTTACCTGGTTAGACATACTATATGATAATCATCACGATATACTCGAATACAACCCCAGATACGATTATTGTTTAGTCTATCCATTCAACTTTCTGTTCAATTCAGTCGTTCTTATGAAAAACGGAAGAACAGTTACCTGGTGAGTATAACTGTATAAACCTAATCGAATACAACCCAGATACGATGAATTTTCAATCTATTCATTTAACCTTCTGCTCGATTTGGTCGCTTTTATGTAAAACGGAAGAACAGTTACCTGGTGAATATTGCTATATAAACATCATCACGATATAATCGAATACAACTCAGATACAATTATCGCTTCGTCTAACCATTTACCTTCTGTTCGATTCAGTCGCTAGTATGTGTAACGGAAGTACCGTCACCTGGTAAGTATCACTATATATACAGTATTGCGATATAATCGGATACCAACCAGATACATTGATTGTTCAGTCTATCCATTCAACTTTCCGTTCGTTTCGGTCGCTCGTATGTAAAACGGGAATACCGTCACCTAGTGTGTATAACTATATACACAGCATAACATCATAATCGAATACAACTCAGATACTATCCATTCAACCTTCTGTTCGATTCGGTTTCTCGTATGTATAACGAAAGAACAGTAACCTGGTGAGTATTTCTATATGAACGTCATCACGATATAATCGAATACAACTCAGATACAATGATCATTCCGTCTATCCATCCAACCTTCTGTTCGATTGGGTAGCTCGTATGTATAACGCAAGAACAGTCACCTGGTGAGTATTACTATATAAACATCACCACGATATAATCGAATACAACTCAGTTACAATTATCGTTCCGTCTAACCATCCAACCTTATGTTCGATTTAGACGCTCGTATGTGTAACGAAAGAACCGTTACATGATAGGTGTAACTAAATATACAGCATAACGATATAATCGGAGACAACCCAGATACAATGATTGTTCAATCTATCCATCCAACCTTATGTTCGATTCGGTTGCTCGTATGTTTAACGGAAGAACTGTTACCTGGTTAGACATACTATATGATAATCATCACGATATACTCGAATACAACCCCAGATACGATTATTGTTTAGTCTATCCATTCAACTTTCTGTTCAATTCAGTCGTTCTTATGAAAAACGGAAGAACAGTTACCTGGTGAGTATTGCTATATAAACATCATCACGATATCATCGAATACAACTCAGATACAATTATCGTTTCGTCTAACCATTTAACCTTCTGTTCGATTCAGTCGCTAGTATGTGTAACGAAAGTACCGTCACCTGGTAAGTATCACTATATATACAGTATTGCGATATAATCGGATACCACCCAGATACATTGATTGTTCAGTCTATCCATTCAACTTTCTGTTCGTTTCGGTCGCTCGTATGTGAAACGGGAATACTGTCACCTTATGTGTATAACTATATACACAGCATAACATCATAATCGAATACAACCCAGATACTATCCATTCAACCTTCTGTTCGATTCGGTTGCTAGTATGTATAACGAAAGAACAGTTACCTGGTTAGACATAATATATAATAATCATCACGAAATAATCGAATACAACCCAGATACGATGATTGTTCAGTCTATCCATTCAACCTTCTGTTCAGTTCAGTCGCTCTTATGTATAACTGGAGAACAGTTACCTGGTGAGTATAACTATATGAACATCATCACGATATAATCGAATACAACCCCAGATACGATCATTGTTTAGTCTATCCATTCAACCTTCAGTTCAATTCAGTCGCTCGTATGTATAACGGAAGAACAGGTACCTGGTGAGTATAACTATATAAACATAATCGAATACAACTCAGATACGATGATTGTTCAATCTATCCATTCAACCTAATGTTCGATTCGGTTGCTCGTATGTATATCGGAAGAACAGGTACCTAGTGAGTATATCTATATAAACATAATCGAATACAACTCAGATACGATGTTTGTTCAATCTATCCATTTAACCTTCTGCTCGATTCGGTCGCTTGTATGTAAAACGGAAGGACAGTTACCTGGTGAGTATACCTATATAAACATAATTGAATACAACCCAGATACGATGATTGTTCAACCTAATGTTCGATTCGGTTGCTCGTATGTATATCGGAAGAACAGGTACCTAGTGAGTATATCTATATAAACATAATCGAATACAACTCAGATACGATGATTGTTCAATCTATCCATTTAACCTTCTGCTCGATTCGGTCGCTTGTATGTAAAACGGAAGGACAGTTACCTGGTGAGTATACCTATATAAACATAATTGAATACAACCCAGATACGATGATTGTTCAATCCATACTGAATTCAACCTTCTGCTCGATTCGGTCGCTTGTATATAAAACGGAAGAACAGTTACCTAGTGAGTATTGCTATATAAACATCATCACGATATCATCGAATACAACTCAGATACAATTATCGTTTCGTCTAACCATTTAACCTTCTGTTCGATTCAGTCGCTAGTATGTGTAACGGAAGTATCGTCACCTGGTAAGCATCACTATATATACAGTATTGCGATATAATCGGATACCACCCAGATACATTGATTGTTCAGTCTATCCATTCAACTTTCTTTTCGTTTCGGTCGCTCGTATGTAAAACGGGAATACCGTCTCCTAGTGTGTATAACTATATACACAGCATAACATCATAATCGAATACAACCCATATACTATCCATTCAACCTTTTGTTCAATTCAGTTTCTCGTATGTATAACGGAAGAACAGTTACCTGGTGTGTATAACTATATAAACATAATCGAATACAACCCAGATACGATGATTGTTCAATCTATACTGAATTCAACCTTCTGCTCGATTCGGTCGCTTGTATGTAAAACGGAAGAACAGTTACCTGGTGAGTATTGCTATATAAACATCATCACGATATCATCGAATACAACTCAGATACAATTATCGTTTCGTCTAACCATTCAACATTCTGTTCGATTCAGTCGCTAGTATGTGTAACGGAAGTATCGTCACCTGGTAAGTATCACTATATATACTGTATTGCGATATAATCGGATACCACCCAGATACATTGATTGTTCAGTCTATCCATTCAACTTTCTTTTCGTTTCGGTCGCTCGTATGTAAAACGGGAATACCGTCTCCTAGTGTGTATAACTATATACACAGCATAACATCATAATCGAATACAACTCAGATACTATCCATTCAACCTTCTGTTCGATTCGGTTTCTCGTATGTATAACGAAAGAACAGTAACCTGGTGAGTATTTCTATATGAACGTCATCACGATATAATCGAATACAACTCAGATACAATGATCATTCCGTCTATCCATCCAACCTTCTGTTCGATTGGGTCGCTCGTATGTATAACGCAAGAACAGTCACCTGGTGAGTATTACTATATAAACATCACCACGATATAATCGAATACAACTCAGTTACAATTATCGTTCCGTCTAACCATCCAACCTTATGTTCGATTTAGACGCTCGTATGTGTAACGAAAGAACCGTTACATGATAGGTGTAACTAAATATACAGCATAACGATATAATCGGAGACAACCCAGATACAATGATTGTTCAATCTATCCATCCAACCTTATGTTCGATTCGGTTGCTCGTATGTTTAACGGAAGAACTGTTACCTGGTTAGACATACTATATGATAATCATCACGATATACTCGAATACAACCCCAGATACGATTATTGTTTAGTCTATCCATTCAACTTTCTGTTCAATTCAGTCGTTCTTATGAAAAACGGAAGAACAGTTACCTGGTGAGTATTGCTATATAAACATCATCACGATATCATCGAATACAACTCAGATACAATTATCGTTTCGTCTAACCATTTAACCTTCTGTTCGATTCAGTCGCTAGTATGTGTAACGGAAGTACCGTCACCTGGTAAGTATCACTATATATACAGTATTGCGATATAATCGGATACCACCCAGATACATTGATTGTTCAGTCTATCCATTCAACTTTCTGTTCGTTTCGGTCGCTCGTATGTGAAACGGGAATACCGTCACCTTATGTGTTTAACTATATACACAGCATAACATCATAATCGAATACAACCCAGATACTATCCATTCAACCTTCTGTTCGATTCGGTTGCTAGTATGTATAACGAAAGAACAGTTACCTGGTTAGACATAATATATAATAATCATCACGAACGAATCGAATACAACCCAGATACGATGATTGTTCAGTCTATCCATTCAACCTTCTGTTCAGTTCAGTCGCTCTTATGTATAACTGGAGAACAGTTACCTGGTGAGTATAACTATATGAACATCATCACGATATAATCGAATACAACCCCAGATACGATCATTGTTTAGTCTATCCATTCAACCTTCAACCAATTCAGTCGCTCGTATGTATAACGGAAGAACAGGTACCTGGTGAGTATAACTATATAAACATAATCGAATACAACTCAGATACGATGATTGTTCAATCTATCCATTCAACCTAATGTTCGATTCGGTTGCTCGTATGTATATCGGAAGAACAGGTACCTAGTGAGTATATCTATATAAACATAATCGAATACAACTCAGATACGATGATTGTTCAATCTATCCATTTAACCTTCTGCTCGATTCGGTCGCTTGTATGTAAAACGGAAGGACAGTTACCTGGTGAGTATACCTATATAAACATAATTGAATACAACCCAGATACGATGATTGTTCAATCCATACTGAATTCAACCTTCTGCTCGATTCGGTCGCTTGTATATAAAACGGAAGAACAGTTACCTAGTGAGTATTGCTATATAAACATCATCACGATATCATCGAATACAACTCAGATACAATTATCGTTTCGTCTAACCATTTAACCTTCTGTTCGATTCAGTCGCTAGTATGTGTAACGGAAGTATCGTCACCTGGTAAGCATCACTATATATACAGTATTGCGATATAATCGGATACCACCCAGATACATTGATTGTTCAGTCTATCCATTCAACTTTCTTTTCGTTTCGGTCGCTCGTATGTAAAACGGGAATACCGTCTCCTAGTGTGTATAACTATATACACAGCATAACATCATAATCGAATACAACCCATATACTATCCATTCAACCTTCTGTTCAATTCAGTTTCTCGTATGTATAACGGAAGAACAGTTACCTATTGAGTATAACTATATAAACATAATCAAATACAACCCAGATACGATGATTGTTCAATCTATACTGAATTCAACCTTCTGCTCGATTCGGTCGCTTGTATGTAAAACGGAAGAACAGTTACCTGGTGAGTATTGCTATATAAACATCATCACGATATCATCGAATACAACTCAGATACAATTATCGTTTCGTCTAACCATTCAACATTCTGTTCGATTCAGTCGCTAGTATGTGTAACGGAAGTATCGTCACCTGGTAAGTATCACTATATATACAGTATTGCGATATAATCGGATACCACCCAGATACATTGATTGTTCAGTCTATCCATTCAACTTTCTTTTCGTTTCGGTCGCTCGTATGTAAAACGGGAATACCGTCTCCTAGTGTGTATAACTATATACACAGCATAACATCATAATCGAATACAACCCATATACTATCCATTCAACCTTCTGTTCAATTCAGTCGCTCGTATGTATAACGGAAGAACAGTTACCTGGTGAGTATAACTATATAAACATAATCGAATACAACCCAGATACGATGATTTTTCAATCTATACTGAATTCAACCTTCTGCTCGATTCGGTCGCTTGTATGTAAAACGGTAGAACAGTTACCTGGTGAGTATTGCTATTAAACATCATCACGATATCATCGAATACAACTCAGATACAATTATCGTTTCGTCTAACCATTTAACCTTCTGTTCGATTCAGTCGCTATTATGTGTAACGGAAGTACCGTCACCTGGTTAGTATCACTATATATACAGTATTGCGATATAATCAGATACCACCCAGATACATTGATTGTTCAGTCTATCCATTCAACTTTCTGTTCGTTTCGGTCGCTCGTATGTGAAACGGGAATACCGTCACCTTATGTGTATAACTATATACACAGCATAACATCATAATCGAATACAACCCAGATACTATCCATTCAACCTTCTGTTCGATTCGGTTGCTCGTATGTATAACGAAAGAACAGTAACCTGGTGAGTATTTCTATATGAACGTCATCACGATATAATCGAATACTACTTACTTACAATTATCGTTCCGTCTAACCATCCAACCTTAGGTTCGATTCAGACGCTCGTATGTGTAACGAAAGAACCGTTACATGGTAGGTGTAGTTAAATATACAACATAACGATATAATCGGAGAAAACCCAGATACAATGATTGTTCAATCTATCCATTCAACCTTATGTTCGATTCGGTTGCTAGTATGTATAACGAAAGAACAGTTACCTGGTTAGACATAATATATAATAATCATCACGAAATAATCGAATACAACCCAGATACGATGATTGTTCAGTCTATCCATTCAACCTTCAGTTCAATTCAGTCGCTCGTATGTATAACGGAAGAACAGTTACCTGGTGAGTATAACTATATAAACATAATCGAATACAACTCAGATACGATGATTGTTCAATCTATCCATTCAACCTTATGTTCGAATCGGTTGCTCGTATGTATATCGGAAGAACAGGTATCTGGTGAGTATATCTATATAAACATAATCGAATACAACTCAGATACGATGATTGTTCAATCTATCCATTTAACCTTCTGCTCGATTCGGTCGCTTGTATGTAAAACGGAAGGACAGTTACCTGGTGAGTATTGCTATATAAACATCATCACGATATCATCGAATACAACTCAGATACAATTATCGTTTCGTCTAACCATTCAACATTCTGTTCGATTCAGTCGCTAGTATGTGTAAAGGAAGTATCGTCACCTGGTAAGTATCACTATATATACAGTATTGCGATATAATCGGATACCACCCAGATAAATTGATTGTTCAGTCTATCCATTCAACTTTCTTTTCGTTTCGGTCGCTCGTATGTAAAACGGGAATACCGTCTCCTAGTGTGTATAACTATATACACAGCATAACATCATAATCGAATACAACCCAGATACGATGATTGTTCAATCTATACTGAATTCAACCTTCTGCTCGATTCGGTCGCTTGTATGTAAAACGGAAGAACAGTTACCTGGTGAGTATTGCTATATAAACATCATCACGATATCATCGAATACAACTCAGATACAATTATCGTTTCGTCTAACCATTCAACCTTCTGTTCGATTCAGTCGCTAGTATGTGTAACGGAAGTACCGTCACCTGGTAAGTATCACTATATATACAGTATTGCGATATAATCGGATACCACCCAGATATATTGATTGTTCAGTCTATCATTTCAACTTTCTGTTCGTTTCGGTCGCTCGTATGTGAAACGGGAATACCGTCACCTTATGTGTATAACTAAATACACAGCATAACATCATAAACGAATACAACCCAGATACTATCCATTCAACCTTCTGTTCGATTCGGTTGCTCGAATGTATAACGAAAGAACAGTAACCTGGTGAGTATTTTTATATGAACGTCATCACGATATCATCGAATACAACTCAGATACAATTATCGTTTCGTCTAACCATTCAACATTCTGTTCGATTCAGTCGCTAGTATGTGTAACGGAAGTATCGTCACCTGGTAAGTATCACTATATATACAGTATTGCGATATAATCGGATACCACCCAGATACATTGATTGTTCAGTCTATCCATTCAACTTTCTCTTTGTTTCGGTCGCTCGTATGTAAAACGGGAATACCGTCTCCTAGTGAGTATAACTATGTACACAGCATAACATCATAATCGAATACAACCCATATACTATTCATTCAACCTTCTGTTCAATTCAGTCGCTCTTATGTATAACTGGAGAACAGTTACCTGGTGAGTATAATTATATGAACATCATCACGATATAATCGAATACAACCCCAGATACGATCATTGTTTAGTCTATCCATTCAACCTTCAGTTCAATTCAGTCGCTCGTATGTATAACGGAAGAACAGTTACCTGGTGAGTATAACTATATAAACATAATCGAATACAACTCAGATACGATGATTGTTCAATCTATCCATTCAACCTTATGTTCGATTCGGTTGCTCGTATGTATATCGGAAGAACAGGTACCTGGTGAGTATATCTATATAAACATAATCGAATACAACTCAGATACGATGATTGTTCAATCTATCCATTTAACCTTCTGCTCGATTCGGTCGCTTGTATGTAAAACGGAAAGACAGTTACCTGGTGAGTATTGCTATATAAACATCATCACGATATCATCGAATACAACTCAGATACAATTATCGTTTCGTCTAACCATTCAACATTCTGTTCGATTCAGTCGCTATTATGTGTAACGGAAGTATCGTCACCTGGTAAGTATCACTATATATACAGTATTGCGATATAATCGGATACCACCCAGATACATTGATTGTTCAGTCTATCCATTCAACTTTCTTTTCGTTTCGGTCGCTCGTATGTAAAACGGGAATACCGTCTCCTAGTGTGTATAACTATATACACAGCATAACATCATAATCGAATACAACCCATATACTATCCATTCAACCTTCTGTTCAATTCAGTCGCTCGTATGTATAACGGAAGAACAGTTACCTGGTGAGTATAACTATATAAACATAATCGAATACAACCCAGATACGATGATTGTT
The DNA here is from genome assembly GCA_029955515.1 of Chrysomela aeneicollis. NCBI lineage: Eukaryota > Metazoa > Arthropoda > Insecta > Coleoptera > Chrysomelidae > Chrysomela > Chrysomela aeneicollis. The sequence goes on from JARUHQ010000008.1 coordinate 384,743, forward strand.
CAATCTATACTGAATTCAACCTTCTGCTCGATTCGGTCGCTTGTATGTAAAACGGAAGAACAGTTACCTGGTGAGTATTGCTATATAAACATCATCACGATATCATCGAATACAACTCAGATACAATTATCGTTTCGTCTAACCATTCAACCTTCTGTTCGATTCAGTCGCTAGTATGTGTAACGGAAGTACCGTCACCTGGTAAGTATCACTATATTATACAGTATTGCGATATAATCGGATACCACCCAGATACATTGATTGTTCAGTCTATCCATTCAACTTTCTGTTCGTTTCGGTCGCTCGTATGTGAAACGGGAATACCGTCACCTATGTGTATAACTATATCACAGCATAACATCATAATCGAATACAACCCAGATACTATCCATTCAACCTTCTGTTCGATTCGGTTGCTCGTATGTATAACGAAAAAACAGTAACCTGGTGAGTATTTCTATATGAACGTCATCACTATATAATCGAATACAACTTAGTTACAATTATCGTTCCGTCTAACCATCCAACCTTATGTTCGATTCAGACGCTCGTATGTGTAACGAAAGAACCGTTACATGGTAGGTGTAGTTAAATATACAACATAACGATATAATCGGAGACAACCCAGATACAATGATTGTTCAATCTATCCATTCAACCTTATGTTCGATTCGGTTGCTCGTATGTATATCGGAAGAACAGGTACTTGGTGAGTATATCTATATAAACATAATCGAATACAACTCAGATACGATGATTGTTCAATCTATCCATTTAACCTTCTGCTCGATTCGGTCGCTTGTATGTAAAACGGAAAGACAGTTACCTGGTGAGTATTGCTATATAAACATCATCACGATATCATCGAATACAACTCAGATACAATTATCGTTTCGTCTAACCATTCAACATTCTGTTCGATTCAGTCGCTATTATGTGTAACGGAAGTATCGTCACCTGGTAAGTATCACTATATATACAGTATTGCGATATAATCGGATACCACCCAGATACATTGATTGTTCAGTCTATCCATTCAACTTTCTGTTCGTTTCGGTCGCTCGTATGTAAAACGGGAATACCGTCACCTAATGTGTATAATTATATACACAGCATAACATCATAATCGAATACAACCCACATACTATCCATTCAACCTTCTGTTCGATTCGGTTGCTCGTATGTATAACGAAAGAACAGTAACCTGGTGAGTATTTCTATATGAACGTCATCACGATATAATCGAATACAACTCAGATACAATGATCATTCCGTCTATCCATCCAACCTTCTGTTCGATTGGGTCGCTCGTATGTATAACGCAAGAACAGTCACCTGGTGAGTATTACTATATAAACATCACCACGATATAATCGAATACAACTCAGTTACAATTATCGTTCCGTCTAACCATCCAACCTTATGTTCGATTAAGACGCTCGTATGTGTAACGAAAGAACCGTTACATGGTAGGTGTAACTAAATATACAGCATAACGATATAATCGGAGACAACCCAGATACAATGATTGTTCAATCTATCCATCCAACCTTATGTTCGATTCGGTTGCTCGTATGTTTAACGGAAGAACTGTTACCTGGTTAGACATACTATATGATAATCATCACGATATACTCGAATACAACCCCAGATACGATTATTGTTTAGTCTATCCATTCAACTTTCTGTTCAATTCAGTCGTTCTTATGAAAAACGGAAGAACAGTTACCTGGTGAGTATAACTGTATAAACCTAATCGAATACAACCCAGATACGATGAATTTTCAATCTATTCATTTAACCTTCTGCTCGATTTGGTCGCTTTTATGTAAAACGGAAGAACAGTTACCTGGTGAATATTGCTATATAAACATCATCACGATATAATCGAATACAACTCAGATACAATTATCGCTTCGTCTAACCATTTAACCTTCTGTTCGATTCAGTCGCTCGTATGTATAACGGAAGAACAGTTACCTGGTGAGTATAACTATATAAACATAATCGAATACAACTCAGATACGATGATTGTTCAATCTATCCATTCAACCTTATGTTCGAATCGGTTGCTCGTATGTATATCGGAAGAACAGGTATCTGGTGAGTATATCTATATAAACATAATCGAATACAACTCAGATACGATGATTGTTCAATCTATCCATTTAACCTTCTGCTCGATTCGGTCGCTTGTATGTAAAACGGAAGGACAGTTACCTGGTGAGTATTGCTATATAAACATCATCACGATATCATCGAATACAACTCAGATACAATTATCGTTTCGTCTAACCATTCAACATTCTGTTCGATTCAGTCGCTAGTATGTGTAAAGGAAGTATCGTCACCTGGTAAGTATCACTATATATACAGTATTGCGATATAATCGGATACCACCCAGATAAATTGATTGTTCAGTCTATCCATTCAACTTTCTTTTCGTTTCGGTCGCTCGTATGTAAAACGGGAATACCGTCTCCTAGTGTGTATAACTATATACACAGCATAACATCATAATCGAATACAACCCAGATACGATGATTGTTCAATCTATACTGAATTCAACCTTCTGCTCGATTCGGTCGCTTGTATGTAAAACGGAAGAACAGTTACCTGGTGAGTATTGCTATATAAACATCATCACGATATCATCGAATACAACTCAGATACAATTATCGTTTCGTCTAACCATTTAACCTTCTGTTCGATTCAGTCGCTAGTATGTGTAACGGAAGTACCGTCACCTGGTAAGTATCACTATATATACAGTATTGCGATATAATCGGATACCACCCAGATACATTGATTGTTCAGTCTATCATTTCAACTTTCTGTTCGTTTCGGTCGCTCGTATGTGAAACGGGAATACCGTCACCTTATGTGTATAACTAAATACACAGCATAACATCATAAACAAATACAACCCAGATACTATCCATTCAACCTTCTGTTCGATTCGGTTGCTCGAATGTATAACGAAAGAACAGTAACCTGGTGAGTATTTTTATATGAACGTCATCACGATATCATCGAATACAACTCAGATACAATTATCGTTTCGTCTAACCATTCAACATTCTGTTCGATTCAGTCGCTAGTATGTGTAACGGAAGTATCGTCACCTGGTAAGTATCACTATATATACAGTATTGCGATATAATCGGATACCACCCAGATACATTGATTGTTCAGTCTATCCATTCAACTTTCTTTTTGTTTCGGTCGCTCGTATGTAAAACGGGAATACCGTCTCCTAGTGAGTATAACTATATACACAGCATAACATCATAATCGAATACAACCCATATACTATTCATTCAACCTTCTGTTCAATTCAGTCGCTCTTATGTATAACTGGAGAACAGTTACCTGGTGAGTATAATTATATGAACATCATCACGATATAATCGAATACAACCCCAGATACGATCATTGTTTAGTCTATCCATTCAACCTTCAGTTCAATTCAGTCGCTCGTATGTATAACGGAAGAACAGTTACCTGGTGAGTATAACTATATAAACATAATCGAATACAACTCAGATACGATGATTGTTCAATCTATCCATTCAACCTTATGTTCGATTCGGTTGCTCGTATGTATATCGGAAGAACAGGTACCTGGTGAGTATATCTATATAAACATAATCGAATACAACTCAGATACGATGATTGTTCAATCTATCCATTTAACCTTCTGCTCGATTCGGTCGCTTGTATGTAAAACGGAAAGACAGTTACCTGGTGAGTATTGCTATATAAACATCATCACGATATCATCGAATACAACTCAGATACAATTATCGTTTCGTCTAACCATTCAACATTCTGTTCGATTCAGTCGCTATTATGTGTAACGGAAGTATCGTCACCTGGTAAGTATCACTATATATACAGTATTGCGATATAATCGGATACCACCCAGATACATTGATTGTTCAGTCTATCCATTCAACTTTCTTTTCGTTTCGGTCGCTCGTATGTAAAACGGGAATACCGTCTCCTAGTGTGTATAACTATATACACAGCATAACATCATAATCGAATACAACCCATATACTATCCATTCAACCTTCTGTTCAATTCAGTCGCTCGTATGTATAACGGAAGAACAGTTACCTGGTGAGTATAACTATATAAACATAATCGAATACAACCCAGATACGATGATTGTTCAATCTATACTGAATTCAACCTTCTGCTCGATTCGGTCGCTTGTATGTAAAACGGAAGAACAGTTACCTGGTGAGTATTGCTATATAAACATCATCACGATATCATCGAATACAACTCAGATACAATTATCGTTTCGTCTAACCATTCAACCTTCTGTTCGATTCAGTCGCTAGTATGTGTAACGGAAGTACCGTCACCTGGTAAGTATCACTATATATACAGTATTGCGATATAATCGGATACCACCCAGATACATTGATTGTTCAGTCTATCCATTCAACTTTCTGTTCGTTTCGGTCGCTCGTATGTGAAACGGGAATACCGTCACCTTATGTGTATAACTATATCACAGCATAACATCATAATCGAATACAACCCAGATACTATCCATTCAACCTTCTGTTCGATTCGGTTGCTCGTATGTATAACGAAAAAACAGTAACCTGGTGAGTATTTCTATATGAACGTCATCACTATATAATCGAATACAACTTAGTTACAATTATCGTTCCGTCTAACCATCCAACCTTATGTTCGATTCAGACGCTCGTATGTGTAACGAAAGAACCGTTACATGGTAGGTGTAGTTAAATATACAACATAACGATATAATCGGAGACAACCCAGATACAATGATTGTTCAATCTATCCATTCAACCTTATGTTCGATTCGGTTGCTCGTATGTATATCGGAAGAACAGGTACTTGGTGAGTATATCTATATAAACATAATCGAATACAACTCAGATACGATGATTGTTCAATCTATCCATTTAACCTTCTGCTCGATTCGGTCGCTTGTATGTAAAACGGAAAGACAGTTACCTGGTGAGTATTGCTATATAAACATCATCACGATATCATCGAATACAACTCAGATACAATTATCGTTTCGTCTAACCATTCAACATTCTGTTCGATTCAGTCGCTATTATGTGTAACGGAAGTATCGTCACCTGGTAAGTATCACTATATATACAGTATTGCGATATAATCGGATACCACCCAGATACATTGATTGTTCAGTCTATCCATTCAACTTTCTGTTCGTTTCGGTCGCTCGTATGTAAAACGGGAATACCGTCACCTAATGTGTATAATTATATACACAGCATAATATCATAATCGAATACAACCCACATACTATCCATTCAACCTTCTGTTCGATTCGGTTGCTCGTATGTATAACGAAAGAACAGTAACCTGGTGAGTATTTCTATATGAACGTCATCACGATATAATCGAATACAACTCAGATACAATGATCATTCCGTCTATCCATCCAACCTTCTGTTCGATTGGGTCGCTCGTATGTATAACGCAAGAACAGTCACCTGGTGAGTATTACTATATAAACATCACCACGATATAATCGAATACAACTCAGTTACAATTATCGTTCCGTCTAACCATCCAACCTTATGTTCGATTAAGACGCTCGTATGTGTAACGAAAGAACCGTTACATGGTAGGTGTAACTAAATATACAGCATAACGATATAATCGGAGACAACCCAGATACAATGATTGTTCAATCTATCCATCCAACCTTATGTTCGATTCGGTTGCTCGTATGTTTAACGGAAGAACTGTTACCTGGTTAGACATACTATATGATAATCATCACGATATACTCGAATACAACCCCAGATACGATTATTGTTTAGTCTATCCATTCAACTTTCTGTTCAATTCAGTCGTTCTTATGAAAAACGGAAGAACAGTTACCTGGTGAGTATAACTGTATAAACCTAATCGAATACAACCCAGATACGATGAATTTTCAATCTATTCATTTAACCTTCTGCTCGATTTGGTCGCTTTTATGTAAAACGGAAGAACAGTTACCTGGTGAATATTGCTATATAAACATCATCACGATATAATCGAATACAACTCAGATACAATTATCGCTTCGTCTAACCATTTAACCTTCTGTTCGATTCAGTCGCTAGTATGTGTAACGGAAGTACCGTCACCTGGTAAGTATCACTATATATACAGTATTGCGATATAATCGGATACCAACCAGATACATTGATTGTTCAGTCTATCCATTCAACTTTCCGTTCGTTTCGGTCGCTCGTATGTAAAACGGGAATACCGTCACCTAGTGTGTATAACTATATACACAGCATAACATCATAATCGAATACAACTCAGATACTATCCATTCAACCTTCTGTTCGATTCGGTTTCTCGTATGTATAACGAAAGAACAGTAACCTGTTGAGTATTTCTATATGAACGTCATCACGATATAATCGAATACAACTCAGATACAATGATCATTCCGTCTATCCATCCAACCTTCTGTTCGATTGGGTCGCTCGTATGTATAACGCAAGAACAGTCACCTGGTGAGTATTACTATATAAACATCACCACGATATAATCGAATACAACTCAGTTACAATTATCGTTCCGTCTAACCATCCAACCTTATGTTCGATTTAGACGCTCGTATGTGTAACGAAAGAACCGTTACATGATAGGTGTAACTAAATATACAGCATAACGATATAATCGGAGACAACCCAGATACAATGATTGTTCAATCTATCCATCCAACCTTATGTTCGATTCGGTTGCTCGTATGTTTAACGGAAGAACTGTTACCTGGTTAGACATACTATATGATAATCATCACGATATACTCGAATACAACCCCAGATACGATTATTGTTTAGTCTATCCATTCAACTTTCTGTTCAATTCAGTCGTTCTTATGAAAAACGGAAGAACAGTTACCTGGTGAGTATTGCTATATAAACATCATCACGATATCATCGAATACAACTCAGATACAATTATCGTTTCGTCTAACCATTTAACCTTCTGTTCGATTCAGTCGCTAGTATGTGTAACGGAAGTACCGTCACCTGGTAAGTATCACTATATATACAGTATTGCGATATAATCGGATACCACCCAGATACATTGATTGTTCAGTCTATCCATTCAACTTTCTGTTCGTTTCGGTCGCTCGTATGTGAAACGGGAATACCGTCACCTTATGTGTATAACTATATACACAGCATAACATCATAATCGAATACAACCCAGATACTATCCATTCAACCTTCTGTTCGATTCGGTTGCTAGTATGTATAACGAAAGAACAGTTACCTGGTTAGACATAATATATAATAATCATCACGAAATAATCGAATACAACCCAGATACGATGATTGTTCAGTCTATCCATTCAACCTTCTGTTCAGTTCAGTCGCTCTTATGTATAACTGGAGAACAGTTACCTGGTGAGTATAACTATATGAACATCATCACGATATAATCGAATACAACCCCAGATACGATCATTGTTTAGTCTATCCATTCAACCTTCAGTTCAATTCAGTCGCTCGTATGTATAACGGAAGAACAGGTACCTGGTGAGTATAACTATATAAACATAATCGAATACAACTCAGATACGATGATTGTTCAATCTATCCATTCAACCTAATGTTCGATTCGGTTGCTCGTATGTATATCGGAAGAACAGGTACCTAGTGAGTATATCTATATAAACATAATCGAATACAACTCAGATACGATGATTGTTCAATCTATCCATTTAACCTTCTGCTCGATTCGGTCGCTTGTATGTAAAACGGAAGGACAGTTACCTGGTGAGTATACCTATATAAACATAATTGAATACAACCCAGATACGATGATTGTTCAACCTAATGTTCGATTCGGTTGCTCGTATGTATATCGGAAGAACAGGTACCTAGTGAGTATATCTATATAAACATAATCGAATACAACTCAGATACGATGATTGTTCAATCTATCCATTTAACCTTCTGCTCGATTCGGTCGCTTGTATGTAAAACGGAAGGACAGTTACCTGGTGAGTATACCTATATAAACATAATTGAATACAACCCAGATACGATGATTGTTCAATCCATACTGAATTCAACCTTCTGCTCGATTCGGTCGCTTGTATATAAAACGGAAGAACAGTTACCTAGTGAGTATTGCTATATAAACATCATCACGATATCATCGAATACAACTCAGATACAATTATCGTTTCGTCTAACCATTTAACCTTCTGTTCGATTCAGTCGCTAGTATGTGTAACGGAAGTATCGTCACCTGGTAAGCATCACTATATATACAGTATTGCGATATAATCGGATACCACCCAGATACATTGATTGTTCAGTCTATCCATTCAACTTTCTTTTCGTTTCGGTCGCTCGTATGTAAAACGGGAATACCGTCTCCTAGTGTGTATAACTATATACACAGCATAACATCATAATCGAATACAACCCATATACTATCCATTCAACCTTTTGTTCAATTCAGTTTCTCGTATGTATAACGGAAGAACAGTTACCTGGTGTGTATAACTATATAAACATAATCGAATACAACCCAGATACGATGATTGTTCAATCTATACTGAATTCAACCTTCTGCTCGATTCGGTCGCTTGTATGTAAAACGGAAGAACAGTTACCTGGTGAGTATTGCTATATAAACATCATCACGATATCATCGAATACAACTCAGATACAATTATCGTTTCGTCTAACCATTCAACATTCTGTTCGATTCAGTCGCTAGTATGTGTAACGGAAGTATCGTCACCTGGTAAGTATCACTATATATACTGTATTGCGATATAATCGGATACCACCCAGATACATTGATTGTTCAGTCTATCCATTCAACTTTCTTTTCGTTTCGGTTGCTCGTATGTAAAACGGGAATACCGTCTCCTAGTGTGTATAACTATATACACAGCATAACATCATAATCGAATACAACTCAGATACTATCCATTCAACCTTCTGTTCGATTCGGTTTCTCGTATGTATAACGAAAGAACAGTAACCTGGTGAGTATTTCTATATGAACGTCATCACGATATAATCGAATACAACTCAGATACAATGATCATTCCGTCTATCCATCCAACCTTCTGTTCGATTGGGTCGCTCGTATGTATAACGCAAGAACAGTCACCTGGTGAGTATTACTATATAAACATCACCACGATATAATCGAATACAACTCAGTTACAATTATCGTTCCGTCTAACCATCCAACCTTATGTTCGATTTAGACGCTCGTATGTGTAACGAAAGAACCGTTACATGATAGGTGTAACTAAATATACAGCATAACGATATAATCGGAGACAACCCAGATACAATGATTGTTCAATCTATCCATCCAACCTTATGTTCGATTCGGTTGCTCGTATGTTTAACGGAAGAACTGTTACCTGGTTAGACATACTATATGATAATCATCACGATATACTCGAATACAACCCCAGATACGATTATTGTTTAGTCTATCCATTCAACTTTCTGTTCAATTCAGTCGTTCTTATGAAAAACGGAAGAACAGTTACCTGGTGAGTATTGCTATATAAACATCATCACGATATCATCGAATACAACTCAGATACAATTATCGTTTCGTCTAACCATTTAACCTTCTGTTCGATTCAGTCGCTAGTATGTGTAACGGAAGTACCGTCACCTGGTAAGTATCACTATATATACAGTATTGCGATATAATCGGATACCACCCAGATACATTGATTGTTCAGTCTATCCATTCAACTTTCTGTTCGTTTCGGTCGCTCGTATGTGAAACGGGAATACCGTCACCTTATGTGTTTAACTATATACACAGCATAACATCATAATCGAATACAACCCAGATACTATCCATTCAACCTTCTGTTCGATTCGGTTGCTAGTATGTATAACGAAAGAACAGTTACCTGGTTAGACATAATATATAATAATCATCACGAAATAATCGAATACAACCCAGATACGATGATTGTTCAGTCTATCCATTCAACCTTCTGTTCAGTTCAGTCGCTCTTATGTATAACTGGAGAACAGTTACCTGGTGAGTATAACTATATGAACATCATCACGATATAATCGAATACAACCCCAGATACGATCATTGTTTAGTCTATCCATTCAACCTTCAACCAATTCAGTCGCTCGTATGTATAACGGAAGAACAGGTACCTGGTGAGTATAACTATATAAACATAATCGAATACAACTCAGATACGATGATTGTTCAATCTATCCATTCAACCTAATGTTCGATTCGGTTGCTCGTATGTATATCGGAAGAACAGGTACCTAGTGAGTATATCTATATAAACATAATCGAATACAACTCAGATACGATGATTGTTCAATCTATCCATTTAACCTTCTGCTCGATTCGGTCGCTTGTATGTAAAACGGAAGGACAGTTACCTGGTGAGTATACCTATATAAACATAATTGAATACAACCCAGATACGATGATTGTTCAATCCATACTGAATTCAACCTTCTGCTCGATTCGGTCGCTTGTATATAAAACGGAAGAACAGTTACCTAGTGAGTATTGCTATATAAACATCATCACGATATCATCGAATACAACTCAGATACAATTATCGTTTCGTCTAACCATTTAACCTTCTGTTCGATTCAGTCGCTAGTATGTGTAACGGAAGTATCGTCACCTGGTAAGCATCACTATATATACAGTATTGCGATATAATCGGATACCACCCAGATACATTGATTGTTCAGTCTATCCATTCAACTTTCTTTTCGTTTCGGTCGCTCGTATGTAAAACGGGAATACCGTCTCCTAGTGTGTATAACTATATACACAGCATAACATCATAATCGAATACAACCCATATACTATCCATTCAACCTTTTGTTCAATTCAGTTTCTCGTATGTATAACGGAAGAACAGTTACCTGGTGTGTATAACTATATAAACATAATCGAATACAACCCAGATACGATGATTGTTCAATCTATACTGAATTCAACCTTCTGCTCGATTCGGTCGCTTGTATGTAAAACGGAAGAACAGTTACCTGGTGAGTATTGCTATATAAACATCATCACGATATCATCGAATACAACTCAGATACAATTATCGTTTCGTCTAACCATTCAACATTCTGTTCGATTCAGTCGCTAGTATGTGTAACGGAAGTATCGTCACCTGGTAAGTATCACTATATATACTGTATTGCGATATAATCGGATACCACCCAGATACATTGATTGTTCAGTCTATCCATTCAACTTTCTTTTCGTTTCGGTTGCTCGTATGTAAAACGGGAATACCGTCTCCTAGTGTGTATAACTATATACACAGCATAACATCATAATCGAATACAACCCATATACTATCCATTCAACCTTCTGTTCAATTCAGTCGCTCGTATGTATAACGGAAGAACAGTTACCTGGTGAGTATAACTATATAAACATAATCGAATACAACCCAGATACGATGATTTTTCAATCTATACTGAATTCAACCTTCTGCTCGATTCGGTCGCTTGTATGTAAAACGGTAGAACAGTTACCTGGTGAGTATTGCTATTAAACATCATCACGATATCATCGAATACAACTCAGATACAATTATCGTTTCGTCTAACCATTTAACCTTCTGTTCGATTCAGTCGCTATTATGTGTAACGGAAGTACCGTCACCTGGTTAGTATCACTATATATACAGTATTGCGATATAATCAGATACCACCCAGATACATTGATTGTTCAGTCTATCCATTCAACTTTCTGTTCGTTTCGGTCGCTCGTATGTGAAACGGGAATACCGTCACCTTATGTGTATAACTATATACACAGCATAACATCATAATCGAATACAACCCAGATACTATCCATTCAACCTTCTGTTCGATTCGGTTGCTCGTATGTATAACGAAAGAACAGTAACCTGGTGAGTATTTCTATATGAACGTCATCACGATATAATCGAATACTACTTACTTACAATTATCGTTCCGTCTAACCATCCAACCTTAGGTTCGATTCAGACGCTCGTATGTGTAACGAAAGAACCGTTACATGGTAGGTGTAGTTAAATATACAACATAACGATATAATCGGAGAAAACCCAGATACAATGATTGTTCAATCTATCCATTCAACCTTATGTTCGATTCGGTTGCTAGTATGTATAACGAAAGAACAGTTACCTGGTTAGACATAATATATAATAATCATCACGAAATAATCGAATACAACCCAGATACGATGATTGTTCAGTCTATCCATTCAACCTTCAGTTCAATTCAGTCGCTCGTATGTATAACGGAAGAACAGTTACCTGGTGAGTATAACTATATAAACATAATCGAATACAACTCAGATACGATGATTGTTCAATCTATCCATTCAACCTTATGTTCGAATCGGTTGCTCGTATGTATATCGGAAGAACAGGTATCTGGTGAGTATATCTATATAAACATAATCGAATACAACTCAGATACGATGATTGTTCAATCTATCCATTTAACCTTCTGCTCGATTCGGTCGCTTGTATGTAAAACGGAAGGACAGTTACCTGGTGAGTATTGCTATATAAACATCATCACGATATCATCGAATACAACTCAGATACAATTATCGTTTCGTCTAACCATTCAACATTCTGTTCGATTCAGTCGCTAGTATGTGTAAAGGAAGTATCGTCACCTGGTAAGTATCACTATATATACAGTATTGCGATATAATCGGATACCACCCAGATAAATTGATTGTTCAGTCTATCCATTCAACTTTCTTTTCGTTTCGGTCGCTCGTATGTAAAACGGGAATACCGTCTCCTAGTGTGTATAACTATATACACAGCATAACATCATAATCGAATACAACCCAGATACGATGATTGTTCAATCTATACTGAATTCAACCTTCTGCTCGATTCGGTCGCTTGTATGTAAAACGGAAGAACAGTTACCTGGTGAGTATTGCTATATAAACATCATCACGATATCATCGAATACAACTCAGATACAATTATCGTTTCGTCTAACCATTTAACCTTCTGTTCGATTCAGTCGCTAGTATGTGTAACGGAAGTACCGTCACCTGGTAAGTATCACTATATATACAGTATTGCGATATAATCGGATACCACCCAGATATATTGATTGTTCAGTCTATCATTTCAACTTTCTGTTCGTTTCGGTCGCTCGTATGTGAAACGGGAATACCGTCACCTTATGTGTATAACTAAATACACAGCATAACATCATAAACGAATACAACCCAGATACTATCCATTCAACCTTCTGTTCGATTCGGTTGCTCGAATGTATAACGAAAGAACAGTAACCTGGTGAGTATTTTTATATGAACGTCATCACGATATCATCGAATACAACTCAGATACAATTATCGTTTCGTCTAACCATTCAACATTCTGTTCGATTCAGTCGCTAGTATGTGTAACGGAAGTATCGTCACCTGGTAAGTATCACTATATATACAGTATTGCGATATAATCGGATACCACCCAGATACATTGATTGTTCAGTCTATCCATTCAACTTTCTCTTTGTTTCGGTCGCTCGTATGTAAAACGGGAATACCGTCTCCTAGTGAGTATAACTATGTACACAGCATAACATCATAATCGAATACAACCCATATACTATTCATTCAACCTTCTGTTCAATTCAGTCGCTCTTATGTATAACTGGAGAACAGTTACCTGGTGAGTATAATTATATGAACATCATCACGATATAATCGAATACAACCCCAGATACGATCATTGTTTAGTCTATCCATTCAACCTTCAGTTCAATTCAGTCGCTCGTATGTATAACGGAAGAACAGTTACCTGGTGAGTATAACTATATAAACATAATCGAATACAACTCAGATACGATGATTGTTCAATCTATCCATTCAACCTTATGTTCGATTCGGTTGCTCGTATGTATATCGGAAGAACAGGTACCTGGTGAGTATATCTATATAAACATAATCGAATACAACTCAGATACGATGATTGTTCAATCTATCCATTTAACCTTCTGCTCGATTCGGTCGCTTGTATGTAAAACGGAAAGACAATTACCTGGTGAGTATTGCTATATAAACATCATCACGATATCATCGAATACAACTCAGATACAATTATCGTTTCGTCTAACCATTCAACATTCTGTTCGATTCAGTCGCTATTATGTGTAACGGAAGTATCGTCACCTGGTAAGTATCACTATATATACAGTATTGCGATATAATCGGATACCACCCAGATACATTGATTGTTCAGTCTATCCATTCAACTTTCTTTTCGTTTCGGTCGCTCGTATGTAAAACGGGAATACCGTCTCCTAGTGTGTATAACTATATACACAGCATAACATCATAATCGAATACAACCCATATACTATCCATTCAACCTTCTGTTCAATTCAGTCGCTCGTATGTATAACGGAAGAACAGTTACCTGGTGAGTATAACTATATAAACATAATCGAATACAACCCAGATACGATGATTGTTCAATCTATACTGAATTCAACCTTCTGCTCGATTCGGTCGCTTGTATGTAAAACGGAAGAACAGTTACCTGGTGAGTATTGCTATATAAACATCATCACGATATCATCGAATACAACTCAGATACAATTATCGTTTCGTCTAACCATTCAACCTTCTGTTCGATTCAGTCGCTAGTATGTGTAACGGAAGTACCGTCACCTGGTAAGTATCACTATATATACAGTATTGCGATATAATCGGATACCACCCAGATACATTGATTGTTCAGTCTATCCATTCAACTTTCTGTTCGTTTCGGTCGCTCGTATGTGAAACGGGAATACCGTCACCTATGTGTATAACTATATCACAGCATAACATCATAATCGAATACAACCCAGATACTATCCATTCAACCTTCTGTTCGATTCGGTTGCTCGTATGTATAACGAAAAAACAGTAACCTGGTGAGTATTTCTATATGAACGTCATCACTATATAATCGAATACAACTTAGTTACAATTATCGTTCCGTCTAACCATCCAACCTTATGTTCGATTCAGACGCTCGTATGTGTAACGAAAGAACCGTTACATGGTAGGTGTAGTTAAATATACAACATAACGATATAATCGGAGACAACCCAGATACAATGATTGTTCAATCTATCCATTCAACCTTATGTTCGATTCGGTTGCTCGTATGTATATCGGAAGAACAGGTACTTGGTGAGTATATCTATATAAACATAATCGAATACAACTCAGATACGATGATTGTTCAATCTATCCATTTAACCTTCTGCTCGATTCGGTCGCTTGTATGTAAAACGGAAAGACAGTTACCTGGTGAGTATTGCTATATAAACATCATCACGATATCATCGAATACAACTCAGATACAATTATCGTTTCGTCTAACCATTCAACATTCTGTTCGATTCAGTCGCTATACAGATACATTGATTGTTCAGTCTATCCATTCAACTTTCTGTTCGTTTCGGTCGCTCGTATGTTTAACGGAAGAACTGTTACCTGGTTAGACATACTATATGATAATCATCACGATATACTCGAATACAACCCCAGATACGATTATTGTTTAGTCTATCCATTCAACTTTCTGTTCAATTCAGTCGTTCTTATGAAAAACGGAAGAACAGTTACCTGGTGAGTATAACTGTATAAACCTAATCGAATACAACCCAGATACGATGAATTTTCAATCTATTCATTTAACCTTCTGCTCGATTTGGTCGCTTTTATGTAAAACGGAAGAACAGTTACCTGGTGAATATTGCTATATAAACATCATCACGATATAATCGAATACAACTCAGATACAATTATCGCTTCGTCTAACCATTTAACCTTCTGTTCGATTCAGTCGCTCGTATGTATAACGGAAGAACAGTTACCTGGTGAGTATAACTATATAAACATAATCGAATACAACTCAGATACGATGATTGTTCAATCTATCCATTCAACCTTATGTTCGAATCGGTTGCTCGTATGTATATCGGAAGAACAGGTATCTGGTGAGTATATCTATATAAACATAATCGAATACAACTCAGATACGATGATTGTTCAATACATCCATTTAACCTTCTGCTCGATTCGGTCGCTTGTATGTAAAACGGAAGGACAGTTACCTGGTGAGTATTGCTATATAAACATCATCACGATATCATCGAATACAACTCAGATACAATTATCGTTTCGTCTAACCATTCAACATTCTGTTCGATTCAGTCGCTAGTATGTGTAAAGGAAGTATCGTCACCTGGTAAGTATCACTATATATACAGTATTGCGATATAATCGGATACCACCCAGATAAATTGATTGTTCAGTCTATCCATTCAACTTTCTTTTCGTTTCGGTCGCTCGTATGTAAAACGGGAATACCGTCTCCTAGTGTGTATAACTATATACACAGCATAACATCATAATCGAATACAACCCAGATACGATGATTGTTCAATCTATACTGAATTCAACCTTCTGCTCGATTCGGTCGCTTGTATGTAAAACGGAAGAACAGTTACCTGGTGAGTATTGCTATATAAACATCATCACGATATCATCGAATACAACTCAGATACAATTATCGTTTCGTCTAACCATTTAACCTTCTGTTCGATTCAGTCGCTAGTATGTGTAACGGAAGTACCGTCACCTGGTAAGTATCACTATATATACAGTATTGCGATATAATCGGATACCACCCAGATACATTGATTGTTCAGTCTATCATTTCAACTTTCTGTTCGTTTCGGTCGCTCGTATGTGAAACGGGAATACCGTCACCTTATGTGTATAACTAAATACACAGCATAACATCATAAACGAATACAACCCAGATACTATCCATTCAACCTTCTGTTCGATTCGGTTGCTCGAATGTATAACGAAAGAACAGTAACCTGGTGAGTATTTTTATATGAACGTCATCACGATATCATCGAATACAACTCAGATACAATTATCGTTTCGTCTAACCATTCAACATTCTGTTCGATTCAGTCGCTAGTATGTGTAACGGAAGTATCGTCACCTGGTAAGTATCACTATATATACAGTATTGCGATATAATCGGATACCACCCAGATACATTGATTGTTCAGTCTATCCATTCAACTTTCTTTTTGTTTCGGTCGCTCGTATGTAAAACGGGAATACCGTCTCCTAGTGAGTATAACTATATACACAGCATAACATCATAATCGAATACAACCCATATACTATTCATTCAACCTTCTGTTCAATTCAGTCGCTCTTATGTATAACTGGAGAACAGTTACCTGGTGAGTATAATTATATGAACATCATCACGATATAATCGAATACAACCCCAGATACGATCATTGTTTAGTCTATCCATTCAACCTTCAGTTCAATTCAGTCGCTCGTATGTATAACGGAAGAACAGTTACCTGGTGAGTATAACTATATAAACATAATCGAATACAACTCAGATACGATGATTGTTCAATCTATCCATTCAACCTTATGTTCGATTCGGTTGCTCGTATGTATATCGGAAGAACAGGTACCTGGTGAGTATATCTATATAAACATAATCGAATACAACTCAGATACGATGATTGTTCAATCTATCCATTTAACCTTCTGCTCGATTCGGTCGCTTGTATGTAAAACGGAAAGACAGTTACCTGGTGAGTATTGCTATATAAACATCATCACGATATCATCGAATACAACTCAGATACAATTATCGTTTCGTCTAACCATTCAACATTCTGTTCGATTCAGTCGCTATTATGTGTAACGGAAGTATCGTCACCTGGTAAGTATCACTATATATACAGTATTGCGATATAATCGGATACCACCCAGATACATTGATTGTTCAGTCTATCCATTCAACTTTCTTTTCGTTTCGGTCGCTCGTATGTAAAACGGGAATACCGTCTCCTAGTGTGTATAACTATATACACAGCATAACATCATAATCGAATACAACCCATATACTATCCATTCAACCTTCTGTTCAATTCAGTCGCTCGTATGTATAACGGAAGAACAGTTACCTGGTGAGTATAACTATATAAACATAATCGAATACAACCCAGATACGATGATTGTTCAATCTATACTGAATTCAACCTTCTGCTCGATTCGGTCGCTTGTATGTAAAACGGAAGAACAGTTACCTGGTGAGTATTGCTATATAAACATCATCACGATATCATCGAATACAACTCAGATACAATTATCGTTTCGTCTAACCATTCAACCTTCTGTTCGATTCAGTCGCTAGTATGTGTAACGGAAGTACCGTCACCTGGTAAGTATCACTATATATACAGTATTGCGATATAATCGGATACCACCCAGATACATTGATTGTTCAGTCTATCCATTCAACTTTCTGTTCGTTTCGGTCGCTCGTATGTGAAACGGGAATACCGTCACCTTATGTGTATAACTATATCACAGCATAACATCATAATCGAATACAACCCAGATACTATCCATTCAACCTTCTGTTCGATTCGGTTGCTCGTATGTATAACGAAAAAACAGTAACCTGGTGAGTATTTCTATATGAACGTCATCACTATATAATCGAATACAACTTAGTTACAATTATCGTTCCGTCTAACCATCCAACCTTATGTTCGATTCAGACGCTCGTATGTGTAACGAAAGAACCGTTACATGGTAGGTGTAGTTAAATATACAACATAACGATATAATCGGAGACAACCCAGATACAATGATTGTTCAATCTATCCATTCAACCTTATGTTCGATTCGGTTGCTCGTATGTATATCGGAAGAACAGGTACTTGGTGAGTATATCTATATAAACATAATCGAATACAACTCAGATACGATGATTGTTCAATCTATCCATTTAACCTTCTGCTCGATTCGGTCGCTTGTATGTAAAACGGAAAGACAGTTACCTGGTGAGTATTGCTATATAAACATCATCACGATATCATCGAATACAACTCAGATACAATTATCGTTTCGTCTAACCATTCAACATTCTGTTCGATTCAGTCGCTATTATGTGTAACGGAAGTATCGTCACCTGGTAAGTATCACTATATATACAGTATTGCGATATAATCGGATACCACCCAGATACATTGATTGTTCAGTCTATCCATTCAACTTTCTGTTCGTTTCGGTCGCTCGTATGTAAAACGGGAATACCGTCACCTAATGTGTATAATTATATACACAGCATAATATCATAATCGAATACAACCCACATACTATCCATTCAACCTTCTGTTCGATTCGGTTGCTCGTATGTATAACGAAAGAACAGTAACCTGGTGAGTATTTCTATATGAACGTCATCACGATATAATCGAATACAACTCAGATACAATGATCATTCCGTCTATCCATCCAACCTTCTGTTCGATTGGGTCGCTCGTATGTATAACGCAAGAACAGTCACCTGGTGAGTATTACTATATAAACATCACCACGATATAATCGAATACAACTCAGTTACAATTATCGTTCCGTCTAACCATCCAACCTTATGTTCGATTAAGACGCTCGTATGTGTAACGAAAGAACCGTTACATGGTAGGTGTAACTAAATATACAGCATAACGATATAATCGGAGACAACCCAGATACAATGATTGTTCAATCTATCCATCCAACCTTATGTTCGATTCGGTTGCTCGTATGTTTAACGGAAGAACTGTTACCTGGTTAGACATACTATATGATAATCATCACGATATACTCGAATACAACCCCAGATACGATTATTGTTTAGTCTATCCATTCAACTTTCTGTTCAATTCAGTCGTTCTTATGAAAAACGGAAGAACAGTTACCTGGTGAGTATAACTGTATAAACCTAATCGAATACAACCCAGATACGATGAATTTTCAATCTATTCATTTAACCTTCTGCTCGATTTGGTCGCTTTTATGTAAAACGGAAGAACAGTTACCTGGTGAATATTGCTATATAAACATCATCACGATATAATCGAATACAACTCAGATACAATTATCGCTTCGTCTAACCATTTAACCTTCTGTTCGATTCAGTCGCTAGTATGTGTAACGGAAGTACCGTCACCTGGTAAGTATCACTATATATACAGTATTGCGATATAATCGGATACCAACCAGATACATTGATTGTTCAGTCTATCCATTCAACTTTCCGTTCGTTTCGGTCGCTCGTATGTAAAACGGGAATACCGTCACCTAGTGTGTATAACTATATACACAGCATAACATCATAATCGAATACAACTCAGATACTATCCATTCAACCTTCTGTTCGATTCGGTTTCTCGTATGTATAACGAAAGAACAGTAACCTGTTGAGTATTTCTATATGAACGTCATCACGATATAATCGAATACAACTCAGATACAATGATCATTCCGTCTATCCATCCAACCTTCTGTTCGATTGGGTCGCTCGTATGTATAACGCAAGAACAGTCACCTGGTGAGTATTACTATATAAACATCACCACGATATAATCGAATACAACTCAGTTACAATTATCGTTCCGTCTAACCATCCAACCTTATGTTCGATTTAGACGATCGTATGTGTAACGAAAGAACCGTTACATGATAGGTGTAACTAAATATACAGCATAACGATATAATCGGAGACAACCCAGATACAATGATTGTTCAATCTATCCATCCAACCTTATGTTCGATTCGGTTGCTCGTATGTTTAACGGAAGAACTGTTACCTGGTTAGAAATACTATATGATAATCATCACGATATACTCGAATACAACCCCAGATACGATTATTGTTTAGTCTATCCATTCAACTTTCTGTTCAATTCAGTCGTTCTTATGAAAAACGGAAGAACAGTTACCTGGTGAATATTGCTATATAAACATCATCACGATATCATCGAATACAACTCAGATACAATTATCGTTTCGTCTAACCATTTAACCTTCTGTTCGATTCAGTCGCTAGTATGTGTAACGGAAGTACCGTCACCTGGTAAGTATCACTATATATACAGTATTGCGATATAATCGGATACCACCCAGATACATTGATTGTTCAGTCTATCCATTCAACTTTCTGTTCGTTTCGGTCGCTCGTATGTGAAACGGGAATACCGTCACCTTATGTGTATAACTATATACACAGCATAACATCATAATCGAATACAACCCAGATACTATCCATTCAACCTTCTGTTCGATTCGGTTGCTAGTATGTATAACGAAAGAAAAGTTACCTGGTTAGACATAATATATAATAATCATCACGAAATAATCGAATACAACCCAGATACGATGATTGTTCAGTCTATCCATTCAACCTTCTGTTCAGTTCAGTCGCTCTTATGTATAACTGGAGAACAGTTACCTGGTGAGTATAACTATATGAACATCATCACGATATAATCGAATACAACCCCAGATACGATCATTGTTTAGTCTATCCATTCAACCTTCAGTTCAATTCAGTCGCTCGTATGTATAACGGAAGAACAGGTACCTGGTGAGTATAACTATATAAACATAATCGAATACAACTCAGATACGATGATTGTTCAATCTATCCATTCAACCTAATGTTCGATTCGGTTGCTCGTATGTATATCGGAAGAACAGGTACCTAGTGAGTATATCTATATAAACATAATCGAATACAACTCAGATACGATGATTGTTCAATCTATCCATTTAACCTTCTGCTCGATTCGGTCGCTTGTATGTAAAACGGAAGGACAGTTACCTGGTGAGTATACCTATATAAACATAATTGAATACAACCCAGATACGATGATTGTTCAACCTAATGTTCGATTCGGTTGCTCGTATGTATATCGGAAGAACAGGTACCTAGTGAGTATATCTATATAAACATAATCGAATACAACTCAGATACGATGATTGTTCAATCTATCCATTTAACCTTCTGCTCGATTCGGTCGCTTGAATGTAAAACGGAAGGAAAGTTACCTGGTGAGTATACCTATATAAACATAATTGAATACAACCCAGATACGATGATTGTTCAATCCATACTGAATTCAACCTTCTGCTCGATTCGGTCGCTTGTATATAAAACGGAAGAACAGTTACCTAGTGAGTATTGCTATATAAACATCATCACGATATCATCGAATACAACTCAGATACAATTATCGTTTCGTCTAACCATTTAACCTTCTGTTCGATTCAGTCGCTAGTATGTGTAACGGAAGTATCGTCACCTGGTAAGCATCACTATATATACAGTATTGCGATATAATCGGATACCACCCAGATACATTGATTGTTCAGTCTATCCATTCAACTTTCTTTTCGTTTCGGTCGCTCGTATGTGAAACGGGAATACCGTCTCCTAGTGTGTATAACTATATACACAGCATAACATCATAATCGAATACAACCCATATACTATCCATTCAACCTTCTGTTCAATTCAGTTTCTCGTATGTATAACGGAAGAACAGTTACCTGGTGAGTATAACTATATAAACATAATCGAATACAACCCAGATACGATGATTGTTCAATCTATACTGAATTCAACCTTCTGCTCGATTCGGTCGCTTGTATGTAAAACGGAAGAACAGTTACCTGGTGAGTATTGCTATATAAACATCATCACGATATCATCGAATACAACTCAGATACAATTATCGTTTCGTCTAACCATTCAACATTCTGTTCGATTCAGTCGCTAGTATGTGTAACGGAAGTATCGTCACCTGGTAAGTATCACTATATATACAGTATTGCGATATAATCGGATACCACCCAGATACATTGATTGTTCAGTCTATCCATTCAACTTTCTTTTCGTTTCGGTCGCTCGTATGTAAAACGGGAATACCGTCTCCTAGTGTGTATAACTATATACACAGCATAACATCATAATCGAATACAACTCAGATACTATCCATTCAACCTTCTGTTCGATTCGGTTTCTCGTATGTATAACGAAAGAACAGTAACCTGGTGAGTATTTCTATATGAACGTCATCACGATATAATCGAATACAACTCAGATACAATGATCATTCCGTCTATCCATCCAACCTTCTGTTCGATTGGGTCGCTCGTATGTATAACGCAAGAACAGTCACCTGTTGAGTATTACTATATAAACATCACCACGATATAATCGAATACAACTCAGTTACAATTATCGTTCCGTCTAACCATCCAACCTTATGATCGATTTAGACGCTCGTATGTGTAACGAAAGAACCGTTACATGATAGGTGTAACTAAATATACAGCATAACGATATAATCGGAGACAACCCAGATACAATGATTGTTCAATCTATCCATCCAACCTTATGTTCGATTCGGTTGCTCGTATGTTTAACGGAAGAACTGTTACCTGGTTAGACATACTATATGATAATCATCACGATATACTCGAATACAACCCCAGATACGATTATTGTTTAGTCTATCCATTCAACTTTCTGTTCAATTCATTCGTTCTTATGAAAAACGGAAGAACAGTTACCTGGTGAGTATTGCTATATAAACATCATCACGATATCATCGAATACAACTCAGATACAATTATCGTTTCGTCTAACCATTTAACCTTCTGTTCGATTCAATCGCTAGTATGTGTAACGGAAGTACCGTCACCTGGTAAGTATCACTATATATACAGTATTGCGATATAATCGGATACCACCCAGATACATTGATTGTTCAGTCTATCCATTCAACTTTCTGTTCGTTTCGGTCGCTCGTATGTGAAACGGGAATACCGTCACCTTATGTGTTTAACTATATACACAGCATAACATCATAATCGAATACAACCCAGATACTATCCATTCAACCTTCTGTTCGATTCGGTTGCTAGTATGTATAACGAAAGAACAGTTACCTGGTTAGACATAATATATAATAATCATCACGAAATAATCGAATACAACCCAGATACGATGATTGTTCAGTCTATCCATTCAACCTTCTGTTCAGTTCAGTCGCTCTTATGTATAACTGGAGAACAGTTACCTGGTGAGTATAACTATATGAACATCATCACGATATAATCGAATACAACCCCAGATACGATCATTGTTTAGTCTATCCATTCAACCTTCAACCAATTCAGTCGCTCGTATGTATAACGGAAGAACAGGTACCTGGTGAGTATAACTATATAAACATAATCGAATACAACTCAGATACGATGATTGTTCAATCTATCCATTCAACCTAATGTTCGATTCGGTTGCTCGTATGTATATCGGAAGAACAGGTACCTAGTGAGTATATCTATATAAACATAATCGAATACAACTCAGATACGATGATTGTTCAATCTATCCATTTAACCTTCTGCTCGATTCGGTCGCTTGTATGTAAAACGGAAGGACAGTTACCTGGTGAGTATACCTATATAAACATAATTGAATACAACCCAGATACGATGATTGTTCAATCCATACTGAATTCAACCTTCTGCTCGATTCGGTCGCTTGTATATAAAACGGAAGAACAGTTACCTAGTGAGTATTGCTATATAAACATCATCACGATATCATCGAATACAACTCAGATACAATTATCGTTTCGTCTAACCATTTAACCTTCTGTTCGATTCAGTCGCTAGTATGTGTAACGGAAGTATCGTCACCTGGTAAGCATCACTATATATACAGTATTGCGATATAATCGGATACCACCCAGATACATTGATTGTTCAGTCTATCCATTCAACTTTCTTTTCGTTTCGGTCGCTCGTATGTAAAACGGGAATACCGTCTCCTAGTGTGTATAACTATATACACAGCATAACATCATAATCGAATACAACCCATATACTATCCATTCAACCTTCTGTTCAATTCAGTTTCTCGTATGTATAACGGAAGAACAGTTACCTGGTGAGTATAACTATATAAACATAATCAAATACAACCCAGATACGATGATTGTTCAATCTATACTGAATTCAACCTTCTGCTCGATTCGGTCGCTTGTATGTAAAACGGAAGAACAGTTACCTGGTGAGTATTGCTATATAAACATCATCACGATATCATCGAATACAACTCAGATACAATTATCGTTTCGTCTAACCATTCAACATTCTGTTCGATTCAGTCGCTAGTATGTGTAACGGAAGTATCGTCACCTGGTAAGTATCACTATATATACAGTATTGCGATATAATCGGATACCACCCAGATACATTGATTGTTCAGTCTATCCATTCAACTTTCTTTTCGTTTCGGTCGCTCGTATGTGAAACGGGAATACCGTCACCTTATGTGTATAACTATATCACAGCATAACATCATAATCGAATACAACCCAGATACTATCCATTCAACCTTCTGTTCGATTCGGTTGCTCGTATGTATAACGAAAAAACAGTAACCTGGTGAGTATTTCTATATGAACGTCATCACTATATAATCGAATACAACTTAGTTACAATTATCGTTCCGTCTAACCATCCAACCTTATGTTCGATTCAGACGCTCGTATGTGTAACGAAAGAACCGTTACATGGTAGGTGTAGTTTAATATACAACATAACGATATAATCGGAGACAACCCAGATACAATGATTGTTCAATCTATCCATTCAACCTTATGTTCGATTCGGTTGCTCGTATGTATATCGGAAGAACAGGTACTTGGTGAGTATATCTATATAAACATAATCGAATACAACTCAGATACGATGATTGTTCAATCTATCCATTTAACCTTCTGCTCGATTCGGTCGCTTGTATGTAAAACGGAAAGACAGTTACCTGGTGAGTATTGCTATATAAACATCATCACGATATCATCGAATACAACTCAGATACAATTATCGTTTCGTCTAACCATTCAACATTCTGTTCGATTCAGTCGCTATTATGTGTAACGGAAGTATCGTCACCTGGTAAGTATCACTATATATACAGTATTGCGATATAATCGGATACCACCCAGATACATTGATTGTTCAGTCTATCCATTCAACTTTCTTTTCGTTTCGGTCGCTCGTATGTGAAACGGGAATACCGTCTCCTAGTGTGTATAACTATATACACAGCATAACATCATAATCGAATACAACCCATATACTATCCATTCAACCTTCTGTTCAATTCAGTCGCTCGTATGTATAACGGAAGAACAGTTACCTTATGAGTATAACTATATAAACATAATCGAATACAACCCAGATACGATGATTGTTCAATCTATACTGAATTCAACCTTCTGCTCGATTCGGTCGCTTGTATGTAAAACGGAAGAACAGTTACCTGGTGAGTATTGCTATATAAACATCATCACGATATCATCGAATACAACTCAGATACAATTATCGTTTCGTCTAACCATTCAACCTTCTGTTCGATTCAGTCGCTAGTATGTGTAACGGAAGTACCGTCACCTGGTAAGTATCACTATATATACAGTATTGCGATATAATCGGATACCACCCAGATACATTGATTGCTCAGTCTATCCATTCAACCTTCTGTTCGATTCGGTTGCTCGTATGTATAACGAAAGAACAGTAACCTGGTGAGTATTTCTATATGAACGTCATCACGATATAATCGAATACAACTTAGTTACAATTATCGTTCCGTCTAACCATCCAACCTTATGTTCGATTCAGACGCTCGTATGTGTAACGAAAGAACCGTTACATGGTAGGTGTAGTTAAATATACAACATAACGATATAATCGGAGACAACCCAGATACAATGATTGTTCAATCTATCCATTCAACCTTATGTTCGATTCGGTTGCTAGTATGTATAACGAAAGAACAGTTACCTGGTTAGACATAATATATAATAATCATCACGAAATAATCGAATACAACCCAGATACGATGATTGTTCAGTCTATCCATTCATCCTTCTGTTCAGTTCAGTCGCTCTTATGTATAACTGGAGAACAGTTACCTGGTGAGTATAACTATATAAACATAATCGAATACAACTCAGATACGATGATTGTTCAATCTATCCATTCAACCTTATGTTCGATTCGGTTGCTCGTATGTATATCGGAAGAACAGGTACCTGGTGAGTATATCTATATAAACATAATCGAATACAACCCAGATACGATGATTGTTCAATTTATACTGAATTCAACCTTCTGCTCGATTCGGTCGCTTGTATGTAAAACGGAAGAACAGTTACCTGGTGAGTATTGCTATATAAACATCATCACGATATCATCGAATACAACTCAGATACAATTATCGTTTCGTCTAACCATTCAACATTCTGTTCGATTCAGTCGCTAGTATGTGTAACGGGAGTATCGTCACCTGGTAAGTATCACTATATATACAGTATTGCGATATAATCGGATACCACCCAGATACATTGATTGTTCAGTCTAACCATTCAACTTTCTTTTTGTTTCGGTCGCTCGTATGTAAAACGGGAATACCGTCTCCTAGTGTGTATAACTATATACACAGCATAACATCATAATCGAATACAACCCATATACTATCCATTCAACCTTCTGTTCAATTCAGTCGCTCGTATGTATAACGGAAGAACAGTTACCTGGTGAGTATAACTATATAAACATAATCGAATACAACCCAGATACGATGATTGTTCAATCTATACTGAATTCAACCTTCTGCTCGATTCGGTCGCTTGTATGTAAAACGGAAGAACAGTTACCTGGTGAGTATTGCTATATAAACATCATCACGATATCATCGAATACAACTCAGATACAATTATCGTTTCGTCTAACCAATTAACCTTCTGTTCGATTCAGTCGCTAGTATGTGTAACGGAAGTACCGTCACCTGGTAAGTATCACTATATATACAGAATTGCGATATAATCGGATACCACCCAGATACATTGATTGTTCAGTCTATCATTTCAACTTTCTGTTCGTTTCGGTCGCTCGTATGTGAAACGGGAATACCGTCACCTTATGTGTATAACTATATACACAGCATAACATCATGATCGAATACAACCCAGATACGATGATTGTTCAGTCTATCCATTCAACCTTATGTTCGATTCGGTTGCTCGTATGTATAACGAAAGAACAGTAACCTGGTGAGTAATTCTATATGAACGTCATCACGATATAATCGAATACAACTTAGTTACAATTATCGTTCCGTCTAACCATCCAACCTTATGTTCGATTCAGACGCTCGTATGTGTAACGAAAGAACCGTTACATGGTAGGTGTAGTTAAATATACAACATAACGATATAATCGGAGACAACCCAGATACAATGATTGTTCAATCTATCCATTCAACCTTATGTTCGATTCGGTTGCTAGTATGTAAAACGAAAGAACAGTTACCTGGTTAGACATAATACATAATAATCATCACGAAATAATCGAATACAACCCAGATACGATGATTGTTCAGTCTATCCATTCAACCTTCTGTTCAGTTCAGTCGCTCTTATGTATAACTGGAGAACAGTTACCTGGTGAGTATAACTATATGAACATCATCACGATATAATCGAATACAACCCCAGATACGATCATTGTTTAGTCTATCCATTCAACCTTCAGTTCAATTCAGACGCTCGTATGTATAACGGAAGAACAGTTACCTGGTGAGTATACCTATATAAACATAATCGAATACAACTCAGATACGATGATTGTTCAATCTATCCATTCAACCTTATGTTCGATTCGGTTGCTCGTATGTATATCGGAAGAACAGGTACCTGGTGAGTATATCTATATAAACATAATCGAATACAACTCAGATACGATGATTGTTCAATCTATCCATTTAACCTTCTGCTCGATTCGGTCGCTTGTATGTAAAACGGAAGGACAGTTACCTGGTGAGTATTGCTATATAAACATCATCACGATATCATCGAATACAACTCAGATACAATTATCGTTTCGTCTAACCATTTAACCTTCTGTTCGATTCAGTCGCTAGTATGTGTAACGGAAGTACCGTCACCTGGTAAGTATCACTATATATACAGTATTGCGATATAATCGGATACCACCCAGATACATTGATTGTTCAGTCTATCCATTCAACTTTCTGATCGTTTCGGTCGCTCGTATGTGAAACGGGAATACCGTCACCTTATGTGTATAACTATGTACACAGCATAACATCATAATCGAATACAACCCAGATACTATCCATTCAACCTTCTGTTCTATTCGGTTGCTCGTATGTATAACGAAAGAACAGTAACCTGGTGAGTATTTCTATATGAACGTCATCACGATATAATCGAATACAACTTAGTTACAATTATCGTTCCGTCTAACCATCCAACCTTATGTTCGATTCAGACGCTCGTATGTGTAACGAAAGAACCGTTACATGGTAGGTGTAGTTAAATATACAACATAACGATATAATCGGAGACAACCCAGATACAATGATTGTTCAATCTATCGATTCAACCTTATGTTCGATTCGGTTGCTAGTATGTATAACGAAAGAACAGTTACCTGGTTAGACATAATATATAATAATCATCACGAAATAATCGAATACAACCCAGATACGATGATTGTTCAGTCTATCCATTCAACCTTCTGTTCAGTTCAGTCGCTCTTATGTATAACTGGAGAACAGTTACCTGGTGAGTATAACTATATGAACATCATCACGATATAATCGAATACAACCCCAGATACGATCATTGTTTAGTCTATCCATTCAACCTTCAGTTCAATTCAGTCGCTCGTATGTATAACGGAAGAACAGTTACCTGGTGAGTATAACTATATAAACATATCGAATACAACTCAGATACGATGATTGTTCAATCTATCCATTCAACCTTATGTTCGATTCGGTTGCTCGTATGTATATCGGAAGAACAGGTACCTGGTGAGTATATCTATATAAACATAATCGAATACAACTCAGATACGATGATTGTTCAATCTATCCATTCAACCTTCTGCTCGATTCGGTCGCTTGTATGTAAAACGGAAGAACAGTTACCTGGTGAGTATTGCTATATAAACATCATCACGATATCATCGAATACAACTCAGATACAATTATCGTTTCGTCTAACCATTTAACCTTCTGTTCGATTCAGTCGCTAGTATGTGTAACGGAAGTACCGTCACCTGGTAAGTATCACTATATATACAGTATTGCGATATAATCGGATACCACCCAGATACATTGATTGTTCAGTCTATCCATTCAACTTTCTGTTCGTTTCGGTCGTTCGTATGTGAAACGGGAATACCGTCACCTTATGTGTATAACTATATACACAGCATAACATCATAATCGAATACAACCCAGATACTATCCATTCAACCTTCTGTTCGATTCGGTTGCTCGTATGTATAACGAAAGAACAGTAACCTGGTGAGTATTTCTATATGAACATCATCACGATATAATCGAATACAACTTAGTTACAATTATCGTTCCGTCTAACCATCCAACCTTATGTTCGATTCAGACGCTCGTATGTGTAACGAAAGAACCGTTACATGGTAGGTGTAGTTAAATATACAACATAACGATATAATCGGAGACAACTCAGATACAATGATTGTTCAATCTATCCATTTAACCTTCTGCTCGATTCGGTCGCTTGTATGTAAAACGGAAGAATAGGTACCTGGTGAGTATATCTATATAAACATAATCGAATACAACTCAGATACGATGATTGTTCAATCTATCCATTTAACCTTCTGCTCGATTCGGTCGCTTGTATGTAAAACGGAAGGACAGTTACCTGGTGAGTATTGCTATATAAACATCATCACGATATCATCGAATACAACTCAGATACAATTATCGTTTCGTCTAACCATTCAACATTCTGTTCGATTCAGTCGCTAGTATGTGTAACGGAAGTATCGTCACCTGGTAAGTATCACTATATATACAGTATTGCGATATAATCGGATACCACCCAGATACATTGATTGTTCAGTCTATCCATTCAACTTTCTTTTCGTTCCGGTCGCTCGTATGTAAAACGGGAATACCGTCTCCTAGTGTGTATAACTATATACACAGCATAACATCATAATCGAATACAACCCATATACTATCATCCATTCAACCTTCTGTTCAATTCAGTCGCTCGTATGTATAACGGAAGAACAGTTACCTGGTGAGTATAACTATATAAACATAATCGAATACAACCCAGATACGATGATTGTTCAATCTATACTGAATTCAACCTTCTGCTCGATTCGGTCGCTTGTATGTAAAACGGAAGAACAGTTACCTGGTGAGTATTGCTATATAAACATCATCACGATATCATCGAATACAACTCAGATACAATTATCGTTTCGTCTAACCATTTAACCTTCTGTTCGATTCAGTCGCTAGTATGTGTAACGGAAGTACCGTCACCTGGTAAGTATCACTATATATACAGTATTGCGATATAATCGGATACCACCCAGATACATTGATTGTTCAGTCTATCCATTAAACTTTCTGTTCGTTTCGGTCGCTCGTATGTGAAACGGGAATACCGTCACCTTATGTGTATAACTATATACACAGCATAACATCATGATCGAATACAACCCAGATACGATGATTGTTCAGTCTATCCATTCAACCTTATGTTCGATTCGGTTGCTCGTATGTATAACGAAAGAACAGTAACCTGGTGAGTAATTCTATATGAACGTCATCACGATATAATCGAATACAACTTAGTTACAATTATCGTTCCGTCTAACCATCCAACCTTATGTTCGATTCAGACGCTCGTATGTGTAACGAAAGAACCGTTACATGGTAGGTGTAGTTAAATATACAACATAACGATATAATCGGAGACAACCCAGATACAATGATTGTTCAATCTATCCATTCAACCTTATGTTCGATTCGGTTGCTAGTATGTAAAACGAAAGAACAGTTACCTGGTTAGACATAATACATAATAATCATCACGAAATAATCGAATACAACCCAGATACGATGATTGTTCAGTCTATCCATTCAACCTTCTGTTCAGTTCAGTCGCTCTTATGTATAACTGGAGAACAGTTACCTGGTGAGTATAACTATATGAACATCATCACGATATAATCGAATACAACCCCAGATACGATCATTGTTTAGTCTATCCATTCAACCTTCAGTTCAATTCAGACGCTCGTATGTATAACGGAAGAACAGTTACCTGGTGAGTATACCTATATAAACATAATCGAATACAACTCAGATACGATGATTGTTCAATCTATCCATTCAACCTTATGTTCGATTCGGTTGCTCGTATGTATATCGGAAGAACAGGTACCTGGAGAGTATATCTATATAAACATAATCGAATACAACTCAGATACGATGATTGTTCAATCTATCCATTCAACCTTCTGCTCGATTCGGTCGCTTGTATGTAAAACGGAAGGACAGTTACCTGGTGAGTATTGCTATATAAACATCATCACGATATCATCGAATACAACTCAGATACAATTATCGTTTCGTCTAACCATTTAACCTTCTGTTCGATTCAGTCGCCAGTATGTGTAACGGAAGTACCGTCACCTGGTAAGTATCACTATATATACAGTATTGCGATATAATCGGATACCACCCAGATACATTGATTGTTCAGTCTATCCATTCAACTTTCTGTTCGTTTCGGTCGTTCGTATGTGAAACGGGAATACCGTCACCTTATGTGTATAACTATATACACAGCATAACATCATAATCGAATACAACCCAGATACTATCCATTCAACCTTCTGTTCGATTCGGTTGCTCGTATGTATAACGAAAGAACAGTAACCTGGTGAGTATTTCTATATGAACATCATCACGATATAATCGAATACAACTTAGTTACAATTATCGTTCCGTCTAACCATCCAACCTTATGTTCGATTCAGACGCTCGTATGTGTAACGAAAGAACCGTTACATGGTAGGTGTAGTTAAATATACAACATAACGATATAATCGGAGACAACTCAGATACAATGATTGTTCAATCTATCCATTTAACCTTCTGCTCGATTCGGTCGCTTGTATGTAAAACGGAAGAATAGGTACCTGGTGAGTATATCTATATAAACATAATCGAATACAACTCAGATACGATGATTGTTCAATCTATCCATTTAACCTTCTGCTCGATTCGGTCGCTTGTATGTAAAACGGAAGGACAGTTACCTGGTGAGTATTGCTATATAAACATCATCACGATATCATCGAATACAACTCAGATACAATTATCGTTTCGTCTAACCATTCAACATTCTGTTCGATTCAGTCGCTAGTATGTGTAACGGAAGTATCGTCACCTGGTAAGTATCACTATATATACAGTATTGCGATATAATCGGATACCACCCAGATACATTGATTGTTCAGTCTATCCATTCAACTTTCTTTTCGTTCCGGTCGCTCGTATGTAAAACGGGAATACCGTCTCCTAGTGTGTATAACTATATACACAGCATAACATCATAATCGAATACAACCCATATACTATCATCCATTCAACCTTCTGTTCAATTCAGTCGCTCGTATGTATAACGGAAGAACAGTTACCTGGTGAGTATAACTATATAAACATAATCGAATACAACCCAGATACGATGATTGTTCAATCTATACTGAATTCAACCTTCTGCTCGATTCGGTCGCTTGTATGTAAAACGGAAGAACAGTTACCTGGTGAGTATTGCTATATAAACATCATCACGATATCATCGAATACAACTCAGATACAATTATCGTTTCGTCTAACCATTTAACCTTCTGTTCGATTCAGTCGCTAGTATGTGTAACGGAAGTACCGTCACCTGGTAAGTATCACTATATATACAGTATTGCGATATAATCGGATACCACCCAGATACATTGATTGTTCAGTCTATCCATTAAACTTTCTGTTCGTTTCGGTCGCTCGTATGTGAAACGGGAATACCGTCACCTTATGTGTATAACTATATACACAGCATAACATCATGATCGAATACAACCCAGATACGATGATTGTTCAGTCTATCCATTCAACCTTATGTTCGATTCGGTTGCTCGTATGTATAACGAAAGAACAGTAACCTGGTGAGTAATTCTATATGAACGTCATCACGATATAATCGAATACAACTTAGTTACAATTATCGTTCCGTCTAACCATCCAACCTTATGTTCGATTCAGACGCTCGTATGTGTAACGAAAGAACCGTTACATGGTAGGTGTAGTTAAATATACAACATAACGATATAATCGGAGACAACCCAGATACAATGATTGTTCAATCTATCCATTCAACCTTATGTTCGATTCGGTTGCTAGTATGTAAAACGAAAGAACAGTTACCTGGTTAGACATAATACATAATAATCATCACGAAATAATCGAATACAACCCAGATACGATGATTGTTCAGTCTATCCATTCAACCTTCTGTTCAGTTCAGTCGCTCTTATGTATAACTGGAGAACAGTTACCTGGTGAGTATAACTATATGAACATCATCACGATATAATCGAATACAACCCCAGATACGATCATTGTTTAGTCTATCCATTCAACCTTCAGTTCAATTCAGACGCTCGTATGTATAACGGAAGAACAGTTACCTGGTGAGTATACCTATATAAACATAATCGAATACAACTCAGATACGATGATTGTTCAATCTATCCATTCAACCTTATGTTCGATTCGGTTGCTCGTATGTATATCGGAAGAACAGGTACCTGGAGAGTATATCTATATAAACATAATCGAATACAACTCAGATACGATGATTGTTTAATCTATCCATTCAACCTTCTGCTCGATTCGGTCGCTTGTATGTAAAACGGAAGGACAGTTACCTGGTGAGTATTGCTATATAAACATCATCACGATATCATCGAATACAACTCAGATACAATTATCGTTTCGTCTAACCATTTAACCTTCTGTTCGATTCAGTCGCCAGTATGTGTAACGGAAGTACCGTCACCTGGTAAGTATCACTATATATACAGTATTGCGATATAATCGGATACCACCCAGATACATTGATTGTTCAGTCTATCCATTCAACTTTCTGTTCGTTTCGGTCGCTCGTATGTGAAAGGGGAATACCGTCACCTTATGTGTATAACTATATACACAGCATAACATTATAATCGAATACAACCCAGATACTATCCATTCAACCTTCTGTTCGATTCGGTTGCTCGTATGTATAACGAATGAACAGTAACCTGGTGAGTATTTCTATATGAACGTCATCACGATATCATCGAATACAACTCAGATACAATTATCGTTTCGTCTAACCATTTAACCTTCTGTTCGATTCAGTCGCTAGTATGTGTAACGGAAGTACCGTCACCTGGTAAGTATCACTATATATACAGTATTGCGATATAATCGGATACCACCCAGATACATTGATTGTTCAGTCTATCCATTCAACTTTCTGTTCGTTTCGGTCGCTCGTATGTGAAACGAGAATACCGTCACCTTATGTGTATAACTATATCACAGCATAACATCATAATCGAATACAACCCAGATACTATCCATTCAACCTTCTGTTCGATTCGGTTGCTCGTATGTATAACGAAAGAACAGTAACCTGGTGAGTATTTCTATATGAACGTCATCACGATATAATCGAATACAACTTAGTTACAATTATCGTTCCGTCTAACCATCCAACCTTATGTTCGATTCAGACGCTCGTATGTGTAACGAAAGAACCGTTACAAGGTAGGTGTAGTTAAATATACAACATAACGATATAATCGGAGACAACCCAGATACAATGATTGTTCAATCTATCCATTCAACCTTATGTTCGATTCGGTTGCTAGTATGTATAACGAAAGAACAGTTACCTGGTTAGACATAATATATAATAATCATCACGAAATAATCGAATACAACCCAGATACGATGATTGTTCAGTCTATCCATTCAACCTTCTGTTCAGTTCAGTCGCTCTTATGTATAACTGGAGAACAGTTACCTGGTGAGTATAACTATATGAACATCATCACGATATAATCGAATACAACCCCAGATACGATCATTGTTTAGTCTATCCATTCAACCTTCAGTTCAATTCAGTCGCTCGTATGTATAACGGAAGAACAGTTACCTGGTGAGTATAACTATATAAACATAATCGAATACAACTCAGATACGATGATTGTTCAATCTATCCATTCAACCTTCTGCTCGATTCGGTCGCTTGTATGTAAAACGGAAGGACAGTTACCTGGTGAGTATTGCTATATAAACATCATCACGATATCATCGAATACAACTCAGATACAATTATCGTTTCGTCTAACCATTTGACCTTCTGTTCGATTCAGTCGCCAGTATGTGTAACGGAAGTACCGTCACCTGGTAAGTATCACTATATATACAGTATTGCGATATAATCGGATACCACCCAGATACATTGATTGTTCAGTCTATCCATTCAACTTTCTGTTCGTTTCGGTCGTTCGTATGTGAAACGGGAATACCGTCACCTTATGTGTATAACTATATACACAGCATAACATCATAATCGAATACAACCCAGATACTATCCATTCAACCTTCTGTTCGATTCGGTTGCTCGTATGTATAACGAAAGAACAGTAACCTGGTGAGTATTTCTATATGAACATCATCACGATATAATCGAATACAACTTAGTTACAATTATCGTTCCGTCTAACCATCCAACCTTATGTTCGATTCAGACGCTCGTATGTGTAACGAAAGAACCGTTACATGGTAGGTGTAGTTAAATATACAACATAACGATATAATCGGAGACAACTCAGATACAATGATTGTTCAATCTATCCATTTAACCTTCTGCTCGATTCGGTCGCTTGTATGTAAAACGGAAGAATAGGTACCTGGTGAGTATATCTATATAAACATAATCGAATACAACTCAGATACGATGATTGTTCAATCTATCCATTCAACCTTCTGCTCGATTCGGTCGCTTGTATGTAAAACGGAAGGACAGTTACCTGGTGAGTATTGCTATATAAACATCATCACGATATCATCGAATACAACTCAGATACAATTATCGTTTCGTCTAACCATTCAACATTCTGTTCGATTCAGTCGCTAGTATGTGTAACGGAAGTATCGTCACCTGGTAAGTATCACTATATATACAGTATTGCGATATAATCGGATACCACCCAGATACATTGATTGTTCAGTCTATCCATTCAACTTTCTTTTCGTTCCGGTCGCTCGTATGTAAAACGGGAATACCGTCTCCTAGTGTGTATAACTATATACACAGCATAACATCATAATCGAATACAACCCATATACTATCATCCATTCAACCTTCTGTTCAATTCAGTCGCTCGTATGTATAACGGAAGAACAGTTACCTGGTGAGTATAACTATATAAACATAATCGAATACAACCCAGATACGATGATTGTTCAATCTATACTGAATTCAACCTTCTGCTCGATTCGGTCGCTTGTATGTAAAACGGAAGAACAGTTACCTGGTGAGTATTGCTATATAAACATCATCACGATATCATCGAATACAACTCAGATACAATTATCGTTTCGTCTAACCATTTAACCTTCTGTTCGATTCAGTCGCTAGTATGTGTAACGGAAGTACCGTCACCTGGTAAGTATCACTATATATACAGTATTGCGATATAATCGGATACCACCCAGATACATTGATTGTTCAGTCTATCCATTAAACTTTCTGTTCGTTTCGGTCGCTCGTATGTGAAACGGGAATACCGTCACCTTATGTGTATAACTATATACACAGCATAACATCATGATCGAATACAACCCAGATACGATGATTGTTCAGTCTATCCATTCAACCTTATGTTCGATTCGGTTGCTCGTATGTATAACGAAAGAACAGTAACCTGGTGAGTAATTCTATATGAACGTCATCACGATATAATCGAATACAACTTAGTTACAATTATCGTTCCGTCTAACCATCCAACCTTATGTTCGATTCAGACGCTCGTATGTGTAACGAAAGAACCGTTACATGGTAGGTGTAGTTAAATATACAACATAACGATATAATCGGAGACAACCCAGATACAATGATTGTTCAATCTATCCATTCAACCTTATGTTCGATTCGGTTGCTAGTATGTAAAACGAAAGAACAGTTACCTGGTTAGACATAATACATAATAATCATCACGAAATAATCGAATACAACCCAGATACGATGATTGTTCAGTCTATCCATTCAACCTTCTGTTCAGTTCAGTCGCTCTTATGTATAACTGGAGAACAGTTACCTGGTGAGTATAACTATATGAACATCATCACGATATAATCGAATACAACCCCAGATACGATCATTGTTTAGTCTATCCATTCAACCTTCAGTTCAATTCAGACGCTCGTATGTATAACGGAAGAACAGTTACCTGGTGAGTATACCTATATAAACATAATCGAATACAACTCAGATACGATGATTGTTCAATCTATCCATTCAACCTTATGTTCGATTCGGTTGCTCGTATGTATATCGGAAGAACAGGTACCTGGAGAGTATATCTATATAAACATAATCGAATACAACTCAGATACGATGATTGTTTAATCTATCCATTCAACCTTCTGCTCGATTCGGTCGCTTGTATGTAAAACGGAAGGACAGTTACCTGGTGAGTATTGCTATATAAACATCATCACGATATCATCGAATACAACTCAGATACAATTATCGTTTCGTCTAACCATTTAACCTTCTGTTCGATTCAGTCGCCAGTATGTGTAACGGAAGTACCGTCACCTGGTAAGTATCACTATATATACAGTATTGCGATATAATCGGATACCACCCAGATACATTGATTGTTCAGTCTATCCATTCAACTTTCTGTTCGTTTCGGTCGCTCGTATGTGAAAGGGGAATACCGTCACCTTATGTGTATAACTATATACACAGCATAACATTATAATCGAATACAACCCAGATACTATCCATTCAACCTTCTGTTCGATTCGGTTGCTCGTATGTATAACGAATGAACAGTAACCTGGTGAGTATTTCTATATGAACGTCATCACGATATCATCGAATACAACTCAGATACAATTATCGTTTCGTCTAACCATTTAACCTTCTGTTCGATTCAGTCGCTAGTATGTGTAACGGAAGTACCGTCACCTGGTAAGTATCACTATATATACAGTATTGCGATATAATCGGATACCACCCAGATACATTGATTGTTCAGTCTATCCATTCAACTTTCTGTTCGTTTCGGTCGCTCGTATGTGAAACGAGAATACCGTCACCTTATGTGTATAACTATATCACAGCATAACATCATAATCGAATACAACCCAGATACTATCCATTCAACCTTCTGTTCGATTCGGTTGCTCGTATGTATAACGAAAGAACAGTAACCTGGTGAGTATTTCTATATGAACGTCATCACGATATAATCGAATACAACTTAGTTACAATTATCGTTCCGTCTAACCATCCAACCTTATGTTCGATTCAGACGCTCGTATGTGTAACGAAAGAACCGTTACAAGGTAGGTGTAGTTAAATATACAACATAACGATATAATCGGAGACAACCCAGATACAATGATTGTTCAATCTATCCATTCAACCTTATGTTCGATTCGGTTGCTAGTATGTATAACGAAAGAACAGTTACCTGGTTAGACATAATATATAATAATCATCACGAAATAATCGAATACAACCCAGATACGATGATTGTTCAGTCTATCCATTCAACCTTCTGTTCAGTTCAGTCGCTCTTATGTATAACTGGAGAACAGTTACCTGGTGAGTATAACTATATGAACATCATCACGATATAATCGAATACAACCCCAGATACGATCATTGTTTAGTCTATCCATTCAACCTTCAGTTCAATTCAGTCGCTCGTATGTATAACGGAAGAACAGTTACCTGGTGAGTATAACTATATAAACATAATCGAATACAACTCAGATACGATGATTGTTCAATCTATCCATTCAACCTTCTGCTCGATTCGGTCGCTTGTATGTAAAACGGAAGAACAGTTACCTGGTGAGTATTGCTATATAAACATCATCACGATATCATCGAATACAACTCAGATACAATTATCGTTTCGTCTAACCATTCAACATTCTGTTCGATTCAGTCGCTAGTATGTGTAACGGAAGTATCGTCACCTGGCAAGTATCACTATATATACAGTATTGCGATATAATCGGATACCACCCAGATACATTGATTGTTCAGTCTATCCATTCAACTTTCTTTTTGTTTCGGTCGCTCGTATGTAGAACGGGAATACCGTCTCCTAGTGTGTATAACTATATACACAGCATAACATCATAATCGAATACAACCCATATACTATCCATTCAACCTTCTGTTCAATTCAGTCGCTCGTATGTATAACGGAAGAACAGTTACCTGGTGAGTATAACTATATGAACATAATCGAATACAACCCAGATACGATGATTGTTCAATCCATACTGAATTCAACCTTCTGCTCGATTCGGTCGCTTGTATGTAAAACGGAAGAACAGTTACCTGGTGAGTATTGCTATATAAACATCATCACGATATCATCGAATACAACTCAGATACAATTATCGTTTTGTCTAACCATTTAACCTTCTGTTAGATTCAGTCGCTAGTATGTGTAACGGAAGTACCGTCACCTGGTAAGTATCACTATATATACAGTATTGCGATATAATCGGATACCACCCAGTTACATTGATTGTTCAGTCTATCATTTCAACTTTCTGTTCGTTTCGGTCGCTCGTATGTGAAACGGGAATACCGTCACCTTATGTGTATAACTATATACACAGCATAACATCATAATCGAATACAACCCAGATACTATCCATCCAACCTTCTGTTCGATTCGGTTGCTCGAATGTATAACGAAAGAACAGTAACCTGGTGAGTATTTCTATATGAACGTCATCACGATATAATCGAATACAACTTAGTTACAATTATCGTTCCGTCTAACCATCCAACCTTATGTTCGATTCAGACGCTCGTATGTGTAACGAAAGAACCGTTACATGGTAGGTGTAGTTAAATATACAACATAACGATATAATCGGAGACAACCCAGATACAATGATTGTTCAATCTTTCCATTCAACCTTATGTTCGATTCGGTTGCTAGTATGTATAACGAAAGAACAGTTACCTGGTTAGACATAATATATAATAATCATCACGAAATAATCGAATACAACCCAGATACGATGATTGTTCAGTCTTTCCATTGAACCTTCTATTCAGTTCAGTCGCTCTTATGTATAACTGGAGAACAGTTACCTGGTGAGTATAACTATATGAACATCATCACGATATAATCTAATACAACCCCAGATACGATCATTGTTTAGTCTATCCATTCAACCTTCAGTTCAACTCAGTCGCTCGTATGTATAACGGAAGAACAGTTACCTGGTGAGTATAACTATATAAACATAATCGAATACAACTCAGATACGATTATTGTTCAATATATCCATTCAACCTTATGTTCGATTCGGTTGCTCGTATGTATATCGGAAGAACAGGTACCTGGTGAGTATATCTATATAAACATAATCGAATACAACTCAGATACGATGATTGTTCAATCTATCCATTTAACCTTCTGCCCGAATCGGTCGCTTGTATGTAAAACGGAAGGACAGTTACCTGGTGAGTATTGCTATATAAACATCATCACGATATCATCGAATACAACTCAGATACAATTATCGTTTCGTCTAACCATTTAACCTTCTGTTCGATTCAGTCGCTAGTATGTGTAACGGAAGTATCGTCACCTGGTAAGTATCACTATATATACAGTATTGCGATATAATCGGATACCACCCAGATACATTGATTGTTCAGTCTATCCATTCAACTTTCTGTTCGTTTCGGTCGCTCGTATGTGAAACGGGAATACCGTCACCTAATGTGTATGACTATATCACAGCATAACATCATAATCGAATACAACCCAGATACTATCCATTCAACCTTCTGTTCGATTCGGTTGCTCGTATGTATAACGAAAGAACAGTAACCTGGTGAGTATTTCTATATGAACGTCATCACGATATAATCGAATACAACTTAGTTACAATTATCGTTCCGTCTAACCATCCAACCTTATGTTCGATTCAGACGCTCGTATGTGTAACTAAAGAACCGTTACATGGTAGGTGTAGTTAAATATACAACATAACGATATAATCGGAGACAACCCAGATACAATGATTGTTCAATCTATCGATTCAACCTTATGTTCGATTCGGTTGCTAGTATGTATAACGAAAGAACAGTTACCTGGTTAGACATAATATATAATAATCATCACGAAATAATCGAATACAACCCAGATACGATGATTGTTCAGTCTATCCATTCAACCTTCTGTTCAGTTCAGTCGCTCTTATGTATAACTGGAGATCAGTTACCTGGTGAGTATAACTATATGAACATCATC
Source organism: Chrysomela aeneicollis (assembly GCA_029955515.1). Taxonomy (NCBI): domain Eukaryota; kingdom Metazoa; phylum Arthropoda; class Insecta; order Coleoptera; family Chrysomelidae; genus Chrysomela; species Chrysomela aeneicollis. The sequence continues at coordinate 427,235 of JARUHQ010000008.1, forward strand.
ACGATATAATCGAATACAACCCCAGATACGATCATTGTTTAGTCTATCCATTCAACCTTCAGTTCAATTCAGTCGCTCGTATGTGTAACGGAAGAACAGTTACCTGGTGAGTATAACTATATAAACATAATCGAATACAACCCAGATACGATGATTGGTCAATCTAGACTGAATTCAACCTTTTGCTCGATTCGGTCGCTTGTATGTAAAACGGAAGAACAGTTACCTGGTGAGTATTGCTATATAAACATCATCACGATATCATCGAATACAACTCAGATACAATTATCGTATTGTCTAACCATTTAACCTTCTGTTAGATTCAGTCGCTAGTATGTGTAACGGAAGTACCGTCACCTGGTAAGTATCACTATATATACAGTATTGCGATATAATCGGATACCACCCAGTTACATTGATTGTTCAGTCTATCATTTCAACTTTCTGTTCGTTTCGGTCGCTCGTATGTGAAACGGGAATACCGTCACCTTATGTGTATAACTATATACACAGCATAACATCATAATCGAATACAACCCAGATACTATCCATCCAACCTTCTGTTCGATTCGGTTGCTCGAATGTATAACGAAAGAACAGTAACCTGGTGAGTATTTCTATATGAACGTCATCACGATATAATCGAATACAACTTAGTTACAATTATCGTTCCGTCTAACCATCCAACCTTATGTTCGATTCAGACGCTCGTATGTGTAACGAAAGAACCGTTACATGGTAGGTGTAGTTAAATATACAACATAACGATATAATCGGAGACAACCCAGATACAATGATTGTTCAATCTATCCATTCAACCTTATGTTCGATTCGGTTGCTAGTATGTATAACGAAAGAACAGTTACCTGGTTAGACATAATATATAATAATCATCACGAAATAATCGAATACAACCCAGATACGATGATTGTTCAGTCTTTCCATTGAACCTTCTATTCAGTTCAGTCGCTCTTATGTATAACTGGAGAACAGTTACCTGGTGAGTATAACTATATGAACATCATCACGATATAATCTAATACAACCCCAGATACGATCATTGTTTAGTCTATCCATTCAACCTTCAGTTCAATTCAGTCGCTCGTATGTATAACGGAAGAACAGTTACCTGGTGAGTATAACTATATAAACATAATCGAATACAACTCAGATACGATTATTGTTCAATATATCCATTCAACCTTATGTTCGATTCGGTTGCTCGTATGTATATCGGAAGAACAGGTACCTGGTGAGTATATCTATATAAACATAATCGAATACAACTCAGATACGATGATTGTTCAATCTATCCATTTAACCTTCTGCCCGAATCGGTCGCTTGTATGTAAAACGGAAGGACAGTTACCTGGTGAGTATTGCTATATAAACATCATCACGATATCATCGAATACAACTCAGATACAATTATCGTTTCGTCTAACCATTCAACATTCTGTTCGATTCAGTCGCTAGTATGTGTAACGGAAGTATCGTCACCTGGTAAGTATCACTATATATACAGTATTGCGATATAATCGGATACCACCCAGATACATTGATTGTTCAGTCTATCCATTCAACTTTCTTTTCGTTTCGGTCGCTCGTATGTAAAACGGGAATACCGTCTCCTAGTGTGTATAACTATATACACAGCATAACATCATAATCGAATACAACCCATATACTATCCATTCAACCTTCTGTTCAATTCAGTCGCTCGAATGTATAACGGAAGAACAGTTACCTGGTGAGTATAACTATATAAACATAATCGAATACAACCCAGATACGATGATTGTTCAATCTATACTGAATTCAACCTTCTGCTCGATTCGGTCGCTTGTATGTAAAACGGAAGAACAGTTACCTGGTGAGTATTGCTATATAAACATCATCACGATATCATCGAATACAACTCAGATACAATTATCGTTTCGTCTAAACATTTAACCTTCTGTTCGATTCAGTCGCTAGTATGTGTAACGGAAGTACCGTCACCTGGTAAGTATCACTATATATACAGTATTGCGATATAATCGGATACCACCCAGATACATTGATTGTTCAGTCTATCCATTCAACTTTCTGTTCGTTTCGGTCGCTCGTATGTGAAACGGGAATACCGTCACCTAATGTGTATAACTATATCACAGCATAACATCATAATCGAATACAACCCAGATACTATCCATTCAACCTTCTGTTCGATTCGGTTGCTCGTATGTATAACGAAAGAACAGTAACCTGGTGAGTATTTCTATATGAACGTCATCACGATATAATCGAATACAACTTAGTTACAATTATCGTTCCGTCTAACCATCCAACCTTATGTTCGATTCAGACGCTCGTATGTGTAACTAAAGAACCGTTACATGGTAGGTGTAGTTAAATATACAACATAACGATATAATCGGAGACAACCCAGATACAATGATTGTTCAATCTATCGATTCAACCTTATGTTCGATTCGGTTGCTAGTATGTATAACGAAAGAACAGTTACCTGGTTAGACATAATATATAATAATCATCACGAAATAATCGAATACAACCCAGATACGATGATTGTTCAGTCTATCCATTCAACCTTCTGTTCAGTTCAGTCGCTCTTATGTATAACTGGAGATCAGTTACCTGGTGAGTATAACTATATGAACATCATCACGATATAATCGAATACAACCCCAGATACGATCATTGTTTAGTCTATCCATTCAACCTTCAGTTCAATTCAGTCGCTCGTATGTGTAACGGAAGAACAGTTACCTGGTGAGTATAACTATATAAACATAATCGAATACAACCCAGATACGATGATTGGTCAATCTATACTGAATTCAACCTTTTGCTCGATTCGGTCGCTTGTATGTAAAACGGAAGAACAGTTACCTGGTGAGTATTGCTATATAAACATCATCACGATATCAACGAATACAACTCAGATACAATTATCGTTTCGTTTAACCATTTGACCTTCTGTTCGATTTAGTCGCTAGCATGTGTAACGGAAGTACCGTCACCTGGTAAGTATCACTATATATACAGTATTGCGATATAATCGGATACCACCCAGATACATTGATTGTTCAGTCTATCATTTCAACTTTCTGTTCGTTTCGGTCGCTCGTATGTGAAACGGGAATACCGTCACCTTATGTGTATAACTATATACACAGCATAACATCATAATCGAATACAACCCAGATACTATCCATTCAACCTTCTGTTCGATTCGGTTGCTCGTATGTATAACGAAAGAACAGTAACCTGGTGAGTATTTCTATATGAACGTCATTACGATATAATCGAATACAACTTAGTTACAAATATCGTTTCGTCTAACCATCCAACCTTATGTTCGATTCAGACGCTCGTATGTGTAACGAAAGAACCGTTACATGGTAGGTGTAGTTAAATATACAACATAACGATATAATCGGAGACAACTCAGATACAATGATTGTTCAATCTATCCATTCAACCTTATGTTCGATTCGGTTGCTAGTATGTATAACGAAAGAACAGTTACCTGGTTAGACATAATATATAATAATCATCACGAAATAATCGAATACAACCCAGATACGATGATTGTTCAGTCTATCCATTCAACCTTCTGTTCAGTTCAGTCGCTCTTATGTACAACTGGAGAACAGTTACCTGGTGAGTATAACTATATGAACATCATCACGGTATAATCGAATACAACCCCAGATACGATCATTGTTTAGTCTATCCATTCAACCTCCAGTTCAATTCAGTCGCTCGTATGTATAACAGAAGAACAGTTACCTGGTGAGTATAACTATATAAACATAATCGAATACAACTCAGATACGATGATTGTTCAATATATCCATTCAACCTTATGTTCGATTCGGTTGCTCGTATGTATATCGGAAGAACAGGTACCTGGTGAGTATATCTATATAAACATAATCGAATACAACTCAGATACGATGATTGTTCAATCTATCCATTTAACCTTCTGCCCGATTCGGTCGCTTGTATGTAAAACGGAAGGACAGTTACCTGGTGAGTATTGCTATATAAACATCATCACGATATCATCGAATACAACTCAGATACAATTATCTTTTCGTCTAACCATTCAACATTCTGTTCGATTCAGTCGCTAGTATGTGTAACGGAAGTTCGTCACCTGGTAAGTATCACTATATATACAGTATTGCGATATAATCGGATACCACCCAGATACATTGATTGTTCAGTCTATCCATTCAACTTTCGTTTCGTTTCGGTCGCTCGTATGTAAAACGGGAATACCGTCTCCTAGTGTGTATAACTATATACACAACAAAACATCATAATCGAATACAACCCATATACTATCCATTCAACCTTCTGTTCAATTCAGTCGCTCGTATGTATAACGGAAGAACAGTTACCTGGTGAGTATAACTATATAAACATAATCGAATACAACCCAGATACGATGATTGTTCAATCTATACTGAATTCAACCTTCTGCTCGATTCGGTCGCTTGTATGTAAAACGGAAGAACAGTTACCTGGTGAGTATTGCTATATATACAGTATCGCGATATAATCGGATACCACCCAGATACATTGATTGTTCAGTCTATCCATTCAACTTTCTGTTCGTTTCGGTCGCTCGTATGTGAAACGGAAATACCGTCACCTTATGTGTATAACTATATCACAGCATAACATCATAATCGAATACAACCCAGATACTATCCATTCAACCTTCTGTTCGATTCGGTTGCTCGTATGTATAACGAAAGAACAGTAACCTGGTGAGTATTTCTATATGAACGTCATCACGATATAATCGAATACAACTTAGTTACAATTATCGTTCCGTCTAACCATCCAACCTTATGTTCGATTCAGACGCTCGTATGTGTAACGAAAGAACCGTTACATGGTAGGTGTAGTTAAATATACAACATAACGATATAATCGGAGACAACCCAGATACAATGATTGTTCAATCTATCGATTCAACCTTATTCGGTTGCTAGTATGTATAACGAAAGAACAGTTACCTGGTTAGACATAATATATAATAATCATCACGAAATAATCGAATACAACCCAGATACGATGATTGTTCAGTCTATCCATTCAACCTTCTGTTCAGTTCAGTCGCTCTTATGTACAACTGGAGAACAGTTACCTGGTGAGTATAACTATATGAACATCATCACGGTATTATCGAATACAACCCCAGATACGATCATTGTTTAGTCTATCCATTCAACCTTCAGTTCAATTCAGTCGCTCGTATGTATAACAGAAGAACAGTTACCTGGTGAGTATAACTATATAAACATAATCGAATACAACTCAGATACGATGATTGTTCAATATATCCATTCAACCTTATGTTTGATTCGGTTGCTCGTATGTATATCGGAAGAACAGGTACCTGGTGAGTATATCTATATAAACATAATCGAATACAACTCAGATACGATGATTGTTCAATCTATCCATTTAACCTTCTGCCCGATTCGGTCGCTTGTATGTAAAACGGAAGGACAGTCACCTGGTGAGTATTGCTATATAAACATCATCACGATATCATCGAATACAACTCAGATACAATTATCGTTTCGTCTAACCATTCAACATTCTGTTCGATTCAGTCGCTAGTATGTGTAACGGAAGTATCGTCACCTGGTAAGTATCACTATATATACAGTATTGCGATATAATCGGATACCACCCAGATACATTGATTGTTCAGTCTATCCATTCAACATTCTTTTCGTTTCGGTCGCTCGTATGTAAAACGGGAATACCGTCTCCTAGTGTGTATAACTATATACACAACAAAACATCATAATCGAATACAACCCATATACTATCCATTCAACCTTCTGTTCAATTCAGTCGCTCGTATGTATAACGGAAGAACAGTTACCTGGTGAGTATAACTATATAAACATAATCGAATACAACCCAGATACGATGATTGTTCAATCTATACTGAATTCAACCTTCTGCTCGATTCGGTCGCTTGTATGTAAAACGGAAGAACAGTTACCTGGTGAGTATTGCTATATAAACATCATCACGATATCATCGAATACAACTCATATACAATTTTCGTTTCGTCTGACCATTTAACCTTCTGTTCGATTCAGTCGCTAGTATGTGTAACGGAAGTACCGTCACCTGGTAAGTATCACTATATATACAGTATCGCGATATAATCGGATACCACCCAGATACATTGATTGTTCAGTCTATCCATTCAACTTTCTGTTCGTTTCGGTCGCTCGTATGTGAAACGGAAATACCGTCACTTTATGTGTATAACTATATCACAGCATAACATCATAATCGAATACAACCCAGATACTATCCATTCAACCTTCTGTTCGATTCGGTTGCTCGTATGTATAACGAAAGAACAGTAACCTGGTGAGTATTTCTATATGAACGTCATCACGATATAATCGAATACAACTTAGTTACAATTATCGTTCCGTCTAACCATCCAACCTTATGTTCGATTCAGACGCTCGTATGTGCAACGAAAGAACCGTTACATGGTAGGTGTAGTTAAATATACAACATAACGATATAATCGGAGACAACCCAGATACAATGATTGTTCAATCTATCGATTCAACCTTATTCGGTTGCTAGTATGTATAACGAAAGAACAGTTACCTGGTTAGACATAATATATAATAATCATCACGAAATAATCGAATACAACCCAGATACGATGATTGTTCAGTCTATCCATTCAACCTTCAGTTCAATTCAGTCGCTCGTATGTATAACGGAAGAACAGTTACCTGGTGAGTATAACTATATAAACATAATCGAATACAACCCAGATACGATGATTGTTCAATCTATACTGAATTCAACCTTCTGCTCGATTCGGTCGCTTGTATGTAAAACGGAAGAACAGTTACCTGGTGAGTATTGCTATATAAACATCATCACGATATCATCGAATACAACTCAGATACAATTATCGTTTCGTCTAACCATTTAACCTTCTGTTCGATTCAGTCGCTAGTATGTGTAACGGAAGTACCGTCACCTGGTAAGTATCACTATATATACAGTATTGCGATATAATCGGATACCACCCAGATACATTGATTGTTAAGTCTATCCATTCAACTTTCTGTTCGTTTCGGTCGCTCGTATGTGAAACGGGAATACCGTCACCTTATGTGTATTACTATATACACAGCATAACATCATAATCGAATACAACCCAGATACTATCCATTCAACCTTCTGTTCAATTCAGTCGCTCGTATGTGTAACGGAAGAACAGTTACCTGGTGAGTATAACTATATAAACATAATCGAATACAACCCAGATACGATGATTGGTCAATCTATACTGAATTCAACCTTTTGCTCGATTCGGTCGCTTGTATGTAAAACGGAAGAACAGTTACCTGGTGAGTATTGCTATATAAACATCATCACGATATCAACGAATACAACTCAGATACAATTATCGTTTCGTTTAACCATTTGACCTTCTGTTCGATTCAGTCGCTAGCATGTGTAACGGAAGTACCGTCACCTGGTAAGTATCACTATATATACAGTATTGCGATATAATCGGATACCACCCAGATACATTGATTGTTCAGTCTATCATTTCAACTTTCTATTCGTTTCGGTCGCTCGTATGTGAAACGGGAATACCGTCACCTTATGTGTACAACTATATACACAGCATAACATCATAATCGAATACAACCCAGATACTATCCATTCAACCTTCTGTTCGATTCGGTTGCTCGTATGTATAACGAAAGAACAGTAACCTGGTGAGTATTTCTATATGAACGTCATCACGATATAATCGAATACAACTTAGTTACAATTATCGTTCCGTCTAACCATCCAACCTTATGTTCGATTCAGACGCTCGTATGTGTAACGAAAGAACCGTTACATGGTAGGTGTAGTTAAATATACAACATAACGATATAATCGGAGACAACCCAGATACAATGATTGTTCAATCTATCGATTCAACCTTATTCGGTTGCTAGTATGTATAACGAAAGAACAGTTACCTGGTTAGACATAATATATAATAATCATCACGAAATAATCGAATACAACCCAGATACGATGATTGTTCAGTCTATCCATTCAACCTTCAGTTCAATTCAGTCGCTCGTATGTATAACGGAAGAACAGTTACCTGGTGAGTATAACTATATAAACATAATCGAATACAACCCAGATACGATGATTGTTCAATCTATACTGAATTCAACCTTCTGCTCGATTCGGTCGCTTGTATGTAAAACGGAAGAACAGTTACCTGGTGAGTATTGCTATATAAACATCATCACGATATCATCGAATACAACTCAGATACAATTATCGTTTCGTCTAACCATTTAACCTTCTGTTCGATTCAGTCGCTAGTATGTGTAACGGAAGTACCGTCACCTGGTAAGTATCACTATATATACAGTATTGCGATATAATCGGATACCACCCAGATACATTGATTGTTAAGTCTATCCATTCAACTTTCTGTTCGTTTCGGTCGCTCGTATGTGAAACGGGAATACCGTCACCTTATGTGTATTACTATATACACAGCATAACATCATAATCGAATACAACCCAGATACTATCCATTCAACCTTCTGTTCAATTCAGTCGCTCGTATGTGTAACGGAAGAACAGTTACCTGGTGAGTATAACTATATAAACATAATCGAATACAACCCAGATACGATGATTGGTCAATCTATACTGAATTCAACCTTTTGCTCGATTCGGTCGCTTGTATGTAAAACGGAAGAACAGTTACCTGGTGAGTATTGCTATATAAACATCATCACGATATCAACGAATACAACTCAGATACAATTATCGTTTCGTTTAACCATTTGACCTTCTGTTCGATTCAGTCGCTAGCATGTGTAACGGAAGTACCGTCACCTGGTAAGTATCACTATATATACAGTATTGCGATATAATCGGATACCACCCAGATACATTGATTGTTCAGTCTATCATTTCAACTTTCTATTCGTTTCGGTCGCTCGTATGTGAAACGGGAATACCGTCACCTTATGTGTATAACTATATACACAGCATAACATCATAATCGAATACAACCCAGATACTATCCATTCAACCTTCTGTTCGATTCGGTTGCTCGTATGTATAACGAAAGAACAGTAACCTGGTGAGTATTTCTATATGAACGTCATCACGATATAATCGAATACAACTTAGTTACAATTATCGTTCCGTCTAACCATCCAACCTTATGTTCGATTCAGACGCTCGTATGTGTAACGAAAGAACCGTTACATGGTAGGTGTAGTTAAATATACAACATAACGATATAATCGGAGACAACTCAGATACAATGATTGTTCAATCTATCCATTCAACCTTATGTTCGATTCGGTTGCTACTATGTATAACGAAAGAACAGTTACCTGGTTAGACATAATATATAATAATCATCACGAAATAATCGAATACAACCCAGATACGATGATTGTTCAGTCTATCCATTCAACCTTCTGTTCAGTTCAGTCGCTCTTATATACAACTGGAGAACAGTTACCTGGTGAGTATAACTATATGAACATCATCACGGTATAATCGAATACAACCCCAGATACGATCATTGTTTAGTCTATCCATTCAACCTTCAGTTCAATTCAGTCGCTCGTATGTATAACAGAAGAACAGTTACCTGGTGAGTATAACTATATAAACATAATCGAATACAACTCAGATACGATGATTGTTCAATATATCCATTCAACCTTATGTTCGATTCGGTTGCTCGTATGTATATCGGAAGAACAGGTACCTGGTGAGTATATCTATATAAACATAATCGAATACAACTCAGATACGATGATTGTTCAATCTATCCATTTAACCTTCTGCCCGATTCGGTCGCTTGTATGTAAAACGGAAGGACAGTTACCTGGTGAGTATTGCTATATAAACATCATCACGATATCATCGAATACAACTCAGATACAATTATCGTTTCGTCTAACCATTCAACATTCTGTTCGATTCAGTCGCTAGTATGTGTAACGGAAGTATCGTCACCTGGTAAGTATCACTATATATACAGTATTGCGATATAATCGGATACCACCCAGATACATTGATTGTTCAGTCTATCCATTCAACTTTCTTTTCGTTTCGGTCGCTCGTATGTAAAACGGGAATACCGTATCCTTGTGTGTATAACTATATACACAACAAAACATCATAATCGAATACAACCCATATACTATCCATTCAACCTTCTGTTCAATTCAGTCGCTCGTATGTATAACGGAAGAACAGTTACCTGGTGAGTATAACTATATAAACATAATCGAATACAACCCAGATACGATGATTGTTCAATCTATACTGAATTCAACCTTCTGCTCGATTCGGTCGCTTGTATGTAAAACGGAAGAACAGTTACCTGGTGAGTATTGCTATATAAACATCATCACGATATCATCGAATACAACTCATATACAATTTTCGTTTCGTCTGACCATTTAACCTTCTGTTCGATTCAGTCGCTAGTATGTGTAACGGAAGTACCGTCACCTGGTAAGTATCACTATATATACAGTATCGCGATATAATCGGATACCACCCAGATACATTGATTGTTCAGTCTATCCATTCAACCTTCTGTTCAGTTCAGTCGCTCTTATGTATAACTGGAGATCAGTTACCTGGTGAGTATAACTATATGAACATCATCACGATATAATCGAATACTAGTTACAATTATCGTTCCGTCTAACCATCCAACCTTATGTTCGATTCAGACGCTCGTATGTGTAACGAAAGAACCGTTACATGGTAGGTGTAGTTAAATATACAACATAACGATATAATCGGAGACAACCCAGATACAATGATTGTTCAATCTATCGATTCAACCTTATTCGGTTGCTAGTATGTATAACGAAAGAACAGTTACCTGGTTAGACATAATATATAATAATCATCACGAAATAATCGAATACAACCCAGATACGATGATTGTTCAGTCTATCCATTCAACCTTCTGTTCAGTTCAGTCGCTCTTATGTATAACTGGAGATCAGTTACCTGGTGAGTATAACTATATGAACATCATCACGATATAATCGAATACAACCCCAGATACGATCATTGTTTAGTCTATCCATTCAACCTTCAGTTCAATTCAGTCGCTCGTATGTATAACGGAAGAACAGTTACCTGGTGAGTATAACTATATAAACATAATCGAATACAACCCAGATACGATGATTGTTCAATCTATACTGAATTCAACCTTCTGCTCGATTCGGTCGCTTGTATGTAAAACGGAAGAACAGTTACCTGGTGAGTATTGCTATATAAACATCATCACGATATCATCGAATACAACTCAGATACAATTATCGTTTCGTCTAACCATTTAACCTTCTGTTCGATTCAGTCGCTAGTATGTGTAACGGAAGTACCGTGACCTGGTAAGTATCACTATATATACAGTATTGCGATATAATCGGATACCACCCAGATACATTGATTGTTCAGTCTATCCATTCAACTTTCTGTTCGTTTCGGTCGCTCGTATGTGAAACGGGAATACCGTCACCTTATGTGTATAACTATATACACAGCATAACATCATAATCGAATACAACCCAGATACTATCCATTCAACCTTCTGTTCAATTCAGTCGCTCGTATGTGTAACGGAAGAACAGTTACCTGGTGAGTATAACTATATAAACATAATCGAATACAACCCAGATACGATGATTGGTCAATCTATACTGAATTCAACCTTCTGCTCGATTCGGTCGCTTGTATGTAAAACGGAAGAACAGTTACCTGGTGAGTATTGCTATATAAACATCATCACGATATCATCGAATACAACTCAGATACAATTATCGTTTCGTCTATCCATTCAACCTTCTGTTCGATTCGGTTGCTCGTATGTATCACGAAAGAACAGTAACCTGGTGAGTATTTCTATATGAACGTCATCACGATATAATCGAATACAACTTAGTTACAATTATCGTTCCGTCTAACCATCCAACCTTATGTTCGATTCAGACGCTCGTATGTGTAACGAAAGAACCGTTACATGGTAGGTGTAGTTAAATATACAACATAACGATATAATCGGAGACAACTCAGATACAATGATTGTTCAATCTATCCATTCAACCTTATGTTCGATTCGGTTGCTAGTATGTATAACGAAAGAACAGTTACCTGGTTAGACATAATATATAATAATCATCACGAAATAATCGAATACAACCCAGATACGATGATTGTTCAGTCTATCCATTCAAATTTCTGTTCAGTTCAGTCGCTCTTATGTATAACTGGAGAACAGTTACCTGGTGAGTATAACTATATGAACATCATCACGATATAATCGAATACAACCCCATATACGATCATTGTTTAGTCTATCCATTCAACCTTCAGTTCAATTCAGTCGCTCGTATGTATAACGGAAGAACAGTTACCTGGTGAGTATAACTATATAAACATAATCGAATACAACTCAGATACGATGATTGTTCAATCTATCCATTCAACCTTATGTTCGATTCGGTTGCTCGTATGTATATCGGAAGAACAGGTACCTGGTGAGTATATCTATATAAACATAATCGAATACAACTCAGATACGATGATTGTTCGATCTATCCATTTAACCTTCTGCTCGATTCGGTCGCTTGTATGTTAATCGGAAGGACAGTTACCTGGTGAGTATTGCTATATAAACATCATCACGATATCATCGAATACAACTCAGATACAATTATCGTTTCGTCTAACCATTTAACCTTCTGTTCGATTCAGTCGCTAGTATGTGTAACGGAAGTAACGTCACCTGGTAAGTATCACTATATATACAGTATTGCGATATAATCGGATACCACCCAGATACATTGATTGTTCAGTCTATCCATTCAACTTTCTGATCGTTTCGGTCGCTCGTATGTGAAACGGGAATACCGTCACCTTATGTGTATAACTATGTACACAGCATAACATCATAATCGAATACAACCCAGATACTATCCATTCAACCTTCTGTTCGATTCGGTTGCTCGTATGTATAACGAAAGAACAGTAACCTGGTGAGTATTTCTATATGAACGTCATCACGATATAATCGAATACAACTTAGTTACAATTATCGTTCCGTCTAACCATCCAACCTTATGTTCGATTCAGACGCTCGTATGTGTAACGAAAGAACCGTTACATGGTAGGTGTAGTTAAATATACAACATAACGATATAATCGGAGACAACCCAGATACAATGATTGTTCAATCTATCGATTCAACCTTATGTTCGATTCGGTTGCTAGTATGTATAACGAAAGAACAGTCACCTGGTTAGACATAATATATAATAATCATCACGAAATAATCGAATACAACCCAGATACGATGATTGTTCAGTTTATCCATTCAACCTTCTGTTCAGTTCAGTCGCTCTTATGTATAACTGGAGAACAGTTACCTGGTGAGTATAACTATATATACATCATCACGACATAATCGAATACAACCCCAGATACGATCATTGTTCAATCTATCCATTCAACCTTATGTTCGATTCGGTTGCTCGTATGTATATCGGAAGAACAGGTACCTGGTGAGTATATCTATATAAACATAATCGAATACAACTCAGATACGATGATTGTTCAATCTATCCATTTAACCTTCTGCTCGATTCGGTCGCTTGTATGTAAAACGGAAGAACAGTTACCTGGTGAGTATTGCTATATAAACATCATCACGATATCATCGAATACAACTCAGATACAATTATCGTTTCGTCTAACCATTTAACCTTCTGTTCGATTCAGTCGCTAGTATGTGTAACGGAAGTACCGTCACCTGGTAAGTATCACTATATATACAGTATTGCGATATAATCGGATACCACCCAGATACATTGATTGTTCAGTCTATCCATTCAACTTTCTGTTCGTTTCGGTCGTTCGTATGTGAAACGGGAATACCGTCACCTTATGTGTATAACTATATACACAGCATAACATCATAATCGAATACAACCCAGATACTATCCATTCAACCTTCTGTTCGATTCGGTTGCTCGTATGTATAACGAAAGAACAGTAACCTGGTGAGTATTTCTATATGAACATCATCACGATATAATCGAATACAACTTAGTTACAATTATCGTTCCGTCCAACCATCCAACCTTATGTTCGATTCAGACGCTCGTATGTGTAACGAAAGAACCGTTACATGGTAGGTGTAGTTAAATATACAACATAACGATATAATCGGAGACAACTCAGATACAATGATTGTTCAATCTATCCATTTAACCTTCTGCTCGATTCGGTCGCTTGTATGTAAAACGGAAGAACAGGTACCTGGTGAGTATATCTATATAAACATAATCGAATACAACTCAGATACGATGATTGTTCAATCTATCCATTTAACCTTCTGCTCGATTCGGTCGCTTGTATGTAAAACGGAAGGACAGTTACCTGGTGAGTATTGCTATATAAACATCATCACGATATCATCGAATACAACTCAGATACAATTATCGTTTCGTCTAACCATTCAACATTCTGTTCGATTCAGTCGCTAGTATGTGTAACGGAAGTATCGTCACCTGGTAAGTATCACTATATATACAGTATTGCGATATAATCGGATACCACCCAGATACATTGATTGTTCAGTCTATCCATTCAACTTTCTTTTCGTTCCGGTCGCTCGTATGTAAAACGGGAATACCGTCTCCTAGTGTGTATAACTATATACACAGCATAACATCATAATCGAATACAACCCATATACTATCATCCAATCAACCTTCTGTTCAATTCAGTCGCTCGTATGTATAACGGAAGAACAGTTACCTGGTGAGTATAACTATATAAACATAATCGAATACAACCCAGATACGATGATTGTTCAATCTATACTGAATTCAACCTTCTGCTCGATTCGGTCGCTTGTATGTAAAACGGAAGAACAGTTACCTGGTGAGTATTGCTATATGAACATCATCACGATATCATCGAATACAACTCAGATACAATTATCGTTTCGTCTAACCATTTAACCTTCTGTTCGATTCAGTCGCTAGTATGTGTAACGGAAGTACCGTCACCTGGTAAGTATCACTATATATACAGTATTGCGATATAATCGGATACCACCCAGATACATTGATTGTTCAGTCTATCCATTAAACTTTCTGTTCGTTTCGGTCGCTCGTATGTGAAACGGGAATACCGTCACCTTATGTGTATAACTATATACACAGCATAACATCATGATCGAATACAACCCAGATACTATCCATTCAACCTTCTGTTCGATTCGGTTGCTCGTATGTATAACGAAAGAACAGTAACCTGGTGAGTATTTCTATATGAACGTCATCACGATATAATCGAATACAACTTAGTTACAATTATCGTTCCGTCTAACCATCCAACCTTATGTTCGATTCAGACGCTCGTATGTGTAACGAAAGAACCGTTACATGGTAGGTGTAGTTAAATATACAACATAACGATATAATCGGAGACAACCCAGATACAATGATTGTTCAATCTATCCATTCAACCTTATGTTCGATTCGGTTGCTAGTATGTAAAACGAAGGAACAGTTACCTGGTTAGACATAATACATAAAAATCATCACGAAATAATCGAATACAACCCAGATACGATGATTGTTCAGTCTATCCATTCAACCTTCTGTTCAGTTCAGTCGCTCTTATGTATAACTGGAGAACAGTTACCTGGTGAGTATAACTATATGAACATCATCACGATATAATCGAATACAACCCCAGATACGATCATTGTTTAGTCTATCCACTCAACCTTCAGTTCAATTCAGACGCTCGTATGTATAACGGAAGAACAGTTACCTGGTGAGTATACCTATATAAACATAATCGAATACAACTCAGATACGATGATTGTTCAATCTATCCATTCAACCTTATGTTCGATTCGGTTGCTCGTATGTATATCGGAAGAACAGGTACCTGGAGAGTATATCTATATAAACATAATCGAATACAACTCAGATACGATGATTGTTCAATCTATCCATTCAACCTTCTGCTCGATTCGGTCGCTTGTATGTAAAACGGAAGGACAGTTACCTGGTGAGTATTGCTATATAAACATCATCACGATATCATCGAATACAACTCAGATACAATTATCGTTTCGTCTAACCATTTAACCTTCTGTTCGATTTAGTCGCCAGTATGTGTAACGGAAGTACCGTCACCTGGTAAGTATCACTATATACAGGGAGGGCCAATGGAAACTTTCCACCCTAATTTGTGGGAGTTCAAATCAACATCTTAAAAAACGCTCGAATACGTCGATATTTGATTTTAGGGGGAACTAATTTTCAGTTTTTTTCACCCCCGTAGCTTCAACCCTGTAGCTGGGGGGTGAACAACCCTCAAAATTTGAATAGGGAAAAGGGGTCGTGCCATACCTCTTTTTGAAGGTCTCATTGAGTTCTTCATGACCCTATAATTTTGCCCTATTATTGTCATCGATAACGAAATGACAGGTTGTCAAAATCTTGGTAAGAGACTATTGTTTTCGTAATAAAAATACCAAATCATTCGAGTTACCAGTGCAATAATCAGGTGGACACGTCAAATTTAAATTCCAAGCTGTTCAAAATGTCAGCCATGAACATTCCACAATTTTGATTTTCAATCCCACAAATTTCCCACTCTATTTCCAAGAGTTTGACAACCTGTCATTTCGTTATCGATGACAATAATAGGGCAAAATTATAGGGTCATGAAGAACTCAATGAGACCTTCAAAAAGAGGTATGGCACGACCCCTTTTCCCTATTCAAATTTTGAGGGTTGTTCACCCCCCAGCTACAGGGTTAAAGCTACGGGGGTGAAAAAAACTGAAAATTAGTTCCCCCTAAAATCAAATATCGACGTATTCGAGCGTTTTTTAAGATGTTGATTTGAACTCCCACAAATTAGGGTGGAAAGTTTCCATTGGCCCTCCCTGTATACAGTATTGCGATATAATCGGATACCACCCAGATACATTGATTGTTCAGTCTATCCATTCAACTTTCTGTTCGTTTCGATCGCTCGTATGTGAAAGGGGAATACCGTCACCTTATGTGTATAACTATATACACAGCATAACATTATAATCGAATACAACCCAGATACTATCCATTCAACCTTCTGTTCGATTCGGTTGCTCGTATGTATAACGAAAGAACAGTAACCTGGTGAGTATTTCTATATGAACGTCATCACGATATCATCGAATACAACTCAGATACAATTATCGTTTCGTCTAACCATTTAACCTTCTGTTCGATTCAGTCGCTAGTATGTGTAACGGAAGTACCGTCACCTGGTAAGTATCACTATATATACAGTATTGCGATATAATCGGATACCACCCAGATACATTGATTGTTCAGTCTATCCATTCAACTTTCTGTTCGTTTCGGTCGCTCGTATGTGAAACGGGAATACCGTCACCTTATGTGTATAACTATATCACAGCATAACATCATAATCGAATACAACCCAGATACTATCCATTCAACCTTCTGTTCGATTCGGTTGCTCGTATGTATTACGAAAGAACAGTAACCTGGTGAGTATTTCTATATGAACGTCATCACGATATAATCGAATACAACTTAGTTACAATTATCGTTCCGTCTAACCATCCAACCTTATGTTCGATTCAGACGCTCGTATGTGTAACGAAAGAACCGTTACAAGGTAGGTGTAGTTAAATATACAACATAACGATATAATCGGAGACAACCCACATACAATGATTGTTCAATCTATCCATTCAACCTTATGTTCGATTCGGTTGCTAGTATGTATAACGAAAGAACAGTTACCTGGTTAAACATAATATATAATAATCATCACGAAATAATCGAATACAACCCAGATACGATGATTGTTCAGTCTATCCATTCAACCTTCTGTTCAGTTCAGTCGCTCTTATGTATAACTGGAGAACAGTTACCTGGTGAGTATAACTATATGAACATCATCACGATATAATCGAATACAACCCCAGATACGATCATTGTTTAGTCTATCCATTCAACCTTCAGTTCAATTCAGTCGCTCGTATGTATAACGGAAGAACAGTTACCTGGTGAGTATAACTATATAAACATAATCGAATACAACTCAGATACGATGATTGTTCAATCTATCCATTCAACCTTCTGCTCGATTCGGTCGCTTGTATGTAAAACGGAAGAACAGTTACCTGGTGAGTATTGCTATATAAACATCATCACGATATCATCGAATACAACTCAGATACAATTATCGTTTCGTCTAACCATTCAACATTCTGTTCGATTCAGTCGCTAGTATGTGTAACGGAAGTATCGTCACCTGGCAAGTATCACTATATATACAGTATTGCGATATAATCGGATACCACCCAGATACATTGATTGTTCAGTCTATCCATTCAACTTTCTTTTTGTTTCGGTCGCTCGTATGTAGAACGGGAATACCGTCTCCTAGTGTGTATAACTATATACACAGCATAACATCATAATCGAATACAACCCATATACTATCCATTCAACCTTCTGTTCAATTCAGTCGCTCGTATGTATAACGGAAGAACAGTTACCTGGTGAGTATAACTATATAAACATAATCGAATACAACCCAGATACGATGATTGTTCAATCCATACTGAATTCAACCTTCTGCTCGATTCGGTCGCTTGTATGTAAAACGGAAGAACAGTTACCTGGTGAGTATTGCTATATAAACATCATCACGATATCATCGAATACAACTCAGATACAATTATCGTTTCGTCTAACCATTTAACCTTCTGTTCGATTCAGTCACTAGTATGTGTAACGGAAGTACCGTCACCTGGTAAGTATCACTATATATACAGTATTGCGATATAATCGGATACCACCCAGTTACATTGATTGTTCAGTCTATCATTTCAACTTTCTGTTCGTTTCGGTCGCTCGTATGTGAAACGGGAATACCGTCACCTTATGTGTATAACTATATACACAGCATAACATCATAATCGAATACAACCCAGATACTATCCATCCAACCTTCTGTTCGATTCGGTTGCTCGAATGTATAACGAAAGAACAGTAACCTGGTGAGTATTTCTATATGAACGTCATCACGATATAATCGAATACAACTAAGTTACAATTATCGTTCCATCTAACCATCCAACCTTATGTTCGATTCAGACGCTCGTATGTGTAACGAAAGAACCGTTACATGGTAGGTGTAGTTAAATATACAACATAACGATATAATCGGAGACAACCCAGATACAATGATTGTTCAATCTATCCATTCAACCTTATGTTCGATACGGTTGCTAGTATGTATAACGAAAGAACAGTTACCTGGTTAGACATAATATATAATAATCATCACGAAATAATCGAATACAACCCAGATACGATGATTGTTCAGTCTTTCCATTGAACCTTCTATTCAGTTCAGTCGCTCTTATGTATAACTGGAGAACAGTTACCTGGTGAGTATAACTATATGAACATCATCACGATATAATCTAATACAACCCCAGATACGATCATTGTTTAGTCTATCCATTCAACCTTCAGTTCAATTCAGTCGCTCGTATGTATAACGGAAGAACAGTTACCTGGTGAGTATAACTATATAAACATAATCGAATACAACTCAGATACGATTATTGTTCAATATATCCATTCAACCTTATGTTCGATTCGGTTGCTCGTATGTATATCGGAAGAACAGGTACCTGGTGAGTATATCTATATAAACATAATCGAATACAACTCAGATACGATGATTGTTCAATCTATACTGAATTCAACCTTCTGCTCGATTCGGTCGCTTGTATGTAAAACGGAAGAACAGTTACCTGGTGAGTATTGCTATATAAACATCATCACGATATCATCGAATACAACTCAGATACAATTATCGTTTCGTCTAACCATTTAACCTTCTGTTCGATTCAGTCGCTAGTATGTGTAACGGAAGTACCGTCACCTGGTAAGTATCACTATATATACAGTATTGCGATATAATCGGATACCACCCAGATACATTGATTGTTCAGTCTATCCATTCAACTTTCTGTTCGTTTCGGTCGCTCGTATGTGAAACGGGAATACCGTCACCTTATGTGTATAACTATATACACAGCATAACATCATAATCGAATACAACCCAGATACTATCCATTCAACCTTCTGTCCAATTCAGTCGCTCGTATGTGTAACGGAAGAACAGTTACCTGGTGAGTATAACTATATAAACATAATCGAATACAACCCAGATACGATGATTGGTCAATCTATACTGAATTCAACCTTTTGCTCGATTCGGTCGCTTGTATGTAAAACGGAAGAACAGTTACCTGGTGAGTATTGCTATATAAACATCATCACGATATCAACGAATACAACTCAGATACAATTATCGTTTCGTCTAACCATTTGACCTTCTGTTCGATTCAGTCGCTAGCATGTGTAACGGAAGTACCGTCACCTGGTAAGTATCACTATATATACAGTATTGCGATATAATCGGATACCACCCAGATACATTGATTGTTCAGTCTATCATTTCAACTTTCTGTTCGTTTCGGTCGCTCGTATGTGAAACGGGAATACCGTCACCTTATGTGTATAACTATATACACAGCATAACATCATAATCGAATACAACCCAGATACTATCCATTCAACCTTCTGTTCGATTCGGTTGCTCGTATGTATAACGAAAGAACAGTAACCTGGTGAGTATTTCTATATGAACGTCATCACGATATAATCGAATACAACTTAGTTACAATTATCGTTCCGTCTAACCATCCAACCTTATGTTCGATTCAGACGCTCGTATGTGTAACGAAAGAACCGTTACATGGTAGGTGTAGTTAAATATACAACATAACGATATAATCGGAGACAACTCAGATACAATGATTGTTCAATCTATCCATTCAACCTTATGTTCGATTCGGTTGCTAGTATGTATAACGAAAGAACAGTTACCTGGTTAGACATAATATATAATAATCATCACGAAATAATCGAATACAACCCAGATACGATGATTGTTCAGTCTATCCATTCAACCTTCTGTTCAGTTCAGTCGCTCTTATGTACAACTGGAGAACAGTTACCTGGTGAGTATAACTATATGAACATCATCACGGTATAATCGAATACATCCCCAGATACGATCATTGTTTAGTCTATCCATTCAACCTTCAGTTCAATTCAGTCGCTCGTATGTATAACGGAAGAACAGTTACCTGGTGAGTATAACTATATAAACATAATCGAATACAACTCAGATACGATGATTGTTCAATATATCCATTCAACCTTATGTTCGATTCGGTTGCTCGTATGTATATCGGAAGAACAGGTACCTGGTGAGTATATCTATATAAACATAATCGAATACAACTCAGATACGATGATTGTTCAATCTATCCATTTAACCTTCTGCCCGATTCGGTCGTTTGTATGTAAAACGGAAGGACAGTTACCTGGTGAGTATTGCTATATAAACATCATCACGATATCATCGAATACAACTCAGATACAATTATCGTTTCGTCTAACCATTCAACATTCTGTTCGATTCAGTAGCTAGTATGTGTAACGGAAGTATCGTCACCTGGTAAGTATCACTATATATACAGTATTGCGATATAATCGGATACCACCCAGATACATTGATTGTTCAGTCTATCCATTCAACTTTCTTTTCGTTTCGGTCGTTCGTATGTAAAACGGGAATACCGTCTCCTAGTGTGTATAACTATATACACAACAAAACATCATAATCGAATACAACCCATATACTATCCATTCAACCTTCTGTTCAATTCAGTCGCTCGTATGTATAACGGAAGAACAGTTACCTGGTGAGTATAACTATATAAACATAATCGAATACAACCCAGATACGATGATTGTTCAATCTATACTGAATTCAACCTTCTGCTCGATTCGGTCGCTTGTATGTAAAACGGAAGAACAGTTACCTGGTGAGTATTGCTATATAAACATCATCACGATATCATCGAATACAACTCATATACAATTTTCGTTTCGTCTGACCATTCAACCTTCTGTTCGATTCAGTCGCTAGTATGTGTAACGGAAGTACCGTCACCTGGTAAGTATCACTATATATACAGTATCGCGATATAATCGGATACCACCCAGATACATTGATTGTTTAGTCTATCCATTCAACTTTCTGTTCGTTTCGGTCGCTCGTATGTGAAACGGAAATACCGTCACCTTATGTGTATAACTATATCACAGCATAACATCATAATCGAATACAACCCAGATACTATCCATTCAACCTTCTGTTCGATTCGGTTGCTCGTATGTATAACGAAAGAACAGTAACCTGGTGAGTATTTCTATATGAACGTCATCACGATATAATCGAATACAACTTAGTTACAATTATCGTTCCGTCTAACCATCCAACCTTATGTTCGATTCAGACGCTCGTATGTGTAACGAAAGAACCGTTACATGGTAGGTGTAGTTAAATATACAACATAACGATATAATCGGAGACAACCCAGATACAATGATTGTTCAATCTATCGATTCAACCTTATCCGGTTGCTAGTATGTATAACGAAAGAACAGTTACCTGGTTAGACATAATATATAATAATCATCACGAAATAATCGAATACAACCCAGATACGATGATTGTTCAGTCTATCCATTCAACCTTCTGTTCAGTTCAGTCGCTCTTATGTATAACTGGAGATCAGTTACCTGGTGAGTATAACTACATGAACATCATCACGATATAATCGAATACAACCCCAGATACGATCATTGTTTAGTCTATCCATTCAACCTTCAGTTCAATTCAGTCGCTCGTATGTATAACGGAAGAACAGTTACCTGGTGAGTATAACTATATAAACATAATCGAATACAACCCAGATACGATGATTGTTCAATCTATACTGAATTCAACCTTCTGCTCGATTCGGTCGCTTGTATGTAAAACGGAAGAACAGTTACCTGGTGAGTATTGCTATATAAACATCATCACGATATCATCGAATACAACTCAGATACAATTATCGTTTCGTCTAACCATTTAACCTTCTGTTCGATTCAGTCGCTAGTATGTGTAACGGAAGTACCGTCACCTGGTAAGTATCACTATATATACAGTATTGCGATATAATCGGATACCACCCAGATACATTGATTGTTAAGTCTATCAATTCAACTTTCTGTTCGTTTCGGTCGCTCGTATGTGAAACGGGAATACCGTCACCTTATGTGTATAACAATATACACAGCATAACATCATAATCGAATACAACCCAGATACTATCCATTCAACCTTCTGTTCAATTCAGTCGCTCGTATGTGTAACGGAAGAACAGTTACCTGGTGAGTATAACTATATAAACATAATCGAATACAACCCAGATACGATGATTGGTCAATCTTCTGCTCGATTCGGTCGCTTGTATGTAAAACGGAAGAACAGTTACCTGGTGAGTATTGCTATATAAACATCATCAGGATATCATCGAATACAACTCAGATACAATTATCGTTTCGTCTAACCATTTAACCTTCTGTTCGATTCAGTCGCGAGTATGTGTAACGGAAGTACCGTCACCTGGTAAGTATCACTATATATACAGTATTGCGATATAATCGGATATCACCCAGATACATTGATTGTTCAGTCTATCCATTCAACTTTCTGTTCGTTTCGGTCGCTCGTATGTGAAACGGGAATACCGTCACCTTATGTGTATAACTATATACACAGCATAACATAATTATCGAATACAACCCAGATACTATCCATTCAACCTTCTGTTCGATTCTGTTGCTCGTATGTATAACGAAAGAACAGTAACCTGGTGAGTATTTCTATATGAACGTCATCACGATATAATCGAATACAACTTAGTTACAATTATCGTTCCGTCTAACCATCCAACCTTATGTTCGATTCAGACGCTCGTATGTGTAACGAAAGAACCGTTACATGGTAGGTGTAGTTAAATATACAACATAACGATATAATCGGAGACAACCCAGATACAATGATTGTTCAATCTATCGAATCAACCTTATTCGGTTGCTAGTATGTATAACGAAAGAACAGTTACCTGGTTAGACATAATATATAATAATCATCACGAAATAATCGAATACAACCCAGATACGATGATTGTTCAGTCTATCCATTCAACCTTCTGTTCAGTTCAGTCGCTCTTATGTATAACTTCAATCTATCCATTTAACCTTCTGCCCGATTCGGAAGGGAAGTTACCTGGTGAGTATTGCTATATAAACATCATCACGATATCATCGAATACAACTCAGATACAATTATCGTTTCGTCTAACCATTCAACATTCTGTTCGGTTCAGTCGCTAGTATGTGTAACGGAAGTATCGTCACCTGGTAAGTATCACTATATATACAGTATTGCGATATAATCGGATACCACCCAGATACATTGATTGTTCAGTCTATCCATTCAACATTCTTTTCGTTTCGGTCGCTCGTATGTAAAACAAGAATACCGTCTCCTAGTGTGTATAACTATATACACAGCATAACATCATAATCGAATACAACCCATATACTATCCATTCAACCTTCTGTTCAATTCAGTCGCTCGTATGTATAACGGAAGAACAGTTACCTGGTGAGTATAACTATATAAACATAATCGAATACAACCCAGATACGATGATTGTTCAATCTATACTGAATTCAACCTTCTGCTCGATTCGGTCGCTTGTATGTAAAACGGAAGAAAGTTACCTGGTGAGTATTGCTATATAAACATCATCACGATATCATCGAATACAACTCAGATACAATTATCGTTTCGTCTAACCATGCAACCTTCTGTTCGATTCAGTCGCTAGTATGTGTAACGGAAGTACCGTCACCTGGTAAGTATCACTATATATACAGTATTGCGATATAATCGGATACCACCCAGATACATTGATTGTTCAGTCTATCCATTCAACTTTCTGTTCGTTTCGGTCGCTCGTATGTGAAACGGGAATACCGTCACCTTATGAGTATAACTATATACACAGCATAACATCATAATCGAATACAACCCAGATACTATCCATTCAACCTTCTGTTCAATTCAGTCGCTCGTATGTGTAACGGAAGAACAGTTACCTGGTGAGTATAACTATATAAACATAATCGAATACAACCCAGATACGATGATTGGTCGATCTATACTGAATTCAACCTTCTGCTCGATTCGGTCGCTTGTATGTAAAACGGAAGAACAGTTACCTGGTGAGTATTGCTATATAAACATCATCACGATATAATCGAATACAACTTAGTTACAATTATCGTTCCGTCTAACCATCCAACCTTATGTTCGATTCAGACGCTCGTATGTGTAACGATAGAACCGTTACATGGTAGGTGTAGTTAAATATACAACATAACGATATAATCGGAGACAACCCAGATACAATGATTGTTCAATCTATCGATTCAACCTTATGTTCGATTCGGTTGCTAGTATGTATAACGAAAGAACAGTTACCTGGTTAGACATAATATATAATAATCATCACGAAATAATCGAATACAACCCAGATACGACGATTGTTCAGTCTATCCATTCAACCTTCTGTTCAGTTCAGTCGCTCTTATGTATAACTGGAGAACAGTTACCTGGTGAGTATAACTATATGAACATCATCACGATATAATCGAATACAACCCCAGATACGATCATTGTTTAGTCTATCCATTCAACCTTCAGTTCAATTCAGTCGCTCGTATGTATAACGAAAGAACAGTTACCTGGTGAGTATAACTATATAAACATAATCGAATACAACTCAGATACGATGATTGTTCAATCTATCCATTCAACCTTATGTTCGATTCGGTTGCTCGTATGTATATCGGAAGAACAGGTACCTGGTGAGTATATCTATATAAACATAATCGAATACAACTCAGATACGATGATTGTTCAATCTATCCATTTAACCTTCTGCTCGATTCGGTCGCTTGTATGTAAAACGGAAGAACAGTTACCTGGTGAGTATTGCTATATAAACATCATCACGATATCATCGAATACAACTCAGATACAATTATCGTTTCGTCTAACCATTTAACCTTCTGTTCGATTCAGTCGCTAGTATGTGTAACGGAAGTACCGTCACCTGGTAAGTATCACTATATATACAGTATTGCGATATAATCGGATACCACCCAGATACATTGATTGTTCAGTCTATCCATTCAACTTTCTGTTCGTTTCGGTCGTTCGTATGTGAAACGGGAATACCGTCACCTTATGTGTATAACTATATACACAGCATAACATCATAATCGAATACAACCCAGATACTATCATTTCAACCTTCTGTTCGATTCGGTTGCTCGTATGTATAACGAAAGAACAGTAACCTGGTGAGTATTTCTATATGAACGTCATCACGATATAATCGAATACAACTTAGTTACAATTATCGTTCCTTCTAACCATCCAACCTTATGTTCGATTCAGACGCTCGTATGTGTAACGAAAGAACCGTTACATGGTAGGTGTAGTTAAATATACAACATAACGATATAATCGGAGACAACTCAGATACAATGATTGTTCAATCTATCCATTCAACCTTATGTTCGATTCGGTTGCTAGTATATATAACGAAAGAACAGTTACCTGGTTAGACATAATATATGATAATCATCACAAAATAATCGAATACAACCCAGATACGATGATTGTTCAGTCTATCCATTCAACCTTCTGTTCAGTTCAGTCGCTCTTATGTATAACTGGAGAACAGTTCCCTGGTGAGTATAACTATATGAACATCATCACGATAGAATCGAATACAACCCCAGATACGATCATTGTTTAGTCTATCCATTCAACCTTCAGTTCAATTCAGTCGCTCGTATGTATAACGGAAGAACAGTTACCTGGTGAGTATAACTATAGAAACATAATCGAATACAACCCAGATACGATGATTGTTCAATCTATACTGAATTCAACCTTCTGCTCGATTCGGTCGCTTGTATGTGAAACGGAAGGACAGTTACCTGGTGAGTATTGCTATAAATCATCACGATATCATCGAATACAACTCAGATACAATTATCGTTTCGTCTAACCATTCAACATTCTGTTCGATTCAGTCGCTAGTATGTGTAACGGAAGTATCGTCACCTGGTAAGTATCACTATATATACAGTATTGCGATATAATCGGATACCACCCAGATACATTGATTGTTCAGTCCATCCATTCAACTTTCTTTTCGTTTCGGTCGCTCGTATGTAAAACGGGAATACCGTCTCCTAGTGTGTATAACTATATACACAGCATAACATCATAATCGAATACAACCCATATACTATCATCCATTCAACCTTCTGTTCAATTCAGTCGCTCGTATGTATAACGGAAGAACAAATACCTGGTGAGTATAACTATATAAACATAATCAAATACAACCCAGATACGATGATTGTTCAATCTATACTGAATTCAACCTTCTGCTCGATTCGGTCGCTTGTATGTAAAACGGAAGAACAGTTACCTGGTGAGTATTGCTATATAAACATCATCACGATATCATCGAATACAACTCAGATACAATTATTATCGTTTCGTCTAACCATTTAACCTTCTGTTCGATTCAGTCGCTAGTATGTGTAACGGAAGTACCGTCACCTGGTAAGTATCACTTATATACAGTATTGCGATATAATCGGATACCACCCAGATACATTGATTGTTCAGTCTATCCATTCAACTTTCTGTTCGTTTCGGTCGCTCGTATGTGAAACGGGAATACCGTCACCTTATGTGTATAACTATGTACACAGCATAACATCATAATCGAATACAACCCAGATACTATCCATTCAACCTTCTGTTCGATTCGGTTGCTCGTATGTATAACGAAAGAACAGTAACCTGGTGAGTATTTCTATATGAACGTCATCACGATATAATCGAATACAACTTAAATACAATTATCGTTCCGTCTAACCATCCAACCTTATGTTCGATTCAGACGCTCGTATGTGTAACGAAAGAACCGTTACATGGTAGGTGTAGTTAAATATACAACATAACGATATAATCGGAGACAACCCAGATACAATGATTGTTCAATCTATCCATTCAACCTTATGTTCGATTCGGTTGCTAGTATGTATAACGAAAGAACAGTTACCTGGTTAGACATAATATATAATAATCATCACGAAATAATCGAATACAACCCAGATACGATGATTGTTCAGTCTATCCATTCAACCTTCTGTTCAGTTCAGTCGCTCTTATGTATAACTGGAGAACAGTTACCTGGTGAGTATAACTATATGAACATCATCACGATATAATCGAATAC
The DNA here is from genome assembly GCA_029955515.1 of Chrysomela aeneicollis. NCBI lineage: Eukaryota > Metazoa > Arthropoda > Insecta > Coleoptera > Chrysomelidae > Chrysomela > Chrysomela aeneicollis. Next base: position 455,768 of record JARUHQ010000008.1, read on the forward strand.
AACCCCAGATACGATCATTGTTTAGTCTATCCATTCAACCTTCAGTTCAATTCAGTCGCTCGTATGTATAACGGAAGAACAGTTACCTGGTGAGTATAACTATATAAACATAATCGAATACAACCCAGATACGAAGATTGTTCAATCTATACTGAATTCAACCTTCTGCTCGATTCGGTCGCTTGTATGTAAAACGGAAGAACAGTTACCTGGTGAGTATTGCTATATAAACATCATCACGATATCATCGAATACAACTCAGATACAATTATCGTTTCGTCTAACCATTTAACCTTCTGTTCGATTCAGTCGCTAGTATGTGTAACGGAAGTACCGTCACCTGGTAAGAATCACTATATATACAGTATTGCGATATAATCGGATACCACCCAGATACATTGATTGTTCAGTCTATCCATTCAACTTTCTGTTCGTTTCGGTCGCTCGTATGTGAAACGGGAATACCGTCACCTTATGTGTATAACAATATACACAGCATAACATCATAATCGAATACAACCCAGATACTATCCATTCAACCTTCTGTTCAATTCAGTCGCTCGTATGTGTAACGGAAGAACAGTTACCTGGTGAGTATAACTATATAAACATAATCGAATACAACCCAGATACGATGATTGGTCAATCTTCTGCTCGATTCGGTCGCTTGTATGTAAAACGGAAGAACAGTTACCTGGTGAGTATTGCTATATAAACATCATCACGATATCATCGAATACAACTCAGATACAATTATCGTTTCGTCTAACCATTTAACCTTCTGTTCGATTCAGTCGCGAGTATGTGTAACGGAAGTACCGTCACCTGGTAAGTATTACTATATATACAGTATTGCGATATAATCGGATACCACCCAGATACATTGATTGTTCAGTCTATCCATTCAACTTTCTGTTCGTTTCGGTCGCTCGTATGTGAAACGGGAATACCGTCACCTTATGTGTATAACTATATACACAGCATAACATAATTATCGAATACAACCCAGATACTATCCATTCAACCTTCTGTTCGATTCGGTTGCTCGTATGTATAACGAAAGAACAGTAACCTGGTGAGTATTTCTATATGAACGTCATCACGATATAATCGAATACAACTTAGTTACAATTATCGTTTCGTCTAACCATCCAACCTTATGTTCGATTCAGACGCTCGTATGTGTAACGAAAGAACCGTTACATGGTAGGTGTAGTTAAATATACAACATAACGATATAATCGGAGACAACCCAGATACAATGATTGTTCAATCTATCCATTCAACCTTAGGTTCGATTCGGTTGCTAGTATGTATAACGAAAGAACAGTTACCTGGTTAGACATAATATATAATAATCATCACGAAATAATCGAATACAACCCAGATAAGATGATTGTTCAGTCTATCCATTCAACCTTCTGTTCAGTTCAGTCGCTCTTATGTATAACTGGAGAACAGTTACCTGGTGAGTATAACTATATGAACATCATCACGATATAATCGAATACAACCCCAGATACGATCATTGTTTAGTCTATCCATTCAACCTTCAGTTCAATTCAGTCGCTCGTATGTATAACGGAAGAACAGTTACCTGGTGAGTATAACTATATAAACATAATCGAATACAACTCAGATACGATGATTGTTCAATATATCCATTCAACCTTATGTTCGATTCGGTTGCTCGTATGTATATCGGAAGAACAGGTACCTGGTGAGTATATCCATATAAACATAATCGAATACAACTCAAATACGATGATTGTTCAATCTATCCATTTAACCTTCTGCCCGATTCGGAAGGACAGTTACCTGGTGAGTATTGCTATATAAACATCATCACGATATCATCGAATACAACTCAGATACAATTATCGTTTCGTCTAACCATTCAACATTCTGTTCGATTCAGTCGCTAGTATGTGTAACGGAAGTATCGTCACCTGGTAAGTATCACTATATATACAGTATTGCGATATAATCGGATACCACCCAGATACATTGATTGTTCAGTCTATCCATTCAACTTTCTTTTCGTTTCGGTCGCTCGTATGTAAAACGGGAATACCGTCTCCTAGTGTGTATAACTATATACACAGCATAACATCATAATCGAATACAACCCATATACTATCCATTCAACCTTCTGTTTAATTCAGTCGCTCGTATGTATAACGGAAGAACAGTTACCTGGTGAGTATAACTATATAAACATAATCGAATACAACCCAGATACGATGATTGTTCAATCTATACTGAATTCAACCTTCTGCTCGATTCGGTCGCTTGTATGTAAAACGGAAGAACAGTTACCTGGTGAGTATTGCTATATAAACATCATCACGATATCATCGAATACAACTCAGATACAATTATCGTTTCGTCTAACCATGCAACCTTCTGTTCGATTCAGTCGCTAGTATGTGTAACGGAAGTACCGTCACCTGGTAAGTATCACTATATATACAGTATTGCGATATAATCGGATACCACCCAGATACATTGATTGTTCAGTCTATCCATTCAACTTTCTGTTCGTTTCGGTCGCTCGTATGTGAAACGGAAATACCGTCACCTTATGTGTATAACTATATCACAGCATAACATCATAATCGAATACAACCCAGATACTATCCATTCAACCTTCTGTTCGATTCGGTTGCTCGTATGTATAACGAAAGAACCGTAACCTGGTGAGTATTTCTATATGAACGTCATCACGATATAATCGAACACAACTTAGTTACAATTATCGTTCCGTCTAACCATCCAACCTTATGTTCGATTCAGACGCTCGTATGTGTAACGAAAGAACCGTTACATGGTAGGTGTAGTTAAATATACAACATAACGATATAATCGGAGACAACCCAGATACAATGATTGTTCAATCTATCGATTCAACCTTATGTTCGATTCGGTTGCTAGTATGTATAACGAAAGAACAGTTACCTGGTTAGACATAATATATAATAATCATCACGAAATAATCGAATACAACCCAGATACGATGATTGTTCAGTCTATCCATTCAACCTTCTGTTCAGTTCAGTCGCTCTTATGTATAACTGGAGATCAGTTACCTGGTGAGTATAACTATTTGAACATCATCACGATATAATCGAATACAACCCCAGATACGATCATTGTTTAGTCTATCCATTCAACCTTCAGTTCAATTCAGTCGCTCGTATGTATAACGGAAGAACAGTTACCTGGTGAGTATAACTATATAAACATAATCGAATACAACCCAGATACGATGATTGTTCAATCTATACTGAATTCAAACTTCTGCTCGATTCGGTCGCTTGTATGTAAAACGGAAGAACAGTTACCTGGTGAGTATTGCTATATAAACATCATCACGATATCATCGAATACAACTCAGATACAATTATCGTTTCGTCTAACCATTTAACCTTCTGTTCGATTCAGTCGCTAGTATGTGTAACGGAAGTACCGTCACCTGGTAAGTATCACTATATATACAGTATTGCGATATAATCGGATACCACTCAGATACATTGATTGTTTAGTCTATCCATTCAACTTTCTGTTCGTTTCGGTCGCTCGTATGTGAAACGGGAATACCGTCACCTTATGTGTATAACTATATACACAGCATAACATCATAATCGAATACAACCCAGATACTATCCATTCAACCTTCTGTTCAATTCAGTCGCTCGTATGTGTAACGGAAGAACAGTTACCTGGTGAGTATAACTATATAAACATAATCGAATACAACCCAGATACGATGATTGGTCAATCTATACTGAATTCAACCTTCTGCTCGATTCGGTCGCTTGTATGTAAAACGGAAGAACAGTTACCTGGTGAGTATTGCTATATAAACATCATCACGATATCATCGAATACAACTCAGATACAATTATCGTTTCGTCTAACCATTTAACCTTCTGTTCGATTCAGTCGCTAGTATGTGTAACGGAAGTACCGTCACCTGGTAAGTATCACTATATATACAGTATTGCGATATAATCGGATACCACCCACATACATTGATTGTTCAGTCTATCCATTCAACTTTCTGTTCGTTTCGGTCGCTCGTATGTGAAACAGGAATACCGTCACCTTATGTGTATAACTATATACACAGCATAACATCATAATCGAATACAACCCAGATACTATCCATTCAACCTTCTGTTCGATTCGGTTGCTCGTGTGTATAACGAAAGAACAGTAACCTGGTGAGTAATTCTATATGAACGTCATCACGATATAATCGAATACAACTTAGTTACAATTATCGTTCCGTCTAACCATCCAACCTTATGTTCGATTCAGACGCTCGTATGTGTAACGAAAGAACCGTTACATGGTAGGTGTAGTTAAATATACAACATAACGATATAATCGGAGACAACCCAGATACAATGATTGTTCAATCTATCGATTCAACCTTATGTTCGATTCGGTTGCTAGTATGTATAACGAAAGAACAGTTACCTGGTTAGACATAATATATAATAATCATCACGAAATAATCGAATACAACCCAGATACGACGATTGTTCAGTCTATCCATTAAACCTTCTGTTCAGTTCAGTCGCTCTTATGTATAACTGGAGAACACTTACCTGGTGAGTATAACTATATGAACATCATCACGATATAATCGAATACAACCCCAGATACGATCATTGTTTAGTCTATCCATTCAACCTTCAGTTCAATTCAGTCGCTCGTATGTATAACGAAAGAACAGTTACCTGGTGAGTATAACTATATAAACATAATCGAATACAACTCAGATACGATGATTGTTCAATCTATCCATTCAACCTTATGTTCGATTCGGTTGCTCGTATGTATATCGGAAGAACAGGTACCTGGTGAGTATATCTATATAAACATAATCGAATACAACTCAGATACGATGATTGTTCAATCTATCCATTTAACCTTCTGCTCGATTCGGTCGCTTGTATGTAAAACGGAAGAACAGTTACCTGGTGAGTATTGCTATATAAACATCATCACGATATCATCGAATACAACTCAGATACAATTATCGTTTCGTCTAACCATTTAACCTTCTGTTCGATTCAGTCGCTAGTATGTGTAACGGAAGTACCGTCACCTGGTAAGTATCACTATATATACAGTATTGCGATATAATCGGATACCACCCAGATACATTGATTGTTCAGTCTATCCATTCAACTTTCTGTTCGTTTCGGTCGTTCGTATGTGAAACGGGAATACCGACACCTTATGTGTATAACTATATACACAGCATAACATCATAATCGAATACAACCCAGATACTATCATTTCAACCTTCTGTTCGATTCGGTTGCTCGTATGTATAACGAAAGAACAGTAACCTGGTGAGTATTTCTATATGAACGTCATCACGATATAATCGAATACAACTTAGTTACAATTATCGTTCCGTCTAACCATCCAACCTTATGTTCGATTCAGACGCTCGTATGTGTAACGAAAGAACCGTTACATGGTAGGTGTAGTTAAATATACAACATAACGATATAATCGGAGACAACTCAGATACAATGATTGTTCAATCTATCCATTCAACCTTATGTTCGATTCGGTTGCTAGTATGTATTACGAAAGAACAGTTACCTGGTTAGACATAATATATGATAATCATCACGAAATAATCGAATACAACCCAGATACGATGATTGTTCAGTCTATCCATTCAACCTTCTGTTCAGTTCAGTCGCTCTTATGTATAACTGGAGAACAGTTACCTGGTGAGTATAACTATATGAACATCATCACGATATAATCGAATACAACCCCAGATACGATCATTGTTTAGTCTATCCATTCAACCTTCAGTTCAATTCAGTCGCTCGTATGTATAACGGAAGAACAGTCACCTGGTGAGTATAACTATATAAACATAATCGAATACAACTCAGAGACGATGATTGTTCAATCTATCCATTCAACCTTATGTTCGATTCGGTTGCTCGTATGTATATCGGAAGAACAGGTACCTGGTGAGTATATCTATATAAACATAATCGAATACAACTCAGATACGATGATTGTTCAATCTATCCATTTAACCTTCTGATCGATTCGGTCGCTTGTATGTAAAACGGAAGGACAGTTACCTGGTGAGTATTGCTATAAATCATCACGATATCATCGAATACAACTCAGATACAATTATCGTTTCGTCTAACCATTCAACATTCTGTTCGATTCAGTCGCTAGTATGTGTAACGGAAGTATCGTCACCTGGTAAGTATCACTATATATACAGTATTGCGATATAATCGGATACCACCCAGATACATTGATTGTTCAGTCCATCCATTCAACTTTCTTTTCGTTTCGGTCGCTCGTATGTAAAACGGGAATACCGTCTCCTAGTGTGTATAACTATATACACAGCATAACATCATAATCGAATACAACCCATATACTATCATCCATTCAACCTTCTGTTCAATTCAGTCGCTCGTATGTATAACGGAAGAACAAATACCTGGTGAGTATAACTATATAAACATAATCGAATACAACCCAGATACGATGATTGTTCAATCTATACTGAATTCAACCTTCTGCTCGATTCGGTCGCTTGTATGTAAAACGGAAGAACAGTTACCTGGTGAGTATTGCTATATAAACATCATCACGATATCATCGAATACAACTCAGATACAATTATCGTTTCGTCTAACCATTTAACCTTCTGTTCGATTCAGTCGCTAGTATGTGTAACGGAAGTACCGTCACCTGGTAAGTATCACTATATATACAGTATTGCGATATAATCGGATACCACCCAGATACATTGATTGTTCAGTCTATCCATTCAACTTTCTGTTCGTTTCGGTCGCTCGTATGTGAAACGGGAATACCGTCACCTTATGTGTATAACTATGTACACAGCATAACATCATAATCGAATACAACCCAGATACTATCCATTCAACCTTCTGTTCGATTCGGTTGCTCGTATGTATAACGAAAGAACAGTAACCTGGTGAGTATTTCTATATGAACGTCATCACGATATAATCGAATACAACTTAAATACAATTATCGTTCCGTCTAACCATCCAACCTTATGTTCGATTCAGACGCTCGTATGTGTAACGAAAGAACCGTTACATGGTAGGTGTAGTTAAATATACAACATAACGATATAATCGGAGACAACCCAGATACAATGATTGTTCAATCTATCCATTCAACCTTATGTTCGATTCGGTTGCTAGTATGTATAACGAAAGAACAGTTACCTGGTTAGACATAATATATAATAATCATCACGAAATAATCGAATACAACCCAGATACGATGATTGTTCAGTCTATCCATTCAACCTTCTGTTCAGTTCAGTCGCTCTTATGTATAACTGGAGAACAGTTACCTGGTGAGTATAACTATATGAACATCATCACGATATAATCGAATACAACCCCAGATACGATCATTGTTTAGTCTATCCATTTAACCCTCAGTTCAATTCAGTCGCTCGTATGTATAACGGAAGAACAGTTACCTGGTGAGTATAACTATATAAACATAATCGAATACAACTCAGATACGATGATTGTTCAATATATCCATTCAACCTTATGTTCGATTCGGTTGCTCGTATGTATATCGGAAGAACAGGTACCTGGTGAGTATATCTATATAAACATAATCGAATACAACTCAGATACGATGATTGTTCAATCTATCCATTTAACCTTCTGCCCGATTCGGTCGCTTGTATGTAAAACGGAAGGACAGTTACCTGGTGAGTATTGCTATATAAACATCATCACGATATCATCGAATACAACTCAGATACAATTATCGTTTCGTCTAACCATTCAACATTCTGTTCGATTCAGTCGCTAGTATGTGTAACGGAAGTATCGTCACCTGGTAAGTATCACTATATATACAGTATTGCGATATAATCGGATACCACCCAGTTACATTGATTGTTCAGTCTATCCATTCGACTTTCTTTTCGTTTCGGTCGCTCGTATGTAAAACGGGAATACCGTCTCCTAGTGTGTATAACTATATACACAGCATAACATCATAATCGAATACAACCCATATACTATCCATTCAACCTTCTGTTCAATTCAGTCGCTTGTATGTATAACGGAAGAACAGTTACCTGGTGAGTATAACTATATAAACATAATCGAATACAACCCAGATACGATGATTGTTCAATCTATACTGAATTCAACCTTCTGCTCGATTCGGTCGCTTGTATGTAAAACGGAAGAACAGTTACCTGGTGAGTATTGCTATATAAACATCATCACGATATCATCGAATACAACTCAGATACAATTATCGTTTCGTCTAACCATTCAACCTTCTGTTCGATTCAGTCGCTAGTATGTGTAACGGAAGTACCGTCACCTGGTAAGTATCACTATATATACAGTATTGCGATATAATCGGATACCACCCAGATACATTGATTGTTCAGTCTTTCCATTCAACTTTCTGTTCGTTTCGGTCGCTCGTATGTGAAACGGGAATACCGTCACCTAATGTGTATAACTATATCACAGCATAACATCATAATCGAATACAACCCAGATACAATCCATTCAACCTTCTGTTCGATTCGGTTGCTCGTATGTATAACGAAAGAACAGTAACCTAGTGAGTATTTCTATATGAACGTCATCACGATATAATCGAATACAACGTAGTTACAATTATCGTTCCGTCTAACCATCCAACCTTATGTTCGATTCAGACGCTCGTATGTGTAACGAAAGAACCGTTACATGGTAGGTGTAGTTAAATATACAACATAACGATATAATCGGAGACAACCCAGATACAATGATTGTTCAGTCTATCCATTCAACCTTCTGTTCAGTTCAGTCGCTCTTATGTATAACTGGAGATCAGTTACCTGGTGAGTATAACTATATGAACATCATCACGATATAATCGAATACAACCCCAGATACGATCATTGTTCAGTCTATCCATTCAACCTTCAGTTCAATTCAGTCGCTCGTATGTATAACGGAAGAACAGTTACCTGGTGAGTATAACTATATAAACATAATCGAATACAACCCAGATACGATGATTGTTCAATCTATACTGAATTCAACCTTCTGCTCGATTCGGTCGCTTGTATGTAAAACGGAAGAACAGTTACCTGGTGAGTATTGCTATATAAACATCATCACGATATCATCGAATACAACTCAGATACAATTATCGTTTCGTTTAACCATTTAACCTTCTGTTCGATTCAGTCGCTAGTATGTGTAACGGAAGTACCGTCTCCTGGTAAGTATCACTATATATACAGTATTGCGATATAATCGGATACCACCCAGATACATTGATTGTTCAGTCTATCCATTCAACTTTCTGTTCGTTTCGGTCGCTCGTATGTGAAACGGGAATACCGTCACCTTATGTGTATAACTATATCACAGCATAACATCATAATCGAATACAACCCAGATACTATCCATTCAACCTTCTGTTCGATTCGGTTGCTCGTATGTATAACGAAAGAACAGTAACCTGGTGAGTATTTCTATATGAACGTCATCACGATATAATCGAATACAACTTAGTTACAATTATCGTTCCGTCTAACCATCCAACCTTTTGTTCGATTCAGACGCTCGTATGTGTAACGAAAGAACCGTTACATGGTAGGTGTAGTTAAATATACAACATAACGATATAATCGGAGACAACCCAGATACAATGATTGTTCAATCTATCGATTCAACCTTATGTTCGATTCGGTTGCTAGTATGTATAACGAAAGAACAGTTACCTGGTTAGACATAATATATAATAATCATCACGAAATAATCGAATACAACCCAGATACGATGATTGTTCAGTCTATCCATTCAACCTTCTGTTCAGTTCAGTCGCTCTTATGTATAACTGGAGATCAGTTACCTGGTGAGTATAACTATATGAACATCATCACGATATAATCGAAAACAACCCCAGATACGATCATTGTTTAGTCTATCCATTCAACCTTCAGTTCAATTCAGTCGCTCGTATGTATAACGAAAGAACAGTTACCTGGTGAGTATAACTATATAAACATAATCGAATACAACCCAGATACGATGATTGTTCAATCTATACTGAATTCAACCTTCTGCTCGATTCGGTCGCTTGTATGTAAAACGGAAGAACAGTTACCTGGTGAGTATTGCTATATAAACATCATCACGATATCATCGAATACAACTCAGATACAATTATCGTTTCGTCTAACCATTTAACCTTCTGTTCGATTCAGTCGCTAGTATGTGTAACGGAAGTACCGTCACCTGGTAAGTATCACTATATATACAGTATTGCGATATAATCGGATACCACCCAGATACATTGATTGTTCAGTCTATCCATTCAACTTTCTGTTCGTTTCGGTCGCTCGTATGTGAAACGGGAATACCGTCACCTTATGTGTATAACTATATACACAGCATAACATCATAATCGAATACAACCCAGATACTATCCATTAAACCTTCTGTTCAATTCAGTCGCTCGTATGTGTAACCGAAGAACAGTTACCTGGTGAGTATAACTATATAAACATAATCGAATACAACCCAGATACGATGATTGGTCAATCTATACTGAATTCAACCTTCTGCTCGATTCGGTCGCTTGTATGTAAAACGGAAGAACAGTTACCTGGTGAGTATTGCTATATAAACATCATCACGATATCATCGAATACAACTCAGATACAATTATCGTTTCGTCTAACCATTTAACCTTCTGTTCGATTCAGTCGCTAGTATGTGTAACGGAAGTACCGTCACCTGGTAAGTATCACTATATATACAGTATTGCGATATAATCGGATACCACCCAGATACATTGATTGTTCAGTCTATCCATTCAACTTTCTGTTCGTTTCGGTCGCTCGTATGTGAAACGGGAATACCGTCACCTTATGTGTATAACTATATACACAGCATAACATCATAATCGAATACAACCCAGATACTATCCATTCAACCTTCTGTTCGATTCGGTTGCTCGTATGTATAACGAAAGAACAGTAACCTGGTGAGTATTTCTATATGAACGTCATCACGATATAATCGAATACAACTTAGTTACAATTATCGTTCCGTCTAACCATCCAACCTTATGTTCGATTCAGACGCTCGTATGTGTAACGAAAGAACCGTTACATGGTAGGTGTAGTTAAATATACAACATAACGATATAATCGGAGACAACCCAGATACAATGATTGTTCAATCTATCCATTCAACCTTATGTTCGATTCGGTTGCTAGTATGTATAACGAAAGAACAGTTAACTGGTTAGACATAATATATAATAATCATCACGAAATAATCGAATACAACCCAGATACGATGATTGTTCAGTCTATCCATTCAACCTTCTGTTCAGTTCAGTCGCTCTTATGTATAACTGGAGAACAGTTACCTGGTGAGTATAACTATATGAACATCATCACGATATAATCGAATACAACCCCAGATACGATCATTGTTTAGTCTATCCATTCAACCTTCAGTTCAATTCAGTCGCTCGTATGTATAACGGAAGAACAGTTACCTGGTGAGTATAACTATATAAACATAATCGAATACAACTCAGATACGATGTTTGTTTAATCTATCCATTCATCCTTATGTTCGATTCGGTTGCTCGTATGTATATCGAAAGAACAGGTACCTGGTGAGTATATCTATATAAACATAATCGAATACAACTCAGATACGATGATTGTTCAATCTATCCATTCAACCTTCTGCTCGATTCGGTCGCTTGTATGTAAAACGGAAGGACAGTTACCTGGTGAGTATTGCTATATAAACATCATCACGATATCATCGAATACAACTCAGATACAATAATCGTTTCGATTAACCATTTAACCTTCTGTTCGATTCAGTCGCCAGTATGTGTAACGGAAGTACCGTCACCTGGTAAGTATCACTATATATACAGTATTGCGATATAATCGGATACCACCCAGATACATTGATTGTTCAGTCTATCCATTCAACTTTCTGTTCGTTTCGGTCGCTCGTATGTGAAACGGGCATACCGTCACCTTATGTGTATAACTATATACACAGCATAACATCATAATCGAATACAACCCAGATACTATCCATTCAACCTTCTGTTCAATTCAGTCGCTCGTATGTATAACGGAAGAACAGTTACCTGGTGAGTATAACTATATAAACATAATCGAATACAACTCAGATACGATGATTGTTCAATCTCTCCATTCAACCTTATGTTCGATTCGGTTGCTCGTATGTATATCGGAAGAACAGGTACCTGGTGAGTATATCTATATAAACATAATCGAATACAACTCAGATACGATGATTGTTCAATCTATCCATTTAACCTTCTGCTCGATTCGGTCGCTTGTATGTAAAACGGAAGGACAGTTACCTGGTGAGTATTGCTATATAAACATCATCACGATATCATCGAATACAACTCAGATACAATTATCGTTTCGTCTAACCATTCAACATTCTGTTCGATTCAGTCGCTAGTATGTGTAACGGAAGTATCGTCACCTGGTAAGTATCACTATATATACAGTATGGCGATATAATCGGATACCACCCAGATACATTGATTGTTCAGTCTATCCATTCAACTTTCTTTTCGTTTCGGTCGCTCGTATGTAAAACGGGAATACCGTCTCCTAGTGTGTATAACTAACTATATACACAGCATAACATCATAATCGAATACAACCCATATACTATCCATTCAACCTTCTGTTCAATTCAGTCGCTCGTATGTATAACGGAAGAACAGTTACCTGGTGAGTATAACTATATAAACATAATCGAATACAACCCAGATACGATGATTGTTCAATCTATACTGAATTCAACCTTCTGCTCGATTCGGTCGCTTGTATGTAAAACGGAAGAACAGTTACCTGGTGAGTATTGCTATATTAACATCATCACGATATCATCGAATACAACTCAGATACAATTATCGTTTCGTCTAACCATTTAACCTTCTGTTCGATTCAGTCGCTAGTATGTGTAACGGAAGTACCGTCACCTGGTAAGTATCACTATATATACAGTATTGTGATATAATCGGATACCACCCAGATACATTGATTGTTCAGTCTATCCATTCAACTTTCTGTTCGTTTCGGTCGCTCGTATGTGAAACGGAAATACCGTCACCTTATGTGTATAACTATATACACAGCATAACATCATTATCGAATACAACCCAGATACTATCCATTCAACCTTCTGTTCGATTCGGTTGCTCGTATGTATAACGAAAGAACAGTAACCTGGTGAGTATTTCTATATGAACGTCATCACGATATAATCGAATACAACTTAGTTACAATTATCGTTCCGTCTAACCATCCAACCTTATGTTCGATTCAGACGCTCGTATGTGTAACGAAAGAACCGTTACATGGTAGGTGTAGTTAAATATACAACATAACGATATAATCGGAGACAACCCAGATACAATGATTGTTCAATCTATCCATTCAACCTTAGGTTCGATTCGGTTGCTAGTATGTATAACGAAAGAACAGTTACCTGGTTAGACATAATATATAATAATCATCACGAAATAATCGAATACAACCCAGATACGATGATTGTTCAGTCTATCCATTCAACCTTCAGTTCAATTCAGTCGCTCGTATGTATAACGGAAGAACAGTTACCTGGTGAGTATAACTATATAAACATAATCGAATACAACTCAGATACGATGATTGTTCAATCTATCCATTCAACCTTATGTTCGAATCGGTTGCTCGTATGTATATCGGAAGAACAGGTACCTGGTGAGTATATCTATATAAACATAATCGAATACAACTCAGATACGATGATTGTTCAATCTATCCATTTAACCTTCTGCTCGATTCGGTCGCTTGTATGTAAAACGGAAAGACAGTTACCTGGTGAGTATTGCTATATAAACATCATCACGATATCATCGAATACAACTCAGATACAATTATCGTTTCGTCTAACCATTCAACATTCTGTTCAATTCAGTCGCTAGTATGTGTAACGGAAGTATCGTCACCTGGTAAGTATCACTATATATACAGTATTGCGATATAATCGGATACCACCCAGATAAATTGATTGTTCAGTCTATCCATTCAACTTTCTTTTCGTTTCGGTCGCTCGTATGTAAAACGGGAATACCGTCTCCTAGTGTGTATAACTATATACACAGCATAACATCATAATCGAATACAACCCATATACTATCCATTCAACCTTCTGTTCAATTCAGTCGCTCGTATGTATAACGGAAAAACAGTAACCTGGTGAGTATAACTATATAAACATAATCGAATACAACCCAGATACGATGATTGTTCAGTTTATACTGAATTCAACCTTCTGCTCGATTCGGTCGCTTGTATGTAAAACGGAAGAACAGTTACCTGGTGAGTATTGCTATATAAACATCATCACGATATCATCGAATACAACTCAGATACAATTATCGTTTCGTCTAACCATTCAACATTCTGTTCGATTCAGTCGCTAGTATGTGTAACGGGAGTATCGTCACCTGGTAAGTATCACTATATATACAGTATTGCGATATAATCGGATACCACCCAGATACATTGATTGTTCAGTCTAACCATTCAACTTTCTTTTTGTTTCGGTCGCTCGTATGTAAAACGGGAATACCGTCTCCTTGTGTGTATAACTATATACACAGCATAACATCATAATCGAATACAACCCATATACTATCCATTCAACCTTCAGTTCAATTCAGTCGCTCGTATGTATAACGGAAGAACAGTTACCTGGTGAGTATAACTATATAAACATAATCGAATACAACCCAGATACGATGATTGTTCAGTCTATACTGAATTCAACCTTCTGCTCGATTCGGTCGCTTGTATGTAAAACGGAAGAACAGTTACCTGGTGAGTTTTGCTATATAAACATCATCACGATATCATCGAATACAACTCAGATACAATTATCGTTTCGTCTAACCATTTAACCTTCTGTTCGATTCAGTCGCTAGTATGTGTAACGGAAGTACCGTCACCTGGTAAGTATCACTATATATACAGTATTGCGATATAATCGGATACCACCCAGATACATTGATTGTTCAGTCTATCCATTAAACTTTCTGTTCGTTTCGGTCGCTCGTATGTGAAACGGGAATACCGTCACCTTATGTGTATAACTATATACACAGCATAACATCATAATCGAATACAACCCAGATACTATCCATTCAACCTTCTGTTCGATTCGGTTGCTCGTATGTATAACGAAAGAACAGTAACCTGGTGAGTATTTCTATATGAACGTCATCACGATATAATCGAATACAACTTAGTTACAATTATCGTTCCGTCTAACCACCCAACCTAATGTTCGATTCAGACGCTCGTATGTGTAACGAAAGAACCGTTACATGGTAGGTGTAGTTAAATATACAACATAACGATATAATCGGAGACAACCCAGATACAATGATTGTTCAATCTATCGATTCAACCTTATGTTCGATTCGGTTGCTAGTATGTATTACGATAGAACAGTTACCTGGTTA
This sequence comes from Chrysomela aeneicollis, assembly GCA_029955515.1. Lineage (NCBI taxonomy): Eukaryota > Metazoa > Arthropoda > Insecta > Coleoptera > Chrysomelidae > Chrysomela > Chrysomela aeneicollis. Next base: position 471,389 of record JARUHQ010000008.1, read on the forward strand.
GACAAAATATATAATAATCATCACAAAATAATCGAATACAACCCAGATACGATGATTGTTCAGTCTATCCATTCAACCTTCTGTTCAGTTCAGTCGCTCTTATGTATAACTGGAGAACAGTTACCTGGTGAGTATAACTATATGAACATCATCACGATATAATCGAATACAACCCCAGATACGATCATTGTTTAGTCTATCCATTCAACCTTCAGTTCAATTCAGTCGCTCGTATGTATAACGGAAGAACAGTTACCTGGTGAGTATAACTATATAAACATAATCGAATACAACTCAGATACGATGATTGTTCAATCTATCCATTTAACCTTCTGCTCGATTCGGTCGCTTGTATGTAAAACGGAAGAACAGTTACCTGGTGAGTATTGCTATATAAACATCATCACGATATCATCGAATAAAACTCAGATACAATTATCGTTTCGTCTAACCATTTAACCTTCTGTTCGATTCAGTCGCTAGTATGTGTAACGGAAGTACCGTCACCTGGTAAGTATCACTATATATACAGTGTTGCGATATAATCGGATACCACCCAGATACATTGATTGTTCAGTCTATCCATTCAACTTTCTGTTCGGTTCGGTCGTTCGTATGTGAAACGGGAATACCGTCACCTTATGTGTATAACTATATACACAGCATAACATCATAATCGAATACAACCCAGATACTATCCATTCAACCTTCTGTTCGATTCGGTTGCTCGTATGTATAACGAAAGAACAGTAACCTGGTGAGTATTTCTATATGAACGTCATTACGATATAATCGAATACAACTTAGTTACAATTATCGTTTCGTCTAACCATCCAACCTTATGTTCGATTCAGACGCTCGTATGTGTAACGAAAGAACCGTTACATGGTAGGTGTAGTTGAATATACAACATAACGATATAATCGGAGACAACTCAGATACAATGATTGTTCAATCTATCCATTCAACCTTATGTTCGATTCGGTTGCTAGTATGTATAACGAAAGAACAGTACCTGGTTAGACATAATATATAATAATCATCACGAAATAATCGAATACAACCCAGATACGATGATTGTTCAGTCTATCCATTCAACCTTCTGTTCAGTTCAGTCGCTCTTATGTATAACTGGAGAACAGTTACCTGGTGAGTATAACTATATGAACATCATCACGATATAATCGAATACAACCCCAGATACGATCATTGTTTAGTCTATCCATTCAACCTTCAGTTCAATTCAGTCGCTCGTATGTATAACGGAAGAACAGTTACCTGGTGAGTATAACTATATAAACATAATCGAATACAACTCAGATACGATGATTGTTCAATCTATCCATTTAACCTTCTGCTCGATTCGGTCGCTTGTATGTAAAACGGAAGAACAGTTACCTGGTGAGTATTGCTATATAAACATCATCACGATATCATCGAATAAAACTCAGATACAATTATCGTTTCGTCTAACCATTTAACCTTCTGTTCGATTCAGTCGCTAGTATGTGTAACGGAAGTACCGTCACCTGGTAAGTATCACTATATATACAGTGTTGCGATATAATCGGATACCACCCAGATACATTGATTGTTCAGTCTATCCATTCAACTTTCTGTTCGGTTCGGTCGTTCGTATGTGAAACGGGAATACCGTCACCTTATGTGTATAACTATATACACAGCATAACATCATAATCGAATACAACCCAGATACTATCCATTCAACCTTCTGTTCGATTCGGTTGCTCGTATGTATAACGAAAGAACAGTAACCTGGTGAGTATTTCTATATGAACGTCATTACGATATAATCGAATACAACTTAGTTACAATTATCGTTTCGTCTAACCATCCAACCTTATGTTCGATTCAGACGCTCGTATGTGTAACGAAAGAACCGTTACATGGTAGGTGTAGTTGAATATACAACATAACGATATAATCGGAGACAACTCAGATACAATGATTGTTCAATCTATCCATTCAACCTTATGTTCGATTCGGTTGCTAGTATGTATAACGAAAGAACAGTACCTGGTTAGACATAATATATAATAATCATCACGAAATAATCGAATACAACCCAGATACGATGATTGTTCAGTCTATCCATTCAACCTTCTGTTCAGTTCAGTCGCTCTTATGTATAACTGGAGAACAGTTACCTGGTGAGTATGACTATATGAACATCATCACGATATGATCGAATACTACCCCAGATACGATCATTGTTTAGTCTATCCATTCAACCTTCAGTTCAATTCAGTCGCTCGTATGTATAACGGAAGAACAGTTACCTGGTGAGTATAACTATATAAACATAATCGAATACAACTCAGATACGATGATTGTTCAATCTATCCATTCAACCTTATGTTCGATTTGGTTGCTCGTATGTATATCGGAAGAACAGGTACCTGGTGAGTATATCTATATAAACATAATCGAATACAACTCAGATACGATGATTGTTCAATCTATCCATTTAACCTTCTGCTCGATTCGGTCGCTTGTATGTAAAACGGAAGGACAGTTACCTGGTGAGTATTGCTATATAAACATCATCACGATATCATCGAATACAACTCAGATACAATTATCGTTTCGTCTAACCATTTAACCTTCTGTTCGATTCAGTCGCTAGTATGTGTAACGGAAGTACCGTCACCTGGTAAGTATCACTATATATACAGTATTGCGATATAATCGGATACCACCCAGATACATTGATTGTTCAGTCTATCCATTAAACTTTCTGTTCGTTTCGGTCGCTCGTATGTGAAACGGGAATACCGTCACCTTATGTGTATAACTATATACACAGCATAACATCATAATCGAATACAACCCAGATACTATCCATTCAACCTTCTGTTCGATTCGGTTGCTCGTATGTATAACGAAAGAACAGTAACCTGGTGAGTATTTCTATATGAAAGTCATCACGATATAATCGAATACAACTTAGTTACAATTATCGTTCCGTCTAACCACCCAACCTAATGTTCGATTCAGACGCTCGTATGTGTAACGAAAGAACCGTTACATGGTAGGTGTAGTTAAATATACAACATAACGATATAATCGGAGACAACCCAGATACAATGATTGTTCAATCTATCGATTCAACCTTATGTTCGATTCGGTTGCTAGTATGTATTACGAAAGAACAGTTACCTGGTTAGACAAAATATAAAATAATCATCACAAAATAATCGAATACAACCCAGATACGATGATTGTTCAGTCTATCCATTCAACTTTCTGTTCAGTTCAGTCGCTCTTATGTATAACTGGAGAACAGTTACCTGGTGAGTATAACTATATGAACATCATCACGATATAATCGAATACAACCCCAGATACGATCATTGTTTAGTCTATCCATTCAACCTTCAGTTCAATTCAGTCGCTCGTATGTATAACGGAAGAACAGTTACCTGGTGAGTATAACTATATAAACATAATCGAATACAACTCAGATACGATGATTGTTCAATCTATCCATTTAACCTTCTGCTCGATTCGGTCGCTTGTATGTAAAACGGAAGAACAGTTACCTGGTGAGTATTGCTATATAAACATCATCACGATATCATCGAATAAAACTCAGATACAATTATCGTTTCGTCTAACCATTTAACCTTCTGTTCGATTCAGTCGCTAGTATGTGTAACGGAAGTACCGTCACCTGGTAAGTATCACTATATATACAGTGTTGCGATATAATCGGATACCACCCAGAAACATTGATTGTTCAGTCTATCCATTCAACTTTCTGTTCGTTTCGGTCGTTCGTATGTGAAACGGGAATACCGTCACCTTATGTGTATAACTATATACACAGCATAACATCATAATCGAATACAACCCAGATACTATCCATTCAACCTTCTGTTCGATTCGGTTGCTCGTATGTATAACGAAAGAACAGTAACCTGGTGAGTATTTCTATATGAACGTCATTACGATATAATCGAATACAACTTAGTTACAATTATCGTTTCGTCTAACCATCCAACCTTATGTTCGATTCAGACGCTCGTATGTGTAACGAAAGAACCGTTACATGGTAGGTGTAGTTGAATATACAACATAACGATATAATCGGAGACAACTCAGATACAATGATTGTTCAATCTATCCATTCAACCTTATGTTCGATTCGGTTGCTAGTATGTATAACGAAAGAACAGTACCTGGTTAGACATAATATATAATAATCATCACGAAATAATCGAATACAACCCAGATACGATGATTGTTCAGTCTATCCATTCAACCTTCTGTTCAGTTCAGTCGCTCTTAAGTATAACTGGAGAACAGTTACCTGGTGAGTATAACTATATGAACATCATCACGATATAATCGAATACAACCCCAGATACGATCATTGTTCAGTCTATCCATTCAACCTTCAGTTCAATTCAGTCGCTCGTATGTATAACGGAAGAACAGTTACCTGGTGAGTATAACTATATAAACATAATCGAATACAACTCATATACGATGATTGTTCAATCTATCCATTCAACCTTATGTTCGATTTGGTTGCTCGTATGTATATCGGAAGAACAGGTACCTGGTGAGTATATCTATATAAACATAATCGAATACAACTCAGATACGATGATTGTTCAATCTATCCATTTAACCTTCTGCTCGATTCGGTCGCTTGTATGTAAAACGGAAGGACAGTTACCTGGTGAGTATTGCTATATAAACATCATCACGATATCATCGAATACAACTCAGATACAATTATCGTTTTGTCTAACCATTCAACATTCTGTTCGATTCAGTCGCTAGTATGTGTAACGGAAGTATCGTCACCTGGTAAGTATCATTATATATACAGTATTGCGATATAATCGGATACCACCCAGATACATTGATTGTTCAGTCTATCCATTCAACTTTCTTTTCGTTTCGGTCGCTCGTATGTAAAACGGGAATACCGTCTCCTAGTGTGTATAACTATATACACAGCATAACATCATAATCGAATACAACCCATATACTATCATCCATTCAACCTTCTGTTCAATTCAGTCGCTCGTATGTATAACGGAAGAACAGTTACCTGGTGAGTATAACTATATAAACATAATCGAATACAACCCAGATACGATGATTGTTCAATCTATACTGAATTCAACCTTCTGCTCGATTCGGTCGCTTGTATGTAAAACGGAAGAACAGTTACCTGGTGAGTATTGCTATATAAACATCATCACGATATCATCGAATACAACTCAGATACAATTATCGTTTCGTCTAACCATTTAACCTTCTGTTCGATTCAGTCGCTAGTATGTGTAACGGAAGTACCGTCACCTGGTAAGTATCACTATATATACAGTATTGCGATATAATCGGATACCACCCAGATACATTGATTGTTCAGTCTATCCATTCAACTTTCTGTTCGTTTCGGTCGCTCGTATGTGAAACGGGAATACCGTCACCTTATGTATATAACTATATACACAGCATAACATCATAATCGAATACAACCCAGATACTATCCATTCAACCTTCTGTTCGATTCGGTTGCTCGTATGTATAACGAAAGAACAGTAACCTGGTGAGTATTTCTATATGAACGTCATCACGATATAATCGAATACAACTTAGTTACAATTATCGTTCCGTCTAACCATCCAACCGTATGTTCGATTCAGACGCTCGTATGTGTAACGAAAGAACCGTTACATGGTAGGTCTAGTTAAATATACAACATAACGATATAATCGGAGACAACCCAGATACAATGACTGTTCAATCTATCCATTCAACCTTATGTTCGATTCGGTTGCTAGTATGTATAACGAAAGAACAGTTACCTGGTTAGACATAATATATAATAATCATCACGAAATAATCGAATACAACCCAGATACGATGATTGTTCAGTCTATCCATTCAACCTTCTGTTCAGTTCAGTCGCTCTTATGTATAACTGGAGAACAGTTACCTGGTGAGTATAACTATATGAACATCATCACGATATAATCGAATACAACCCCAGATACGATCATTGTTTAGTCTATCCATTCAACCTTCAGTTCAATTCAGTCGCTCGTATGTATAACGGAAGAACAGTTACCTGGTGAGTATAACTATATAAACATAATCGAATACAACTCAGATACGATGATTGTTCAATCTATCCATTCATCCTTATGTTCGATTCGGTTGCTCGTATGTATATCGAAAGAACAGGTACCTGGTGAGTATATCTATATAAACATAATCGAATACAACTCAGATACGATGATTGTTCAATCTATCCATTCAACCTTCTGCTCGATTCGGTCGCTTGTATGTAAAACGGAAGGACAGTTACCTGGTGAGTATTGCTATATAAACATCATCACGATATCATCGAATACAACTCAGATACAATTATCGTTTCATCTAACCATTTAACCTTCTGTTCGATTCAGTCGCTAGTATGTGTAACGGAAGTACCGTCACCTGGTAAGTATCACTATATATACAGTATTGCGATATAATCGGATACCACCCAGATACATTGATTGTTCAGTCTATCCATTCAACTTTCTGTTCGTTTCGGTCGCTCGTATGTGAAACGGGAATACCGTCACCTTATGTGTATAACTATATACACAGCATAACATCATAATCGAATACAACCCAGATACTATCCATTCAACCTTCTGTTCGATTCGGTTGCTCGTATGTATAACGAAAGAACAGTAACCTGGTGAGCATTGCTATATAAACATCATCACGATATCATCGAATACAACTCAGATACAATTATCGTTTCGTCTAACCATTCAACATTCTGTTCGATTCAGTCGCTAGTATGTGTAACGGAAGTATCGTCACCTGGTAAGTATCACTATATATACAGTATTGCGATATAATCGGATACCACCCAGATACATTGATTGTTCAGTCTATCCATTCAACTTTCTTTTCGTTTCGGTCGCTCGTATGTAAAACGGGAATACCGTCTCCTAGTGTGTATAACTAAATACACAGCATAACATCATAATCGAATACAACCCATATACTATCCATTCAACCTTCTGTTCAATTCAGTCGCTCGTATGTATAACGGAAGAACAGTTACCTGGTGAGTATAACTATATAAACATAATCGAATACAACCCAGATACGATGATTGTTCAATCTATACTGAATTCAACCTTCTGCTCGATTCGGTCGCTTGTATGTAAAACGGAAGAACAGTTACCTGGTGAGTATTGCTATATAAACATCATCACGATATCATCGAATACAACTCAGATACAATTATCGTTTCGTCTAACCATTTAACCTTCTGTTCGATTCAGACGCTAGTATGTGTAACGGAAGTACCGTCACCTGGTAAGTATCACTATATATACAGTATTGCGATATAATCGGATACCACCCAGATACATTGATTGTTCAGTCTATCCATTCAACTTTCTGTTCGTTTCGGTCGCTCGTATGTGAAACGGGAATACCGTCACCCTATGTGTATAACTATATACACAGCATAACATCATAATCGAATACAACCCAGATACTATCCATTCAACCTTCTGTTCGATTCGGTCGCTCGTATGTATAACGAAAGAACAGTAACCTGGTGAGTATTTCTATATGAACGTCATCACGATATAATCGAATACAACTTAGTTACAATTATCGTTCCCTCTAACCATCCAACCTTATGTTCGATTCAGACGCTCGTATGTGTAACGAAAGAACCGTTACATGGTAGGTGTAGTTAAATATACAACATAACGATATAATCGGAGACAACCCAGATACCATGATTGTTCAATCTATCCATTCAACCTTATGTTCGATTCGGTTGCTAGTATGTATAACGAAAGAACAGTTACCTGGTTAGACATAATATATAATAATCATCACGAAATAATCGAATACAACCCAGATTCTATTCTATTCTATTCTATTCTATTCTATTCTATTCTATTCTATTCTATTCTATTCTATTCTATTCTATTCTATTCTATTCTATTCTATTCTATTCTATTCTATTCTATTCTATTCTATTCTATTCTATTCTATTCTATTCTATTCTATTCTATTCTATTCTATTCTATTCTATTCTATTCTATTCTATTCTATTCTATTCTATTCTATTCTATTCTATTCTATTCTATTCTATTCTATTCTATTCTATTCTATTCTATTCTATTCTATTCTATTCTATTCTATTCTATTCTATTCTATTCTATTCTATTCTATTCTATTCTATTCTATTCTATTCTATTCTATTCTATTCTATTCTATTCTATTCTATTCTATTCTATTCTATTCTATTCTATTCTATTCTATTCTATTCTATTCTATTCTATTCTATTCTATTCTATTCTATTCTATTCTATTCTATTCTATTCTATTCTATTCTATTCTATTCTATTCTATTCTATTCTATTCTATTCTATTCTATTCTATTCTATTCTATTCTATTCTATTCTATTCTATTCTATTCTATTCTATTCTATTCTATTCTATTCTATTCTATTCTATTCTATTCTATTCTATTCTATTCTATTCTATTCTATTCTATTCTATTCTATTCTATTCTATTCTATTCTATTCTATTCTATTCTATTCTATTCTATTCTATTCTATTCTATTCTATTCTATTCTATTCTATTCTATTCTATTCTATTCTATTCTATTCTATTCTATTCTATTCTATTCTATTCTATTCTATTCTATTCTATTCTATTCTATTCTATTCTATTCTATTCTATTCTATTCTATTCTATTCTATTCTATTCTATTCTATTCTATTCTATTCTATTCTATTCTATTCTATTCTATTCTATTCTATTCTATTCTATTCTATTCTATTCTATTCTATTCTATTCTATTCTATTCTATTCTATTCTATTCTATTCTATTCTATTCTATTCTATTCTATTCTATTCTATTCTATTCTATTCTATTCTATTCTATTCTATTCTATTCTATTCTATTCTATTCTATTCTATTCTATTCTATTCTATTCTATTCTATTCTATTCTATTCTATTCTATTCTATTCTATTCTATTCTATTCTATTCTATTCTATTCTATTCTATTCTATTCTATTCTATTCTATTCTATTCTATTCTATTCTATTCTATTCTATTCTATTCTATTCTATTCTATTCTATTCTATTCTATTCTATTCTATTCTATTCTATTCTATTCTATTCTATTCTATTCTATTCTATTCTATTCTATTCTATTCTATTCTATTCTATTCTATTCTATTCTATTCTATTCTATTCTATTCTATTCTATTCTATTCTATTCTATTCTATTCTATTCTATTCTATTCTATTCTATTCTATTCTATTCTATTCTATTCTATTCTATTCTATTCTATTCTATTCTATTCTATTCTATTCTATTCTATTCTATTCTATTCTATTCTATTCTATTCTATTCTATTCTATTCTATTCTATTCTATTCTATTCTATTCTATTCTATTCTATTCTATTCTATTCTATTCTATTCTATTCTATTCTATTCTATTCTATTCTATTCTATTCTATTCTATTCTATTCTATTCTATTCTATTCTATTCTATTCTATTCTATTCTATTCTATTCTATTCTATTCTATTCTATTCTATTCTATTCTATTCTATTCTATTCTATTCTATTCTATTCTATTCTATTCTATTCTATTCTATTCTATTCTATTCTATTCTATTCTATTCTATTCTATTCTATTCTATTCTATTCTATTCTATTCTATTCTATTCTATTCTATTCTATTCTATTCTATTCTATTCTATTCTATTCTATTCTATTCTATTCTATTCTATTCTATTCTATTCTATTCTATTCTATTCTATTCTATTCTATTCTATTCTATTCTATTCTATTCTATTCTATTCTATTCTATTCTATTCTATTCTATTCTATTCTATTCTATTCTATTCTATTCTATTCTATTCTATTCTATTCTATTCTATTCTATTCTATTCTATTCTATTCTATTCTATTCTATTCTATTCTATTCTATTCTATTCTATTCTATTCTATTCTATTCTATTCTATTCTATTCTATTCTATTCTATTCTATTCTATTCTATTCTATTCTATTCTATTCTATTCTATTCTATTCTATTCTATTCTATTCTATTCTATTCTATTCTATTCTATTCTATTCTATTCTATTCTATTCTATTCTATTCTATTCTATTCTATTCTATTCTATTCTATTCTATTCTATTCTATTCTATTCTATTCTATTCTATTCTATTCTATTCTATTCTATTCTATTCTATTCTATTCTATTCTATTCTATTCTATTCTATTCTATTCTATTCTATTCTATTCTATTCTATTCTATTCTATTCTATTCTATTCTATTCTATTCTATTCTATTCTATTCTATTCTATTCTATTCTATTCTATTCTATTCTATTCTATTCTATTCTATTCTATTCTATTCTATTCTATTCTATTCTATTCTATTCTATTCTATTCTATTCTATTCTATTCTATTCTATTCTATTCTATTCTATTCTATTCTATTCTATTCTATTCTATTCTATTCTATTCTATTCTATTCTATTCTATTCTATTCTATTCTATTCTATTCTATTCTATTCTATTCTATTCTATTCTATTCTATTCTATTCTATTCTATTCTATTCTATTCTATTCTATTCTATTCTATTCTATTCTATTCTATTCTATTCTATTCTATTCTATTCTATTCTATTCTATTCTATTCTATTCTATTCTATTCTATTCTATTCTATTCTATTCTATTCTATTCTATTCTATTCTATTCTATTCTATTCTATTCTATTCTATTCTATTCTATTCTATTCTATTCTATTCTATTCTATTCTATTCTATTCTATTCTATTCTATTCTATTCTATTCTATTCTATTCTATTCTATTCTATTCTATTCTATTCTATTCTATTCTATTCTATTCTATTCTATTCTATTCTATTCTATTCTATTCTATTCTATTCTATTCTATTCTATTCTATTCTATTCTATTCTATTCTATTCTATTCTATTCTATTCTATTCTATTCTATTCTATTCTATTCTATTCTATTCTATTCTATTCTATTCTATTCTATTCTATTCTATTCTATTCTATTCTATTCTATTCTATTCTATTCTATTCTATTCTATTCTATTCTATTCTATTCTATTCTATTCTATTCTATTCTATTCTATTCTATTCTATTCTATTCTATTCTATTCTATTCTATTCTATTCTATTCTATTCTATTCTATTCTATTCTATTCTATTCTATTCTATTCTATTCTATTCTATTCTATTCTATTCTATTCTATTCTATTCTATTCTATTCTATTCTATTCTATTCTATTCTATTCTATTCTATTCTATTCTATTCTATTCTATTCTATTCTATTCTATTCTATTCTATTCTATTCTATTCTATTCTATTCTATTCTATTCTATTCTATTCTATTCTATTCTATTCTATTCTATTCTATTCTATTCTATTCTATTCTATTCTATTCTATTCTATTCTATTCTATTCTATTCTATTCTATTCTATTCTATTCTATTCTATTCTATTCTATTCTATTCTATTCTATTCTATTCTATTCTATTCTATTCTATTCTATTCTATTCTATTCTATTCTATTCTATTCTATTCTATTCTATTCTATTCTATTCTATTCTATTCTATTCTATTCTATTCTATTCTATTCTATTCTATTCTATTCTATTCTATTCTATTCTATTCTATTCTATTCTATTCTATTCTATTCTATTCTATTCTATTCTATTCTATTCTATTCTATTCTATTCTATTCTATTCTATTCTATTCTATTCTATTCTATTCTATTCTATTCTATTCTATTCTATTCTATTCTATTCTATTCTATTCTATTCTATTCTATTCTATTCTATTCTATTCTATTCTATTCTATTCTATTCTATTCTATTCTATTCTATTCTATTCTATTCTATTCTATTCTATTCTATTCTATTCTATTCTATTCTATTCTATTCTATTCTATTCTATTCTATTCTATTCTATTCTATTCTATTCTATTCTATTCTATTCTATTCTATTCTATTCTATTCTATTCTATTCTATTCTATTCTATTCTATTCTATTCTATTCTATTCTATTCTATTCTATTCTATTCTATTCTATTCTATTCTATTCTATTCTATTCTATTCTATTCTATTCTATTCTATTCTATTCTATTCTATTCTATTCTATTCTATTCTATTCTATTCTATTCTATTCTATTCTATTCTATTCTATTCTATTCTATTCTATTCTATTCTATTCTATTCTATTCTATTCTATTCTATTCTATTCTATTCTATTCTATTCTATTCTATTCTATTCTATTCTATTCTATTCTATTCTATTCTATTCTATTCTATTCTATTCTATTCTATTCTATTCTATTCTATTCTATTCTATTCTATTCTATTCTATTCTATTCTATTCTATTCTATTCTATTCTATTCTATTCTATTCTATTCTATTCTATTCTATTCTATTCTATTCTATTCTATTCTATTCTATTCTATTCTATTCTATTCTATTCTATTCTATTCTATTCTATTCTATTCTATTCTATTCTATTCTATTCTATTCTATTCTATTCTATTCTATTCTATTCTATTCTATTCTATTCTATTCTATTCTATTCTATTCTATTCTATTCTATTCTATTCTATTCTATTCTATTCTATTCTATTCTATTCTATTCTATTCTATTCTATTCTATTCTATTCTATTCTATTCTATTCTATTCTATTCTATTCTATTCTATTCTATTCTATTCTATTCTATTCTATTCTATTCTATTCTATTCTATTCTATTCTATTCTATTCTATTCTATTCTATTCTATTCTATTCTATTCTATTCTATTCTATTCTATTCTATTCTATTCTATTCTATTCTATTCTATTCTATTCTATTCTATTCTATTCTATTCTATTCTATTCTATTCTATTCTATTCTATTCTATTCTATTCTATTCTATTCTATTCTATTCTATTCTATTCTATTCTATTCTATTCTATTCTATTCTATTCTATTCTATTCTATTCTATTCTATTCTATTCTATTCTATTCTATTCTATTCTATTCTATTCTATTCTATTCTATTCTATTCTATTCTATTCTATTCTATTCTATTCTATTCTATTCTATTCTATTCTATTCTATTCTATTCTATTCTATTCTATTCTATTCTATTCTATTCTATTCTATTCTATTCTATTCTATTCTATTCTATTCTATTCTATTCTATTCTATTCTATTCTATTCTATTCTATTCTATTCTATTCTATTCTATTCTATTCTATTCTATTCTATTCTATTCTATTCTATTCTATTCTATTCTATTCTATTCTATTCTATTCTATTCTATTCTATTCTATTCTATTCTATTCTATTCTATTCTATTCTATTCTATTCTATTCTATTCTATTCTATTCTATTCTATTCTATTCTATTCTATTCTATTCTATTCTATTCTATTCTATTCTATTCTATTCTATTCTATTCTATTCTATTCTATTCTATTCTATTCTATTCTATTCTATTCTATTCTATTCTATTCTATTCTATTCTATTCTATTCTATTCTATTCTATTCTATTCTATTCTATTCTATTCTATTCTATTCTATTCTATTCTATTCTATTCTATTCTATTCTATTCTATTCTATTCTATTCTATTCTATTCTATTCTATTCTATTCTATTCTATTCTATTCTATTCTATTCTATTCTATTCTATTCTATTCTATTCTATTCTATTCTATTCTATTCTATTCTATTCTATTCTATTCTATTCTATTCTATTCTATTCTATTCTATTCTATTCTATTCTATTCTATTCTATTCTATTCTATTCTATTCTATTCTATTCTATTCTATTCTATTCTATTCTATTCTATTCTATTCTATTCTATTCTATTCTATTCTATTCTATTCTATTCTATTCTATTCTATTCTATTCTATTCTATTCTATTCTATTCTATTCTATTCTATTCTATTCTATTCTATTCTATTCTATTCTATTCTATTCTATTCTATTCTATTCTATTCTATTCTATTCTATTCTATTCTATTCTATTCTATTCTATTCTATTCTATTCTATTCTATTCTATTCTATTCTATTCTATTCTATTCTATTCTATTCTATTCTATTCTATTCTATTCTATTCTATTCTATTCTATTCTATTCTATTCTATTCTATTCTATTCTATTCTATTCTATTCTATTCTATTCTATTCTATTCTATTCTATTCTATTCTATTCTATTCTATTCTATTCTATTCTATTCTATTCTATTCTATTCTATTCTATTCTATTCTATTCTATTCTATTCTATTCTATTCTATTCTATTCTATTCTATTCTATTCTATTCTATTCTATTCTATTCTATTCTATTCTATTCTATTCTATTCTATTCTATTCTATTCTATTCTATTCTATTCTATTCTATTCTATTCTATTCTATTCTATTCTATTCTATTCTATTCTATTCTATTCTATTCTATTCTATTCTATTCTATTCTATTCTATTCTATTCTATTCTATTCTATTCTATTCTATTCTATTCTATTCTATTCTATTCTATTCTATTCTATTCTATTCTATTCTATTCTATTCTATTCTATTCTATTCTATTCTATTCTATTCTATTCTATTCTATTCTATTCTATTCTATTCTATTCTATTCTATTCTATTCTATTCTATTCTATTCTATTCTATTCTATTCTATTCTATTCTATTCTATTCTATTCTATTCTATTCTATTCTATTCTATTCTATTCTATTCTATTCTATTCTATTCTATTCTATTCTATTCTATTCTATTCTATTCTATTCTATTCTATTCTATTCTATTCTATTCTATTCTATTCTATTCTATTCTATTCTATTCTATTCTATTCTATTCTATTCTATTCTATTCTATTCTATTCTATTCTATTCTATTCTATTCTATTCTATTCTATTCTATTCTATTCTATTCTATTCTATTCTATTCTATTCTATTCTATTCTATTCTATTCTATTCTATTCTATTCTATTCTATTCTATTCTATTCTATTCTATTCTATTCTATTCTATTCTATTCTATTCTATTCTATTCTATTCTATTCTATTCTATTCTATTCTATTCTATTCTATTCTATTCTATTCTATTCTATTCTATTCTATTCTATTCTATTCTATTCTATTCTATTCTATTCTATTCTATTCTATTCTATTCTATTCTATTCTATTCTATTCTATTCTATTCTATTCTATTCTATTCTATTCTATTCTATTCTATTCTATTCTATTCTATTCTATTCTATTCTATTCTATTCTATTCTATTCTATTCTATTCTATTCTATTCTATTCTATTCTATTCTATTCTATTCTATTCTATTCTATTCTATTCTATTCTATTCTATTCTATTCTATTCTATTCTATTCTATTCTATTCTATTCTATTCTATTCTATTCTATTCTATTCTATTCTATTCTATTCTATTCTATTCTATTCTATTCTATTCTATTCTATTCTATTCTATTCTATTCTATTCTATTCTATTCTATTCTATTCTATTCTATTCTATTCTATTCTATTCTATTCTATTCTATTCTATTCTATTCTATTCTATTCTATTCTATTCTATTCTATTCTATTCTATTCTATTCTATTCTATTCTATTCTATATACACAGCATAACATCATAATCGAATACAACCCTGATACTATCTATCTATCCATTCAACCTTCTGCTCGATTCGGTCACTTGTATGTAAAACTGAAGGACAGTTACCTGGTGAGTATTGCTATATAAACATCATCACGATATCATCGAATACAACTCAGATACAATTATCGTTTCGTCTAACCATTCAACATTCTGTTCGATTCAGTCGCTAGTATGTATAACGGAAGAACAGTTACCTGGTGAGTATAACTATATAAACATATTCGAATACAACTCAGATACGATGATTGTTCCATCCATACTAAATTTAACCTTCTGCTCGATTCGGTCGCTTGTATGTAAAACGGAAGAACAGTTACCTGGTGAGTATTGCTATATAAACATCATCACGATATCATCGAATACAACTCAGATACAATTATCGTTTCGTCTTACCATTTAACCTTAAGATCGATTCAGTCGCTAGTATGTGCAACGGAAGTACCGTCACCTGGTAAGTATCACTATATATACAGAATTGCGATATAATCGGATACCACCCAGATACATTGATTGTCAAGTCTATCCATTCAACTTTCTGTTCGTTTCGGTCGCTCGTATGTAAAACGGGAATACCGTCACCTAATGTGTATAACTATATACACAGCATAACATCATAATCGAATACAACCCAGATACTATCCATTCAACCTTCTGTTCGATTCGGTTGCTCGTATGTATACAGAAAAAACAGTAACCTGGTGAGTATTTCTATATGAACGTCATCACGATATAATCGAATACAACTCAGATACAATGATCATTCCGTCTATCCATCCAAACTTCTGTTCGATTGGGTCGCTCGTATGTATAACGCAAGAACAGTCACCTGGTGAGTATTACTATATAAACATCACCACGATATAATCGAATACAACTCAGTTACAATTATTGTTCCGTCTAATCATCCAAACTTATGTTCGATTCAGACGCTCGTATGTGTAACGAAAGAACCGTTACATGGTAGGTGTAACCAAATATACAGCATAACGATATAATCGGAGACAACCCAGATACAATGATTGTTCAATCTATCCATTCAACCTTATGTTCGATTCAGTTGCTCGTATGTGTAACAGAAGAACTGTTACCTGGTGAGTATTTCTATATAAACTTCATCACGATATAATCGAATACAACTCAGATACAATGATCATTTCGTTTATCCATCTAACATTCTGTTCGATTGGGTCGCTCGTACGTATAACGAAAGAACAGTCACCTGGTGAGTATTACTATATAAACATTCCCACGATATAATCGAATACAACTCAGTTACAATTATCGTTCCGTCTAACCATCCAACCTTATGTTCGATTCAGACGCTCGTATGTGTAACGAAAGAACCGTTACATGGTAGGTGTATCTAAATATACAGCAAAACGATATAATCGGAGACAACCCAGATACAATGATTGTTCTATCTATCCATTCAACCTTATGTTCGATTCGGTTGCTCGTATGTATAACGGAAAAACAGTTACCTGGTTAGACATAATATATAATAATCATCACGAAATAATCGAATACAACCCAGATACGATGATTGTTCAGTCTATCTAAACAACCTTCTGTTCAGTTCAGTCGCTCTCATGTATAACTGGAGAACAGTTACCTGGTGAGTATAACTATATAAACATCATCACGATATAATTGAATACAACCCCAGATACGATCATTGTTTAGTCTATCCATTCAACCTTCTGTTCAATTCAGTCGCTCGTATGTATAACGGAAGAACAGTTACTTGGTGAGTATAACTATATAAACATAATCGAATACAACTCAGATACGATGATTGTTCAATCTATCCATTCAACCTTATGTTCAGTTCAGTCGCTCTTATGTATAACTGGAGAACATTTTTCTGGTGAGTATAACTATATGAACATCATCAAGATATAATTGAAAACAACCCCAGATACGATTATTGTTTAGTCTATCCATTCAACATTCTGTTCAATTCAGTCGCTCGTATGTATAACGGAAGAACAGTTACCTGGTGAGTATAACTATATGAACGTCATCACGATATAATCGAATACAACTTAGTTACAATATCGTTCCGTCTAACCATCCAACCTTATGTTCGATTCAGACGCTCGTATGTGTAACGAAAGAACCGTTACATGGTAGGTGTAGTTAAATATACAACATAACGATATAATCGGAGACAACCCAGATACAATGATTGTTCAATCTATCCATTCAACCTTATGTTCGTTTCGGTTGCTAGTATGTATAACGAAAGAACAGTTACCTGGTTAGACATAATATATAATAATCATCACGAAATAATCGAATACAACCCAGATACGATGATTGTTCAGTCTATCCATTCAATCTTCTGTTCAGTTCAGTCGCTCTTATGTATAACTGGAGAACAGTAACCTGGTGAGTACCGTCTCCTAGTGTGTATAACTATATACACAGCATAACATCATAATCGAATACAACCCATATACTATCCATTCAACCTTCTGTTCAATTCAGTCGCTCGTATGTATAACGGAAGAACAGTTACCTGGTGAGTATAACTATATGAACGTCATCACGATATAATCGAATACAACTTAGTTACAATATCGTTCCGTCTAACCATCCAACCTTATGTTCGATTCAGACGCTCGTATGTGTAACGAAAGAACCGTTACATGGTAGGTGTAGTTAAATATACAACATAACGATATAATCGGAGACAACCCAGATACAATGATTGTTCAATCTATCCATTCAACCTTATGTTCGTTTCGGTTGCTAGTATGTATAACGAAAGAACAGTTACCTGGTTAGACATAATATATAATAATCATCACGAAATAATCGAATACAACCCAGATACGATGATTGTTCAGTCTATCCATTCAATCTTCTGTTCAGTTCAGTCGCTCTTATGTATAACTGGAGAACAGTAACCTGGTGAGTACCGTCTCCTAGTGTGTATAACAATATACACAGCATAACATCATAATCGAATACAACCCATATACTATCCATTCAACTTTCTGTTCAATTCAGTCGCTCGTATGTATAACGGAAGAACAGTTACCTGGTGAGTATAACTATATAAACATAATCGAATACAACCCAGATACGATGATTGTTCAATCTATACTGAATTCAACCTTCTGCTCGATTCGGTCGCTTGTATGTAAAACGGAAGAACAGTTACCTGGTGAGTATTGCTATATAAACATCATCACGATATCATCGAATACAACTCAGATACAATTATCGTTTCGTCTAACCATTCAACATTCTGTTCGATTCAGTCGCTAGTATGTGTAACGGAAGTATCGTCACCTGGTAAGTATCATTATATATACAGTATTGCGATATAATCGGATACCACCCAGATACATTGATTGTTCAGTCTATCCATTCAACTTTCTTTTCGTTTCGGTCGCTCGTATGTAAAACGGGAATACCGTCTCCTAGTGTGTATAACTATATACACAGCATAACATCATAATCGAATACAACACATATACTATCCATTCAACCTTCTGTTCAATTCAGTCGCTCGTATGTATAACGGAAGAACAGTTACCTGGTGAGTATAAATATATAAACATAATCGATACAACCCAGATACGATGATTGTTCAATCTATACTGAATTCAACCTTCTGCTCGATTCGGTCGCTTGTATGTAAAACGGAAGAACAGTTACCTGGTGAGTATAACTATATGAACGTCATCACGATATAATCGAATACAACTTAGTTACAATATCGTTCCGTCTAACCATCCAACCTTATGTTCGATTCAGACGCTCGTATGTGTAACGAAAGAACCGTTACATGGTAGGTGTAGTTAAATATACAACATAACGATATAATCGGAGACAACCCAGATACAATGATTGTTCAATCTATCCATTCAACCTTATGTTCGATTCGGTTGCTAGTATGTATAACGAAAGAACAGTTACCTGGTTAGACATAATATATAATAATCATCACGAAATAATCGAATACAACCCAGATACGATGATTGTTCAGTCTATCCATTCAATCTTCTGTTCAGTTCAGTCGCTCTTATGTATAACTGGAGAACAGTAACCTGGTCAGTACCGTCTCCTAGTGTGTATAACTATATACACAGCATAACATCATAATCGAATACAACCCATATACTATCCATTCAACCTTCTGTTCAATTCAGTCGCTCGTATGTATAACGGAAGAACAGTTACCTGGTGAGTATAACTATATAAACATAATCGAATACATCCCAGATACGATGATTGTTCAATCTATACTGAATTCAACCTTCTGCTCGATTCGGTCGCTTGTATGTAAAACGGAAGAACAGTTACCTGGTGAGTATTGCTATATAAACATCATCACGATATCATCGAATACAACTCAGATACAATTATCGTTTCGTCTAACCATTCAACATTCTGTTCGATTCAGTCGCTAGTATGTGTAACGGAAGTATCGTCACCTGGTAAGTATCATTATATATACAGTATTGCGATATAATCGGATACCACCCAGATACATTGATTGTTCAGTCTATCCATTCAACTTTCTTTTCGTTTCGGTCGCTCGTATGTAAAACGGGAATACCGTCTCCTAGTGTGTATAACTATATACACAGCATAACATCATAATCGAATACAACCCATATACTATCCATTCAACCTTCTGTTCAATTCAGTCACTCGTATGTATAACGGAAGAACAGTTACCTGGTGAGTATAAATATATAAACATAATCGATACAACGCAGATACGATGATTGTTCAATCTATCCATTTAACCTTCTGCTCGATTCGGTCGCTTGTATGTAAAACGGAAGGACAGTTACCTGGTGAGTATTGCTATATAAACATCATCACGATATCATCGAATACAACTCAGATACAATTATCGTTTCGTCTAACCATTCAACATTCTGTTCGATTCAGTCGCTAGTATGTGTAACGGAAGTATCGTCACCTGGTAAGTATCACTATATATACAGTATTGCGATATAATCGGATACCACCCAGATACATTGATTGTTCAGTCTATCCATTCAACTTTCTATTCGTTTCGGTCGCTCGTATGTAAAACGGGAATACCATCTCCTAGTGAGTATAACTATATACACAGCATAACATCATAATCGAATACAACCCATATACTATCCATTCAACCTTCTGTTCAATTCAGTCGCTCGTATGTATAACGGAAGAACAGTTACCTGGTGAGTATAACTATATAAACATAATCGAATACAACCCAGATACGATGATTGTTCAATCTATACTGAATTCAACCTTCTGCTCGATTCGGTCGCTTGTATGTAAAACGGAGGATCAGTTACCTGGTGAGTATTGCTATATAAACATCATCACGATATCGTCGAATACAACTCAGATACAATTATCGTTTCGTCTAACCATTTAACCTTCTGTTCGATTCAGTCGCTAGTATGTGTAACGGAAGTACCGTCACCTGGTAAGTATCACTATATATACAGTATTGCGATATAATCGGATACCACCCAGATACATTGATTGTTCAGTCTATCCATTCAACTTTCTGTTCGTATCGGTCGCTCGTATGTGAAACGGGAATACCGTCACCTTATGTGTATAACTATATACACAGCATAACATCATTATCGAATACAACCCAGATACTATCCATTCAACCTTCTGTTCGATTCGGTTGCTCGTATGTATAACGAAAGAACAGTAACCTGGTGAGTATTTCTATATGAACGTCATCACGATATAATCGAATACAACTTTGTTACAATTATCGTTCCGTCTAACCATCCAACCTTATGTTCGATTCAGACGCCCGTATGTGTAACGAAAGAACCGTTACATGGTAGGTGTAGTTAAATATACAACATAACGTAATAATCGGAGACAACCCAGATACAATGATTGTTCAATCTATCCATTCAACCTTAGGTTCGATTCGGTTGCTAGTATGTATAACGAAAGAACAGTTACCTGGTTAGACATAATATATAATAATTGTGATGTTTTTACTTACCTTCGTAAAAAAAAAGGAAATCACGGCTCCGGCAGCCTTGATTGTCTTGGAGAGCTAGATCGTGGATAAGGACTCTGTTAAATATGTGCACTTTTTATTTATTTGAAAAATTGGGCACCACTTGATTTCATCTGTGAGAAAAATTTAGTTTCATAAAAAATCAAGAAAAAGAAACTTTTTTTTATGACTTGTTGGAAAATTCAACATGAATAAAATAAAAAAAAACTTTCAATAGTCCAGTTAGAATAGAGATGAACAGAATCCGTCTAATCACACCCTTTGAAACATATTTGAACTGGTAGTTCACATCTCGAAAAGGCCATATTCACATTTATAACAATGCAAGAAAACAATTTTTGATATTCACTGGTTCCTCTCAATTATCACCTATTTAGTTATATTGTATCACTATGTGATATGAAACGTATTTATATTATATAAATTACCCTAGAGGGTAAAGGGCTACATCCAGTATACTGAGTGTTGCGCAGGGTGATAATAAAAAAATATATGAGATTACATCAAGAAACTGCAAAGGTGTTAATTGAATTTAAATTGTCGAATGGGTAAGATGGAAAAATTGTTACAATATGATTTTCAGTGATAGCTTATCTGTGATTCCGGCACTGTTCAAGGTCCAATGGGTGTTTCTGAGCTCAGGCTGAGGAAATCAACCTGACTAGTGGTGGTAGGACATCGGAAGATAATCTGCCGCCCCTGCAGTTGGATGCAGATAACCAACGAGGTCCTGGTCCTCTAGTTGAGTAAAAAAATGGAGTTTCCCAAAATAGTAATTCATCAAAAAAAAACAACGAGGGCAACTCAGGCTGCCTCATCAAAAATTATAGAGCCTATCTTACAACCCTCTCTTGGAGGGTTGTATGAACAAACAAAATGGCTTCAGCCAACATGTCCCATCAAATGAATTGCTATATGAAAGCCCTTCAATTGGGTCAGAAATACCAGCAACAAGAATACATCTCGATCCGTAGAGTAAAGCGGCTTTTGATGTCGCACAAAAATGTCGGATTTGGAAGAACGAAACAGCCGACGATATCTGGGGAGGCTTTTCCATTAGCGCTGGCAAGACAGCTTATCTGTTCACCTCGTAATACCAGGTAGTTAGGCCAAAAATCAGTTGGTCTAGGATTAATCGGCCATGATATCAAAATCACCAAAATCATAAAAATGATCACCCAAAACCATGATAGGTACTTCAACCCACCTCAAAAAGGACCTCCTCCCTCCACCGTCTCTCTCTCTCCTCAGGTAATGCAGAGCGAAGTAATTACTTACAGGTGAGTGATAGAAAACTACATAGGAGAAAGCAACGCTATCTATCAATCAGAAACCCACAGTTCAAGAAGAACCCTGAATCTATTTAAAAAAAAAACTGGAAAACGTTGGAGAGCTGCACAATGACCCAAAGAGATGGAAAGGCAGTAGGACTCGACCTTCCAGAACGAAGCGAAGGATACAACAGGTGAGTGTTAGCATTTTCCATTTCCCAACCTCGACATCCCAGTCTTTTCACTCAACCATTTTCTTTTCAGGTTTCATCCTCCCATGTAAGGATACTAAGGTACCATTCATCTTATGTATATGTATTAGTAATTATGTACAACTATAAATAAATTGTTATTTGCAAAAAATTTGATTTATTCAACCAATATCTATTAATTAGTGTAAATTCGTGTAAGACACCACCTATTAGCGAAGCGCGTGACTAGCTGCCACACTTATTACAAAGTGCGAACTGCAAAACTAAACGACTATTTAGTTTGAACTGAAATAGGTCGAGGTGACTGAACTTATTGAACGTCGTTTATAGGTAGCGGTACCCGTCTATATAGATTATTGATTTTCAAAATGCTACACCACCCCTTTCCAAGGAAAAAAAATAGACTATGCAATAGGCTATTTTTTATGTTGAATTCCCTAATGAAAGGAATGTGGTTTTATTTACAAAATACTTATAATGATAATTTACAGAATTCGATTATATCCGCCCGTGCTCACTGTTTTCGGTATCTGCGCGTACCAAACGTCCATAAAGGATTACAAAATCAGGTTCATGTCAATTTCAGATAATTCTATGTATGTATAGGGAAATTGTCAAAATCGTGTAAGTGTCAAAGTGATGGCACGGATACAATAAAAAAAATAAATGAAAGATACTTCATTGCCCATCTGATCGAAATTCTATTTAGAGTAAAATTTTCCTACTGAAAAACCAATAATAGAAGGATAGCCCTATTCTTGTTTTCTACAAGAATTCATACTTACAAAATATTTACAAAAAAAATCAGTTTTAAGGATGGTCAACCAACCGAAACGTCCGAATTGGACCCATAGTAAGGTTTTAAATCTTTGATTTGCCAGTTTCCCGCTGGCGCACCTTTATCATTTAGTAGAGTGTAAACCAGCCTCGATTACTTTTTCGAAATGGTACACAAAACATATTTAGGGGCAAGCTTAGCTGAGAATTTCTGTGCTGCATCAGATAGCACTTTATTCCTGCGCCAAACCTTGTCTCCTACTTCGAATGAGAAATCTCTCTTTCTGAAATTATAATTCTTCGAATTTCGCTCATAAGCGTCATGAAGATTTTTTCGAACTTCTTCGAAAACGTTCTTCAAGGAATTTAGTTCTGAAGCATAACTTTCCCTGTCACCCGGCATTATCTCAACATCTGAAGTAGACTGTACAGTTCCATAATAATTTCCAGATAAAGGGACGTGCCTTGCAAAATTTAAAAAAGTTGGTGTAAAACCTGTAGACTCATGTTTAGCGGTATTTATTGCTTGGGCTATTTTTGGAATTTCTAAATCCCAATCTTCATGGCGGTTTATATAGCATCTGATTGCTGTACCAACTGTCTTGTTGATACGCTCCACAAAATTACATTGGGGATGATAACGCGCATTAAACCATATCTTTTGAACGCCATACTGATTCGCCAATTTTTTGAAAACTGTGCCCGCGAATTGAAATCCGTTATCAACAATAACATACTGAGGAACTCCGAAGACTAGGAACACGTTTTTCTCTATAAAATTGCAAACATTTTGAGCCGTTGCTTTCCTCATCGGGAATAGCAAGGTATATTTAGTAAACCAATCGGCTACTACCAATAAATTGGAATTACCCTTTTTAGAACGTGGGAAAGGACCCATCAAATCCGCGGCAATAATCTGCCATGGAAAATTAGCAACTTTCTCTGACCCCATTAGCCCCATACGAGGTGCAGATGATATTTTCTGTGATGCACAAGTAGTGCAAGTTTTGATGTACTTCATTACATCTGTACGCATTTTCGGCCAGTAATATAGCTCTTGAATGCGACTTAAAGTTTTGTAAAACCCGAAATGGCTACTCGTGGGGGGATCATGCAGAGATTTTATCAATTCGTTCCTTTTCGACTTTGGAACCAATATTTTCCATTCTTGGACATTCGTTTTTAAAGGGACCTTTGTTGGAATAAATTTGAGAAGTCGTTCATCAACGTACTTCCATCGAGGAAAAGACTCTGAATTTTCTCTTATTTTTTTGACTAAGGTGATATACCACTGATCTTTCTCACTTGGGGCAAAACTCACTGAGGCTACCTCTGGCAAACTTGGTGGTATGCGAGACAGCGCATCGGAAACTATATTTGAGGGACCTGGTCGATGCTTGAGGTCGAAAGAATACTGACGTAGCTTAACGGCCCACCTAGCAAGCTTACCAGTTGGATTCTTCATATTGTTAAGCCAAAGAAGAGAATAATGATCTGTTTCGACCGTGAATTTGGTCCCTTCTACATAAAACCTGAACTTCTCAATGCTGAAAATAACAGCTAATAGTTCTCTTTGAGTGACTGTCCAATTTCGTTCAGATCGTGAGAGAGATCTACTGGCGTAAGCAATAACCCGTTCTTCGCCGTCTATGGTTTGTAACAGAACCCCCCCAACGCCAGTATCGCTTGCACCACACTGAATGGTGAAACTATGCGAAAAATCTGGGCTGCGGAGTATCGGCGCGGATACAAGCGCTTGTTCAATTATAATGAAGGCAGTTTCCGCCTCTTGTATCCAAGAAATAGATTGGCCTTTTCTACGACCTGCCAAAAGAGCATTGATGGGAGAGACTAAGGTAGAAAAATTACTAATAAATCGTCTGTACCATGAGCACAGTCCTAGAAATCGTTTCACTTCAGTCGAAGTTGTTGGCCGGGGGTAGTTTACCATAGCTAAGACCTTATCAGGATCAGTCCGCAAACCATTGAAATCCACGACAAAACCTAGATACTTCAAGGATGGTTTGAAAAACTCACACTTGTTTAAATTAACTGTCAAATTAGATTCTTCTAAACGTTCACGAACTACCTTTAACAACTTTAAATGTTCTTCTAAAGTCTCTGAAATAACGATGATGTCGTCCAGTTACGTAAAAATATGAGGCTCATATCTAGGCCCAAAAATGGCGTCAATTAATCGGCATAGTGTTTGCGCAGAGTTCCTAAGGCCAAAAGGGACAACTTTGAAGTGGAATAACCCTCTTCCGACCACACTAAACGCCGTTTTCTCGCGCGATTCTGAATCTAGTGGGATTTGCCAGAAAGCTTTTCTTAGGTCAATTGATGAAATAAACTTGGCATTACGTAGCATGCTTAATATTCTATCTACACGTGGTAGCGGATTACTGTCATGTTTAGTTAATTCGTTTAACTTGCGCCCGTCGAAACATAACCTCATCTCATCATTGGATTTTTTAACCAAAAGAACTGGGGAGCACCAAGCGCTCTGTGAGGGCTCTACGACACCTAACTGGAGCATCTCATCCAACTCTTTATTCAATTTCTGCAACATATACGGGAACATGGCATACTGACGTTGACGGACTGGTTTCGCGTCACCGGTATCAATACTCATCGTGATTTTATCAGTGTGGCCAAGTCTATTTCCTCCACCAATCCTTCGAAATGAAGCAATTATTTCTTCGACATGGTTCCTTTGTTCGCGAGAGAGATTATCAATAGTATTCAAATCTTTCGGTACTTCTATGGCACAGGCACTCTCAAAAACGTTCAGCTTTTCTTTACTCAAAGTACTCTCAATATCCCAACAGTTGTCTTTGAAGTTAATTATTAATGAGAACAAATTTGCAAAATCACTTCCTAAAATGAACGCATGAGTGATTACTGGAACTACTAAAGCCTTCACTATTCGGCAAACATCTCCTACGCGTATGGGCAAATCGACAAATCCTGTAATAGTATTTTTTGTCCCGTCAGCTGTAGTTACGTGTTTGACCGCGTGTTTCTGAGGAGTTATTTCTAACCCTAACTTCTTAATAAGGCTTATTCCGTCACCTCCAACTAAACATACAGTTGATCCTGAATCTAAAAGAACGGTGATAGGATAATCAAACAATTTGACCACAATATAAGGCCTATTGTCGCCCTTCTTATTAACCATTAATGGTGCCACCTGACCTTCTTTATTCAAAATTTTATAATTTCTGTAAAAATTCTTAACATACTCTAACCAAACATTCCAGTCAGAATTCTTGAAATATATTTTCTCAATTACATCGGTCTGAAATCTTGGAGGTTTGGAACGACCGCAAATCCCGCCCCTCTTGCTCAGTTTCACTGACATTTATTACAATTTTTCAACGTGACCCCTGGGTTACCGCATTTAAAACAAAATTTATTTCTTTTCATCATACAATTGTGAAACGTATGGTTAGGAAATTTACAGTTCCAACACACTAAATTACTTGATTTACCTTGACTAGTGCTAGTTGAAGGATCAATATCTGCTCTAGTATTAGGTGGAGTTGGTTTACTACTAAAACTTTTGGTCTGGACATTTTTTGTCTGGAAGTGATTTCCTTTATGAGATTTCGCATTAGGGTGATAATTCGAATTTCTATTACTACTTCTACAACTGCTGTTTCCAGAGGGGTTATTTGGGAATTTATTTGAGCCGCTAGCTTCTACAGATGCTACTGCACCATCATGATGACTACAAGAACACTCACTTAATTCAAGTACCTTTACTTTAAAAGTAGATTTATTCCTAAAATAAACTGCCTCTTCTAATTTTTTACAAAGCCTAATAAGGTCTGAAACAGAATCAATATCAGAGAGGGCCAAATGTGAAACGTACTCTGGTAATAAATTTTTTCTAATGGCCTTCACTCTGGTGGTCTCATGAGGAAATCGGGAAAGTCGTTTGAAAAGATTTTCCATGACAGCAGAGAAAATAACTATTGACTCGTGTTTACCTTGCTTCCTACTTTTAATGTTCTCCCAAATATCATCTTCAGCATGAGGTGGCAAGAAGTCAGCTTTTAATTGTGATACTAATGAATCCCAATCATTCAAATGTGTTTAAGCTTGTAAAAACCATACAAAAACATCCCCTGTGAATAGTTCTGCCGCGGATCTAAATAGCTCGGACTGGTCTAGACCTCTAGCTTGAGCATATTCCGTAATACGGTCTAGAAAAGAATAAAGTTCCTTTGGATCGCCACCAAATTTAATACTCCAATCTGAAATTGGTAAATGCCTCGCGCTATAAGTTACAACGGGAGCCGGCACGTTTATAATTGGTTGACCATAATCATGAAGGGAGCGTGAATCATTTTGATCAGGTGCATCAGGAGTTCTAAGTTTCTCGTGCAAATCTGCCTCCAGTAATACACATGACGCTAGTGATTCGTTTTTAAAAGAGGAAGCATCTGCTTCGTTTCCTACGGGAATCGTCATTCTTTGTAATCTCCCTGTAATATGTACTAACCGAGATTTTAACCGTTTGTACAGAGAGTCTTCTGTAGTACCCTCAAAATCTGCCATTGAATCTCTAATTGAACTCAAAGTTCCTTCAATAGCTAATTTTTCATTTTCGTAATTAAAATCATACAAGGCCATATTGATGGTTGAACCTGGATTGTTCCTCTCTTTCTCTAACAAACGTGCAAGAATTTTCCTCCTGTCATCTTGAGATTTTGTAGTCTTTATGCCTCTAATAGAAAGTTCATAGTTCAATTCTTCGAAAAGTAAATGGACCGGTTTGAATATTTCCCCCATTTTGAAAAATCTTCTACCCCCAAAGGATGTACACTGAACAGAAAATGGTCAACTGTCAACCGCGAAAATCAAGAATGCGAAACGAAATGCTCAACTCACCTCTTGTTCTTCAACATACATATCAAGATTGTGAATTAAAAAAATAATTTCCTAAAAAATTGCAATAATTTACCTGGCTATCAATACCAATAAACGACTACTGATAATTTGACTAATTTCTGAAAATTTAAATTTCATAAATCATCATGTCAGGTTTTTAGGACCACCCTGTACTATGCATTTCTCAGCCATTCCTATGGACTATTCAAAATTGATAAACAAAGTACACATAAAAACACAATCGGGCCCCACGTTGGATGCGTCACTTGTGTTGTACAGAGAGTCTTCTGTAGTACCCTCAAAATCTGCCATTGAATCTCTAATTGAACTCAAAGTTCCTTCAAAGGCTAATTTTTCATTTTCGTAATTAAAATCATGCAAGGCCATATTGATGGTTGAACCTGGATTGTTCCTCTCTTTCTCTAACAAACGTGCAAGAATTTTCCTCCTGTTATCTTGAGATTTTGTAGTCTTTATGCCTCTAATAGAAAGTTCATAGTTCAATTCTTCGAAAAGTAAATGGACCGGTTTGAATATTTCCCCCATTTTGAAAAATCTTTTACCCCCAACGGATGTACACTGAACAGAAAATGGTCAACTGTCAACCGCGAAAATCAAGAATGCGAAACGAAATGCTCAACTCACCTCTTCTTCTTCAACATACATATCAAGATTGTGAATTAAAAAAATAATTTCCTAAAAAATTGCAATATTTTACCTGGCTATCAATACCAATAAACGACTACTGATAATTTGACTAATTTCTGAAAATTTAAATTTCATAAATCATCATGTCAGGTTTTCAGGACCACCCTGTACTATGCATTTCTCAGCCATTCCTATGGACTATTCAAAATTGATGAACAAAGTACACATAAAAACACAATCGGGCCCCACGTTGGGCGCCACTTGTGATGTTTTTACTTACCTTCGTAAAAAAAAAGGAAATCACGGCTCCGGCAGCCTTGATTGTCTTGGAGAGCTAGATCGTGGATAAGGACTCTGTTAAATATGTGCACTTTTTATTTATTTGAAAAATTGGGCACCACTTGATTTCATCTGTGAGAAAAATTTAGTTTCATAAAAAATCAAGAAAAAGAAACTTTTTTTTATGACTTGTTGGAAAATTCAACATGAATAAAATAAAAAAAACTTTCAATAGTCCAGTTAGAATAGAGGTTGAGAAATACAACATAAGTACATTTTTAATATCCTATAACTTTATTCAGAAACACCGATTTGAACAGAATCCGTCTAATCACACCCTTTGAAACATATTTGAATTGGTAGTTCACATCTCGAAAAGGCCATATTCACATTTATAACAATGCAAGAAAACAATTTTTGATATTCACTGGTTCCTCTCAATTATCACCTATTTAGTTATATTGTATTACTATGTGATATGAAACGTATTTATATTATATAAATTACCCTAGAGGGTGAAGGGCTACATCCAGTATACTGAGTGTTGCGCAGGGTGATAATAAAAAAATATATGAGATTACATCAAGAAACTGCAAAGGTGTTAATTGAATTTAAATTGTCGAATGGGTAAGATGGAAAAATTGTTACAATATGATTTTCAGAGATAGCTTATCTGTGATTCCGGCACTGTTCAAGGTCCAATGGGTGTTTCTGAGCTCAGGCTGAGGAAATCAACCTGACTAGTGGTGGTAGGACATCGGAAGATAATCTGCCGCCCCTGCAGTTGGATGCAGATAACCAACGAGGTCCTGGTCCTCTAGTTGAGTAAAAAAATGGAGTTTCCCAAAATAGTAATTCATCAAAAAAAAACAACGAGGGCAACTCAGGCTGCCTCATCAAAAATTATAGAGCCTATCTTACAACCCTCTCTCCAAACAAAATGGCTTCAGCCAACATGTCCCATCAAATGAATTGCTATATGGAAGCCCTTCAATTGGGTCAGAAATACCAGCAACAAGAATACATCTCGATCCGTAGAGTAAAGCGGCTTTTGATGTCGCACAAAAATGTCGTATTTGGAAGAACGAAACAGCCGACGATATCTGGGGAGGCTTTTCCATTAACGCTGGCAAGACAGCTTATCTGTTCACCTCGTAATACCAGGTAGTTAGGCCAAAAATCAGTTGGTCTAGGATTAATCGGCCATAATATCAAAATCACCAAAATCATAAAAATGGTCACCCAAAACCACGATAGGTACTTCAACCCACCTCAAAAAGGACCTCCTCCCTCCACCTTCTCTCTCTCTCCTCAGGTAATGCAGAGCGAAGTAATTACTTACAGGTGAGTGATAGAAAACTACATAGGAGAAAGCAACGCTATCTATCAAACAGAAACCCACAGTTCAAGAAGAACCCTGAATCTATTAAAAAAAAACTGGAAAACGTTGGAGAGCTGCACAATGACCCAAAGAGATGGAAAGGCAGTAGGACTCGACCTTCCAGAACGAAGCGAAGGATACAACAGGTGAGTGTTAGCATTTTCCATTTCCCAACCTCGACATCCCAGTCTTTTCACTCAACCATTTTCTTTTCAGGTTTCATCCTCCCATGTAAGGATACTAAGGTACCATTCATCTTATGTATACGTATTAGTAATTATGTACAACTATAAATGAATTGTTATTTGCAAAAAATTTGATTTATTCAACCAATATCTATTAATTAGTGTAAATTCGTGTAAGACACCACCTATTAGCGAAGCGCGTGACTAGCTGCCACACTTATTACAAAGTGCGAACTGCAAAACTAAACGACTATTTAGTTTGAACTGAAATAGGTCGAGGTGACTGAACTTATTGAACGCCGTTTATAGGTAGCGGTACCCGTCTATATAGATTATTGATTTTCGAAATGCTACATAATCATCACGAAATAATCGAATACAACCCAGATACGATGAATGTTCAGTCTATCCATTCAACCTTCTGTTCAATTCAGTCGCTCGTATGTATAACGGAAGAACAGTTACCTGGTGAGTATAACTATATGAACGTCATCACGATATAATCGAATACAACTTAGTTACAATATCGTTCCGTCTAATCATCCAACCTTATGTTCGATTCAGACGCTCGTATGTGTAACGAAAGAACCGTTACATGGTAGGTGTAGTTAAATATACAACATAACGATATAATCGGAGACAACCCAGATACAATGATTGTTCATTCTATCCATTCAACCTTATGTTCGATTCGGTTGCTAGTATGTATAACGAAAGAACAGTTACCTGGTTAGACATAATATATAATAATCATCACGAAATAATCGAATACAACCCAGATACGATGATTGTTCAGTCTATCCATTCAATCTTCTGTTCAGTTCAGTCGCTCTTATGTATAACTGGAGAACAATTACCTGGTGAGTACCGTCTCCTAGTGTGTATAACTATATACACAGCATAACATCATAATCGAATACAACCCATATACTATCCATTCAACCTTCTGTTCAATTCAGTCGCTCGTATGTATAACGAAAGAACAGTTACCTGGTGAGTATAACTATATAAACATAATCGAATACAACCCAGATACGATGATTGTTCAATCTATACTGAATTCAACCTTCTGCTCGATTCGGTCGCTTGTATGTAAAACGGAAGAACAGTTACCTGGTGAGTATTGCTATATAAACATCATCACGATATCATCGAATACAACTCAGATACAATTATCGTTTCGTCTAACCATTCAACATTCTGTTCGATTCAGTCGCTAGTATGTGTAACGGAAGTATCGTCACCTGGTAAGTATCACTATATATACAGTATCGCGATATAATCGGATACCACCCAGATACATTGATTGTTCAGTCTATCCATTCAACTTTCTTTTCGTTTCGGTCGCTCGTATGTAAAACGGGAATACCGTCTCCTAGTGTGTATAACTATATACACAGCATAACATCATAATCGAATACAACCCATATACTATCCATTCAACCTTCTATTCAATTCAGTCGCTCGTATGTATAACGGAAGAACAGTTTCCTGGTGAGTATAACTATATAAACATAATCGAATACAACTCAGATACGATGATTGTTCAATCTATACTGAATTCAACCTTCTGCTCGATTCGGTCGCTTGTATGTAAAACGGAAGAACAGTTACCTGGTGAGTATTGCTATATAAACATCATCACGATATCATCGAATACAACTCAGATACAATTATCGTTTCGTCTAACCATTTAACCTTCTGTTCGATTCAGTCGCTAGTATGTGTAACGGAAGTACCGTCACCTGGTAAGTATCACTATATATACAGTATTGCGATATAATCGGATACCACCCAGATACATTGATTGTTCAGTCTATCCATTCAACTTTCTGTTCGTTTCGGTCGCTCGTATGTGAAACGGGAATACCGTCACCTTATGTGTATAACTATATACACAGCATAACATCATAATCGAATACAACCCAGATACTATCCATTCAACCTTCTGTTCGATTCGGTTGCTCGTATGTATAACGAAAGAACAGTAACCTGGTGAGTATTTCTATATGAACGTCATCACGATATAATCGAATACAACTTAGTTACAATTATCGTTCAGTCTAACCATCCAACCTTATGTTCGATTCAGACGCTCGTATGTGTAACGAAAGAACCGTTACATGGTAGGTGTAGTTAAATATACAACATAACGATATAATCGGAGACAACCCAGATACAATGATTGTTCAATCTATCCATTCAACCTTATGTTCGATTCGGTTGCTAGTATGTATAACGAAAGAACAGTTACCTGGTTAGACATAATATATAATAATCATCACGAAATAATCGAATACAACCCAGATACGATGATTGTTCAGTCTATCCATTCAACCTTCTGTTCAGTTCAGTCGCTCTTATGTATAACTGGAGAACAGTTACCTGGTGAGTATAACTATATGAACATCATCACGATATAATCGAATACAACCCCAGATACGATCATTGTTTAGTCTATCCATTCAACCTTCAGTTCAATTCAGTCGCTCGTATGTATAACGGAAGAACAGTTACCTGGTGAGTATAACTATATAAACATAATCGAATACAACTCAGATACGATGATTGTTCAATATATCCATTCAACCTTATGTTCGATTCGGTTGCTCGTATGTATATCGGAAGAACAGGTACCTGGTGAGTGTATCTATATAAACATAATCGAATACAACCCAGATACGATGATTGTTCAATTTATACTGAATTCAACCTTCTGCTCGATTCGGTCGCTTGTATGTAAAACGGAAGAACAGTTACCTGGTGAGTATTGCTATATAAACATCATCACGATATCATCGAATACAACTCAGATACAATTATCGTTACGTCTAACCATTCAACATTCTGTTCGATTCAGTCGCTAGTATGTGTAACGGAAGTATCGTCACCTGGTAAGTATCACTATATATACAGTATTGCGATATAATCGGATACCACCCAGATACATTGATTGTTCAGTCTATCCATTCAACTTTCTTTTTGTTTCGGTCGCTCGTATGTAAAACGGGAATACCGTCTCCTGGTGTGTATAACTATATACACAGCATAACATCATAATCGAATACAACCCATATACTATCCATTCAACCTTCTGTTCAATTCAGTCGCTCGTATGTATAACGGAAGAACAGTTACCTGGTGAGTATAACTATATAAACATAATCGAATACAACCCAGATACGATGATTGTTCAATCTATACTGAATTCAACCTTCTGCTCGATTCGGTCGCTTGTATGTAAAACGGAAGAACAGTTACCTGGTGAGTATTGCTATATAAACATCATCACGATATCATCGAATACAACTCAGATACAATTATCGTTTCGTCTAACCATTTAACCTTCTGTTCGATTCAGTCGCTAGTATGTGTAACGGAAGTACCGTCACCTGGTAAGTATCACTATATATACAGTATTGCGATATAATCGGATACCACCCAGATACATTGATTGTTCAGTCTATCCATTCAACTTCCTGTTCGTTTCGGTCGCTCGTATGTGAAACGGGAATACCGTCACCTTATGTGTATAACTATATACACAGCATAACATCATAATCGAATACCACCCAGATACTATCCATTCAACCTACTGTTCGATTCGGTTGCTCGTATGTATAACGAAAGCACAGTAACCTGGTGAGTATTTCTATATGAACGTCATCACGATATAATCGAATACAACTTAGTTACAATTATCGTTTCGTCTAACCATCCAACCTTATGTTCGATTCAGACGCTCGTATGTGTAACGAAAGAACCGTTACATGGTATGTGTAGTTAAATATACAACATAACGACATAATCGGAGACAACCCAGATACAATGATTGTTCAATCTATCCATTCAACCTTATGTTCGATTCGGTTGCTAGTATGTATAACGAAAGAACATTTACCTGGTTAGACATAATATATAATAATCATCACGAAATAATCGAATACAACCCAGATACGATGATTGTTCAGTCTATCCATTCAACCTTCTGTTCAGTTCAGTCGCTCTTATGTATAACTGGAGAACAGTTACCTGGTGAGTATAACTATATGAACATCTTCACGATATTATCGAATACAACCCCAGATACGATCATTGTTTAGTCTATCCATTCAACCTTTAGTTCGATTCCGTCGCTCGTATGTATAACGGAAGAACAGTTACCTGGTGAGTATAACTATATAAACATAATCGAATACAACTCAGATACGATGATTGTTCAATCTATCCATTCAACCTTTTGTTCGATTCGGTTGCTCGTATGTATATCGGAAAAACAGGTACCTGGTGAGTATATCTATATAAACATAATCGAATACAACTCAGATACGATGATTGTTCAATCTATCCATTTAACCTTCTGCTCGATTCGGTCGCTTGTATGTAAAACGGAAGGACAGTTACCTGGTGAGTATTGCTATATAATCATCATCACGATATCATCGAATACAACTCAGATACAATTATCGTTTCGTCTAACCATTCAACATTCTGTTCGATTCAGTCGCTTGTATGTGTAACGGAAGTATCGTCACCTGGTAAGTATCACTATATATACAGTATTGCGATATAATCGGATACCACCCAGATACATTGATTGTTCAGTCTATCCATTCAACTTTCTTTTCGTTTCGGTCGCTCGTATGTAAAACGGGAATACCGTCTCCTAGTGTGTATAACTATATACACAGCATAACATCATAATCGAATACAACCCATATACTATCCATTCAACCTTCTATTCAATTCAGTCGCTCGTATGTATAACGGAAGAACAGTTTCCTGGTGAGTATAACTATATAAACATAATCGAATACAACCCAGATACGATGATTGTTCAATCTATACTGAATTCAACCTTCTGCTCGATTCGGTCGCTTGTATGTAAAACGGAAGAACAGTTACCTGGTGAGTATTGCTATATAAACATCATCACGATATCATCGAATACAACTCAGATACAATTATCGTTTCGTCTAACCATTTAACCTTCTGTTCGATTCAGTCGCTAGTATGTGTAACGGAAGTACCGTCACCTGGTAAGTATCACTATATATACAGTATTGCGATATAATCGGATACCACCCAGATACATTGATTGTTCAGTCTATCCATTCAACTTTCTGTTCGTTTCGGTCGCTCGTATGTGAAACGGGAATACCGTCACCTTATGTGTATAACTATATACACAGCATAACATCATAATCGAATACCACCCAGATACTATCCATTCAACCTACTGTTCGATTCGGTTGCTCGTATGTATAACGAAAGCACAGTAAACTGGTGAGTATTTCTATATGAACGTCATCACGATATAATCGAATACAACTTAGTTACAATTATCGTTTCGTCTAACCATCCAACCTTATGTTCGATTCAGACGCTCGTATGTGTAACGAAAGAACCGTTACATGGTATGTGTAGGTAAATATACAACATAACGACATAATCGGAGACAACCCAGATACAATGATTGTTCAATCTATCCATTCAACCTTATGTTCGATTCGGTTGCTAGTATGTATAACGAAAGAACATTTACCTGGTTAGACATAATATATAATAATCATCACGAAATAATCGAATACAACCCAGATACGATGATTGTTCAGTCTATCCATTCAACCTTCTGTTCAGTTCAGTCGCTCTTATGTATAACTGGAGAACAGTTACCTGGTGAGTATAACTATATGAACATCTTCACGATATTATCGAATACAACCCCAGATACGATCATTGTTTAGTCTATCCATTCAACCTTTAGTTCGATTCCGTCGCTCGTATGTATAACGGAAGAACAGTTACCTGGTGAGTATAACTATATAAACATAATCGAATACAACTCAGATACGATGATTGTTCAATCTATCCATTCAACCTTTTGTTCGATTCGGTTGCTCGTATGTATATCGGAAAAACAGGTACCTGGTGAGTATATCTATATAAACATAATCGAATACAACTCAGATACGATGATTGTTCAATCTATCCATTTAACCTTCTGCTCGATTCGGTCGCTTGTATGTAAAACGGAAGGACAGTTACCTGGTGAGTATTGCTATATAAACATCATCACGATATCATCGAATACAACTCAGATACAATTATCGTTTCGTTTAACCATTCAACATTCTGTTCGATTCAGTCGCTAGTATGTGTAACGGAAGTATCGTCACCTGGTAAGTATCACTATATATACAGTATTGCGATATAATCGGATACCACCCAGATACATTGATTGTTCAGTCTATCCATTCAACTTTCTTTTCGTTTCGGTCGCTCGTATGTGAAACGGGAATACCGTCTCCTAGTGTGTATAACTATATACACAGCATAACATCATAATCGAATACAACCCATATACTATCCATTCAACCTTCTGTTCAATTCAGTCGCTCGTATGTATAACGGAAGAACAGTTACCTGGTGAGTATAACTATATAAACATAATCGAATACAACTCAGATACGATGATTGTTCAATCTATCCATTTAACCTTCTGCTCGATTCGGTCGCTTGTATGTAAAACGGAAGGACAGTTACCTGGTGAGTATTGCTATATAAACATCATCACGATATCATCGAATACAACTCAGATACATTTATCGTTTCGTTTAACCATTCAACATTCTGTTCGATTCAGTCGCTAGTATGTGTAACGGAAGTATCGTCACCTGGTAAGTATCACTATATATACAGTATTGCGATATAATCGGATACCACCCAGATACATTGATTGTTCAGTCTATCCATTCAACTTTCTTTTCGTTTCGGTCGCTCGTATGTGAAACGGGAATACCGTCTCCTAGTGTGTATAACTATATACACAGCATAACATCATAATCGAATACAACCCATATACTATCCATTCAACCTTCTGTTCAATTCAGTCGCTCGTATGTATAACGAAAGAACAGTTGCCTGGTGAGTATAACTATATAAACATAATCGAATACAACCCAGATACGATGATTGTTCAATCTATACTGAATTCAACCTTCTGCTCGATTCGGTCGCTTGTATGTAAAACGGAAGAACAGTTACCTGGTGAGTATTGCTATATAAACATCATCACGATATCATCGAATACAACTCAGATACAATTATCGTTTCGTCTAACCATTTAACCTTCTGTTCGATTCAGTCGCTAGTATGTGTAACGGAAGTACCGTCACCTGGTAAGTATCACTATATATACAGTATTGCGATATAATCGGATACCACCCAGATACATTGATTGTTCAGTCTATCCATTCAACTTTCTGTTCGTTTCGGTCGCTCGTATGTGAAACGGGAATACCGTCACCTTATGTGTATAACTATATCACAGCATAACATCATAATCGAATACAACCCAGATACTATCCATTCAACCTTCTGTTCGATTCGGTTGCTCGTATGTATAACGAAAGAACAGTAAACTGGTGAGTATTTCTATATGAACGTCATCACGATATAATCGAATACAACTTAGTTACAATTATCGTTCCGTCTAACCATCCAACCTTATGTTCGATTCAGACGCTCGTATGTGTAACGAAAGAACCGTTACATGGTAGGTGTAGTTAAATATACAACATAACGATATAATCGGAGACAACCCAGATACAATGATTGTTCAATCTATCCATTCAACCTTATGTTCGATTCGGTTGCTAGTATGTATAACGAAAGAACAGTTACCTGGTTAGACATAATATATAATAATCATCACGAAATAATCGAATACAACCCAGATACGATGATTGTTCAGTCTATCCATTCAACCTTCTGTTCAGTTCAGTCGCTCTTATGTATAACTGGAGAACAGTTACCTGGTGAGTATAACTATATGAACATCATCACGATATAATCGAATACAACCCCAGATACGATCATTGTTTAGTCTATCCATTCAACCTTCAGTTCAATTCAGTCGCTCGTATGTATAACGGAAGAACAATTACCTGGTGAGTATATCTATATAAACATAATCGAATACAACTCAGATACGATGATTGTTCAATCTATCCATTTAACCTTCTGCTCGATTCGGTCGCTTGTATGTAAAACGGAAGGACAGTTACCTGGTGAGTATTGCTATATAAACATCATCACGATATCATCGAATACAACTCAGATACAATTATCGTTTCGTCTAACCATTCAACATTCTGTTCGATTCAGTCGCTGGTATGTGTAACGGAAGTATCGTCACCTGGTAAGTATCACTATATATACAGTATTGTGATATAATCGGATACCACCCAGATACATTGATTGTTCAGTCTATCCATTCAACTTTCTTTTCGTTTCGGTCGCTCGTATGTGAAACGGGAATACCGTCTCCTAGTGTGTATAACTATATACACAGCATAACATCATAATCGAATACAACCCATATACTATCCATTCAACCTTCTGTTCAATTCAGTCGCTCGTATGTATAACGGAAGAACAGTTACCTGGTGAGTATAACTATATAAACATAATCGAATACAACCCAGATACATTGATTGTTCAGTCTATCCATTCAACTTTCTGTTCGTTTCGGTCGTTCGTATGTGAAACGGGAATACCGTCACCTTATGTGTATAACTATATACACAGCATAACATCATAATCGAATACAACCCAGATACTATCCATTCAACCTTCTGTTCGATTCGGTTGCTCGTATGTATAACGAAAGAACAGTAACCTGATGAGTATTTCTATATGAACGTCATCACGATATAATCGAATACAACTTAGTTACAATTATCGATCCGTC
This sequence comes from Chrysomela aeneicollis, assembly GCA_029955515.1. NCBI lineage: Eukaryota > Metazoa > Arthropoda > Insecta > Coleoptera > Chrysomelidae > Chrysomela > Chrysomela aeneicollis. The sequence continues at coordinate 511,567 of JARUHQ010000008.1, forward strand.
TAACCATCCAACCTTATGTTCGATTGAGACGCTCGTATGTGTAACGAAAGAACCGTTACATGGTAGGTGTAGTTTAATATACAACATAACGATAAAATCGGAGACAACCCAGATACAATGATTGTTCAATCTATCCATTCAACCTTATGTTCGATTCGGTTGCTAGTATGTATAACGAAAGAACAGTTACCTGGTTAGACATAATATATAATAATCATCACGAAATAATCGAATACAACCCAGATACGATGATTGTTCAGTCTATCCATTCAACATTCTGTTCAGTTCAGTCGCTCTTATGTATAACTGGAGAACAGTTACCTGGTGAGTATAACTATATGAACATCATCACGATATAATCGAATACAACCCCAGATACGATCATTGTTTAGTCTATCCATTCAACCTTCAGTTCAATTCAGTCGCTCGTATGTATAACGGAAGAACAGTTACCTGGTGAGTATAACTATATGAACATAATCGAATACAACTCAGATACGATGATTGTTCAATCTATCCATTCAACCTTATGTTCGATTCGGTTGCTCGTATGTATATCGGAAGAACAGGTACCTGGTGAGTATATCTATATAAACATAATCGAATACAACTCAGATAAGATGATTGTTCAATCTATCCATTCAACCTTCTGCTCGATTCGGTCGCTTGTATGTAAAACGGAAGAACAGTTACCTGGTGAGTATTGCTATATAAACATCATCACGATATCATTGAATACAACTCAGATACAATTATCGTTTCGTCTAACCATTTAACCTTCTGTTCGATACAGTCGCTAGTATGTGTAACGGAAGTACCGTCACCTGGTAAGTATCACTATATATATAGTATTGCGATATAATCGGATACCACCCAGATACATTGATTGTTCAGTCTATCCATTCAACTTTCTTTTCGTTTCGGTCGCTCGTATGTAAAACGGGAATACCGTCTTCTACTGTGTATAACTATATACACAGCATAACATCATAATCGAATACAACCCATATACTATCCATTCAACCTTCTGTTCAATTCAGTCGCTCGTATGTATAACGGAAGAACAGTTACCTGGTGAGTATAACTATATAAACATAATCGAATACAACCCAGATACGATGATTGTTCAATCTATACTGAATTCAACCTTCTGCTCGATTCGGTCGCTTGTATGTAAAACGGAAGAACAGTTACCTGGTGAGTATTGCTATATAAACATCATCACGATATCATCGAATACAACTCAGATACAATTATCGTTTCGTCTAACCATTTAACCTTCTGTTCGATTCAGTCGCTAGTATGTGTAACGGAAGAACCGTCACCTGGTAAGTATCACTATATATACAGTATTGCGATATAATCGGATACCACCCAGATACATTGATTGTTCAGTCTATCCATTCAACTTTCTGTTCGTTTCGGTCGCTCGTATGTGAAATGGGAATACCGTCACCTTATGTGTATAACTATATACACAGCATAACATCATAATCGAATACAACCCAGATACTTTCCATTCAACTTTCTGTTCAATTCAGTCGCTCGTATGTATAACAGAAGAACAGTTACCTGGTGAGTATAACTATATAAATATAATCGAATACAACCCAGATACGATGATTGTTCAATCTATACTGAATTCAACCTTCTGCTCGATTCGGTCGCTTGTATGTAAAACGGAAGAACAGTTACCTGGTGAGTATTGCTATATAAACATCATCACGATATCATCGAATACAACTCAGATACAATTATCGTTTCGTCTAACCATTTAACCTTCTGTTCGATTCAGTCGCTAGTATGTGTAACGGAAGTACCGTCACCTGGTAAGTATCACTATATATACAGTATTGCGATATAATCGGATACCACCCAGATACGATGATTGTTCAGTCTATCCATTCAACCTTCAGTTCAATTCAGTCGCTCGTATGTATAACGGAAGAACAGTTACCTGGTGAGTATAACTATATGAACATCATCACGATATAATCGAATACAACCCCAGATACGATCATTGTTTAGTCTATCCATTCAACCTTCAGTTCAATTCAGTCGCTCGTATGTATAACGGAAGAACAGTTACCTGGTGAGTATAACTATATGAACATAATCGAATACAACTCAGATACGATGATTGTTCAATCTATCCATTCAACCTTATGTTCGATTCGGTTGCTCGTATGTATATCGGAAGAACAGGTACCTGGTGAGTATATCTATATAAACATAATCGAATACAACTCAGATACGATGATTGTTCAATCTATCCATTTAACCTTCTGCTCGATTCGGTCGCTTGTATGTAAAACGGAAGGACAGTTACCTGGTGAGTATTGCTATATAAACATCATCACGATATCATCGAATACAACTCAGATACAATTATCGTTTCGTCTAACCATTTAACCTTCTGTTCGATTCAGTCGCTAGTATGTGTAACGGAAGTACCGTCACCTGGTAAGTATCACTATATATACAGTATTGCGATATAATCGGATACCACCCAGATACATTGATTGTTCAGTCTATCCATTAAACTTTCTGTTCGTTTCGGTCGCTCGTATGTGAAACGGGAATACCGTCACCTTATGTGTATAACTATATACACAGCATAACATCATAATCGAATACAACCCAGATACTATCCATTCAACCTTCTGTTCGATTCGGTTGCTCGTATGTATAACGAAAGAACAGTAACCTGGTGAGTATTTCTATATGAAAGTCATCACGATATAATCGAATACAACTTAGTTACAATTATCGTTCCGTCTAACCACCCAACCTAATGTTCGATTCAGACGCTCGTATGTGTAACGAAAGAACCGTTACATGGTAGGTGTAGTTAAATATACAACATAACGATATAATCGGAGACAACCCAGATACAATGATTGTTCAATCTATCGATTCAACCTTATGTTCGATTCGGTTGCTAGTATGTATTACGAAAGAACAGTTACCTGGTTAGACAAAATATAAAATAATCATCACAAAATAATCGAATACAACCCAGATACGATGATTGTTCAGTCTATCCATTCAACTTTCTGTTCAGTTCAGTCGCTCTTATGTATAACTGGAGAACAGTTACCTGGTGAGTATAACTATATGAACATCATCACGATATAATCGAATACAACCCCAGATACGATCATTGTTTAGTCTATCCATTCAACCTTCAGTTCAATTCAGTCGCTCGTATGTATAACGGAAGAACAGTTACCTGGTGAGTATAACTATATAAACATAATCGAATACAACTCAGATACGATGATTGTTCAATCTATCCATTTAACCTTCTGCTCGATTCGGTCGCTTGTATGTAAAACGGAAGAACAGTTACCTGGTGAGTATTGCTATATAAACATCATCACGATATCATCGAATAAAACTCAGATACAATTATCGTTTCGTCTAACCATTTAACCTTCTGTTCGATTCAGTCGCTAGTATGTGTAACGGAAGTACCGTCACCTGGTAAGTATCACTATATATACAGTGTTGCGATATAATCGGATACCACCCAGAAACATTGATTGTTCAGTCTATCCATTCAACTTTCTGTTCGTTTCGGTCGTTCGTATGTGAAACGGGAATACCGTCACCTTATGTGTATAACTATATACACAGCATAACATCATAATCGAATACAACCCAGATACTATCCATTCAACCTTCTGTTCGATTCGGTTGCTCGTATGTATAACGAAAGAACAGTAACCTGGTGAGTATTTCTATATGAACGTCATTACGATATAATCGAATACAACTTAGTTACAATTATCGTTTCGTCTAACCATCCAACCTTATGTTCGATTCAGACGCTCGTATGTGTAACGAAAGAACCGTTACATGGTAGGTGTAGTTGAATATACAACATAACGATATAATCGGAGACAACTCAGATACAATGATTGTTCAATCTATCCATTCAACCTTATGTTCGATTCGGTTGCTAGTATGTATAACGAAAGAACAGTACCTGGTTAGACATAATATATAATAATCATCACGAAATAATCGAATACAACCCAGATACGATGATTGTTCAGTCTATCCATTCAACCTTCTGTTCAGTTCAGTCGCTCTTAAGTATAACTGGAGAACAGTTACCTGGTGAGTATAACTATATGAACATCATCACGATATAATCGAATACAACCCCAGATACGATCATTGTTCAGTCTATCCATTCAACCTTCAGTTCAATTCAGTCGCTCGTATGTATAACGGAAGAACAGTTACCTGGTGAGTATAACTATATAAACATAATCGAATACAACTCATATACGATGATTGTTCAATCTATCCATTCAACCTTATGTTCGATTTGGTTGCTCGTATGTATATCGGAAGAACAGGTACCTGGTGAGTATATCTATATAAACATAATCGAATACAACTCAGATACGATGATTGTTCAATCTATCCATTTAACCTTCTGCTCGATTCGGTCGCTTGTATGTAAAACGGAAGGACAGTTACCTGGTGAGTATTGCTATATAAACATCATCACGATATCATCGAATACAACTCAGATACAATTATCGTTTTGTCTAACCATTCAACATTCTGTTCGATTCAGTCGCTAGTATGTGTAACGGAAGTATCGTCACCTGGTAAGTATCATTATATATACAGTATTGCGATATAATCGGATACCACCCAGATACATTGATTGTTCAGTCTATCCATTCAACTTTCTTTTCGTTTCGGTCGCTCGTATGTAAAACGGGAATACCGTCTCCTAGTGTGTATAACTATATACACAGCATAACATCATAATCGAATACAACCCATATACTATCATCCATTCAACCTTCTGTTCAATTCAGTCGCTCGTATGTATAACGGAAGAACAGTTACCTGGTGAGTATAACTATATAAACATAATCGAATACAACCCAGATACGATGATTGTTCAATCTATACTGAATTCAACCTTCTGCTCGATTCGGTCGCTTGTATGTAAAACGGAAGAACAGTTACCTGGTGAGTATTGCTATATAAACATCATCACGATATCATCGAATACAACTCAGATACAATTATCGTTTCGTCTAACCATTTAACCTTCTGTTCGATTCAGTCGCTAGTATGTGTAACGGAAGTACCGTCACCTGGTAAGTATCACTATATATACAGTATTGCGATATAATCGGATACCACCCAGATACATTGATTGTTCAGTCTATCCATTCAACTTTCTGTTCGTTTCGGTCGCTCGTATGTGAAACGGGAATACCGTCACCTTATGTATATAACTATATACACAGCATAACATCATAATCGAATACAACCCAGATACTATCCATTCAACCTTCTGTTCGATTCGGTTGCTCGTATGTATAACGAAAGAACAGTAACCTGGTGAGTATTTCTATATGAACGTCATCACGATATAATCGAATACAACTTAGTTACAATTATCGTTCCGTCTAACCATCCAACCGTATGTTCGATTCAGACGCTCGTATGTGTAACGAAAGAACCGTTACATGGTAGGTCTAGTTAAATATACAACATAACGATATAATCGGAGACAACCCAGATACAATGACTGTTCAATCTATCCATTCAACCTTATGTTCGATTCGGTTGCTAGTATGTATAACGAAAGAACAGTTACCTGGTTAGACATAATATATAATAATCATCACGAAATAATCGAATACAACCCAGATACGATGATTGTTCAGTCTATCCATTCAACCTTCTGTTCAGTTCAGTCGCTCTTATGTATAACTGGAGAACAGTTACCTGGTGAGTATAACTATATGAACATCATCACGATATAATCGAATACAACCCCAGATACGATCATTGTTTAGTCTATCCATTCAACCTTCAGTTCAATTCAGTCGCTCGTATGTATAACGGAAGAACAGTTACCTGGTGAGTATAACTATATAAACATAATCGAATACAACTCAGATACGATGATTGTTCAATCTATCCATTCATCCTTATGTTCGATTCGGTTGCTCGTATGTATATCGAAAGAACAGGTACCTGGTGAGTATATCTATATAAACATAATCGAATACAACTCAGATACGATGATTGTTCAATCTATCCATTCAACCTTCTGCTCGATTCGGTCGCTTGTATGTAAAACGGAAGGACAGTTACCTGGTGAGTATTGCTATATAAACATCATCACGATATCATCGAATACAACTCAGATACAATTATCGTTTCATCTAACCATTTAACCTTCTGTTCGATTCAGTCGCTAGTATGTGTAACGGAAGTACCGTCACCTGGTAAGTATCACTATATATACAGTATTGCGATATAATCGGATACCACCCAGATACATTGATTGTTCAGTCTATCCATTCAACTTTCTGTTCGTTTCGGTCGCTCGTATGTGAAACGGGAATACCGTCACCTTATGTGTATAACTATATACACAGCATAACATCATAATCGAATACAACCCAGATACTATCCATTCAACCTTCTGTTCGATTCGGTTGCTCGTATGTATAACGAAAGAACAGTAACCTGGTGAGCATTGCTATATAAACATCATCACGATATCATCGAATACAACTCAGATACAATTATCGTTTCGTCTAACCATTCAACATTCTGTTCGATTCAGTCGCTAGTATGTGTAACGGAAGTATCGTCACCTGGTAAGTATCACTATATATACAGTATTGCGATATAATCGGATACCACCCAGATACATTGATTGTTCAGTCTATCCATTCAACTTTCTTTTCGTTTCGGTCGCTCGTATGTAAAACGGGAATACCGTCTCCTAGTGTGTATAACTAAATACACAGCATAACATCATAATCGAATACAACCCATATACTATCCATTCAACCTTCTGTTCAATTCAGTCGCTCGTATGTATAACGGAAGAACAGTTACCTGGTGAGTATAACTATATAAACATAATCGAATACAACCCAGATACGATGATTGTTCAATCTATACTGAATTCAACCTTCTGCTCGATTCGGTCGCTTGTATGTAAAACGGAAGAACAGTTACCTGGTGAGTATTGCTATATAAACATCATCACGATATCATCGAATACAACTCAGATACAATTATCGTTTCGTCTAACCATTTAACCTTCTGTTCGATTCAGACGCTAGTATGTGTAACGGAAGTACCGTCACCTGGTAAGTATCACTATATATACAGTATTGCGATATAATCGGATACCACCCAGATACATTGATTGTTCAGTCTATCCATTCAACTTTCTGTTCGTTTCGGTCGCTCGTATGTGAAACGGGAATACCGTCACCCTATGTGTATAACTATATACACAGCATAACATCATAATCGAATACAACCCAGATACTATCCATTCAACCTTCTGTTCGATTCGGTCGCTCGTATGTATAACGAAAGAACAGTAACCTGGTGAGTATTTCTATATGAACGTCATCACGATATAATCGAATACAACTTAGTTACAATTATCGTTCCCTCTAACCATCCAACCTTATGTTCGATTCAGACGCTCGTATGTGTAACGAAAGAACCGTTACATGGTAGGTGTAGTTAAATATACAACATAACGATATAATCGGAGACAACCCAGATACCATGATTGTTCAATCTATCCATTCAACCTTATGTTCGATTCGGTTGCTAGTATGTATAACGAAAGAACAGTTACCTGGTTAGACATAATATATAATAATCATCACGAAATAATCGAATACAACCCAGATTCTATTCTATTCTATTCTATTCTATTCTATTCTATTCTATTCTATTCTATTCTATTCTATTCTATTCTATTCTATTCTATTCTATTCTATTCTATTCTATTCTATTCTATTCTATTCTATTCTATTCTATTCTATTCTATTCTATTCTATTCTATTCTATTCTATTCTATTCTATTCTATTCTATTCTATTCTATTCTATTCTATTCTATTCTATTCTATTCTATTCTATTCTATTCTATTCTATTCTATTCTATTCTATTCTATTCTATTCTATTCTATTCTATTCTATTCTATTCTATTCTATTCTATTCTATTCTATTCTATTCTATTCTATTCTATTCTATTCTATTCTATTCTATTCTATTCTATTCTATTCTATTCTATTCTATTCTATTCTATTCTATTCTATTCTATTCTATTCTATTCTATTCTATTCTATTCTATTCTATTCTATTCTATTCTATTCTATTCTATTCTATTCTATTCTATTCTATTCTATTCTATTCTATTCTATTCTATTCTATTCTATTCTATTCTATTCTATTCTATTCTATTCTATTCTATTCTATTCTATTCTATTCTATTCTATTCTATTCTATTCTATTCTATTCTATTCTATTCTATTCTATTCTATTCTATTCTATTCTATTCTATTCTATTCTATTCTATTCTATTCTATTCTATTCTATTCTATTCTATTCTATTCTATTCTATTCTATTCTATTCTATTCTATTCTATTCTATTCTATTCTATTCTATTCTATTCTATTCTATTCTATTCTATTCTATTCTATTCTATTCTATTCTATTCTATTCTATTCTATTCTATTCTATTCTATTCTATTCTATTCTATTCTATTCTATTCTATTCTATTCTATTCTATTCTATTCTATTCTATTCTATTCTATTCTATTCTATTCTATTCTATTCTATTCTATTCTATTCTATTCTATTCTATTCTATTCTATTCTATTCTATTCTATTCTATTCTATTCTATTCTATTCTATTCTATTCTATTCTATTCTATTCTATTCTATTCTATTCTATTCTATTCTATTCTATTCTATTCTATTCTATTCTATTCTATTCTATTCTATTCTATTCTATTCTATTCTATTCTATTCTATTCTATTCTATTCTATTCTATTCTATTCTATTCTATTCTATTCTATTCTATTCTATTCTATTCTATTCTATTCTATTCTATTCTATTCTATTCTATTCTATTCTATTCTATTCTATTCTATTCTATTCTATTCTATTCTATTCTATTCTATTCTATTCTATTCTATTCTATTCTATTCTATTCTATTCTATTCTATTCTATTCTATTCTATTCTATTCTATTCTATTCTATTCTATTCTATTCTATTCTATTCTATTCTATTCTATTCTATTCTATTCTATTCTATTCTATTCTATTCTATTCTATTCTATTCTATTCTATTCTATTCTATTCTATTCTATTCTATTCTATTCTATTCTATTCTATTCTATTCTATTCTATTCTATTCTATTCTATTCTATTCTATTCTATTCTATTCTATTCTATTCTATTCTATTCTATTCTATTCTATTCTATTCTATTCTATTCTATTCTATTCTATTCTATTCTATTCTATTCTATTCTATTCTATTCTATTCTATTCTATTCTATTCTATTCTATTCTATTCTATTCTATTCTATTCTATTCTATTCTATTCTATTCTATTCTATTCTATTCTATTCTATTCTATTCTATTCTATTCTATTCTATTCTATTCTATTCTATTCTATTCTATTCTATTCTATTCTATTCTATTCTATTCTATTCTATTCTATTCTATTCTATTCTATTCTATTCTATTCTATTCTATTCTATTCTATTCTATTCTATTCTATTCTATTCTATTCTATTCTATTCTATTCTATTCTATTCTATTCTATTCTATTCTATTCTATTCTATTCTATTCTATTCTATTCTATTCTATTCTATTCTATTCTATTCTATTCTATTCTATTCTATTCTATTCTATTCTATTCTATTCTATTCTATTCTATTCTATTCTATTCTATTCTATTCTATTCTATTCTATTCTATTCTATTCTATTCTATTCTATTCTATTCTATTCTATTCTATTCTATTCTATTCTATTCTATTCTATTCTATTCTATTCTATTCTATTCTATTCTATTCTATTCTATTCTATTCTATTCTATTCTATTCTATTCTATTCTATTCTATTCTATTCTATTCTATTCTATTCTATTCTATTCTATTCTATTCTATTCTATTCTATTCTATTCTATTCTATTCTATTCTATTCTATTCTATTCTATTCTATTCTATTCTATTCTATTCTATTCTATTCTATTCTATTCTATTCTATTCTATTCTATTCTATTCTATTCTATTCTATTCTATTCTATTCTATTCTATTCTATTCTATTCTATTCTATTCTATTCTATTCTATTCTATTCTATTCTATTCTATTCTATTCTATTCTATTCTATTCTATTCTATTCTATTCTATTCTATTCTATTCTATTCTATTCTATTCTATTCTATTCTATTCTATTCTATTCTATTCTATTCTATTCTATTCTATTCTATTCTATTCTATTCTATTCTATTCTATTCTATTCTATTCTATTCTATTCTATTCTATTCTATTCTATTCTATTCTATTCTATTCTATTCTATTCTATTCTATTCTATTCTATTCTATTCTATTCTATTCTATTCTATTCTATTCTATTCTATTCTATTCTATTCTATTCTATTCTATTCTATTCTATTCTATTCTATTCTATTCTATTCTATTCTATTCTATTCTATTCTATTCTATTCTATTCTATTCTATTCTATTCTATTCTATTCTATTCTATTCTATTCTATTCTATTCTATTCTATTCTATTCTATTCTATTCTATTCTATTCTATTCTATTCTATTCTATTCTATTCTATTCTATTCTATTCTATTCTATTCTATTCTATTCTATTCTATTCTATTCTATTCTATTCTATTCTATTCTATTCTATTCTATTCTATTCTATTCTATTCTATTCTATTCTATTCTATTCTATTCTATTCTATTCTATTCTATTCTATTCTATTCTATTCTATTCTATTCTATTCTATTCTATTCTATTCTATTCTATTCTATTCTATTCTATTCTATTCTATTCTATTCTATTCTATTCTATTCTATTCTATTCTATTCTATTCTATTCTATTCTATTCTATTCTATTCTATTCTATTCTATTCTATTCTATTCTATTCTATTCTATTCTATTCTATTCTATTCTATTCTATTCTATTCTATTCTATTCTATTCTATTCTATTCTATTCTATTCTATTCTATTCTATTCTATTCTATTCTATTCTATTCTATTCTATTCTATTCTATTCTATTCTATTCTATTCTATTCTATTCTATTCTATTCTATTCTATTCTATTCTATTCTATTCTATTCTATTCTATTCTATTCTATTCTATTCTATTCTATTCTATTCTATTCTATTCTATTCTATTCTATTCTATTCTATTCTATTCTATTCTATTCTATTCTATTCTATTCTATTCTATTCTATTCTATTCTATTCTATTCTATTCTATTCTATTCTATTCTATTCTATTCTATTCTATTCTATTCTATTCTATTCTATTCTATTCTATTCTATTCTATTCTATTCTATTCTATTCTATTCTATTCTATTCTATTCTATTCTATTCTATTCTATTCTATTCTATTCTATTCTATTCTATTCTATTCTATTCTATTCTATTCTATTCTATTCTATTCTATTCTATTCTATTCTATTCTATTCTATTCTATTCTATTCTATTCTATTCTATTCTATTCTATTCTATTCTATTCTATTCTATTCTATTCTATTCTATTCTATTCTATTCTATTCTATTCTATTCTATTCTATTCTATTCTATTCTATTCTATTCTATTCTATTCTATTCTATTCTATTCTATTCTATTCTATTCTATTCTATTCTATTCTATTCTATTCTATTCTATTCTATTCTATTCTATTCTATTCTATTCTATTCTATTCTATTCTATTCTATTCTATTCTATTCTATTCTATTCTATTCTATTCTATTCTATTCTATTCTATTCTATTCTATTCTATTCTATTCTATTCTATTCTATTCTATTCTATTCTATTCTATTCTATTCTATTCTATTCTATTCTATTCTATTCTATTCTATTCTATTCTATTCTATTCTATTCTATTCTATTCTATTCTATTCTATTCTATTCTATTCTATTCTATTCTATTCTATTCTATTCTATTCTATTCTATTCTATTCTATTCTATTCTATTCTATTCTATTCTATTCTATTCTATTCTATTCTATTCTATTCTATTCTATTCTATTCTATTCTATTCTATTCTATTCTATTCTATTCTATTCTATTCTATTCTATTCTATTCTATTCTATTCTATTCTATTCTATTCTATTCTATTCTATTCTATTCTATTCTATTCTATTCTATTCTATTCTATTCTATTCTATTCTATTCTATTCTATTCTATTCTATTCTATTCTATTCTATTCTATTCTATCTATTCTATTCTATTCTATTCTATTCTATTCTATTCTATTCTATTCTATTCTATTCTATTCTATTCTATTCTATTCTATTCTATTCTATTCTATTCTATTCTATTCTATTCTATTCTATTCTATTCTATTCTATTCTATTCTATTCTATTCTATTCTATTCTATTCTATTCTATTCTATTCTATTCTATTCTATTCTATTCTATTCTATTCTATTCTATTCTATTCTATTCTATTCTATTCTATTCTATTCTATTCTATTCTATTCTATTCTATTCTATTCTATTCTATTCTATTCTATTCTATTCTATTCTATTCTATTCTATTCTATTCTATTCTATTCTATTCTATTCTATTCTATTCTATTCTATTCTATTCTATTCTATTCTATTCTATTCTATTCTATTCTATTCTATTCTATTCTATTCTATTCTATTCTATTCTATTCTATTCTATTCTATTCTATTCTATTCTATTCTATTCTATTCTATTCTATTCTATTCTATTCTATCTATTCTATTCTATTCTATTCTATTCTATTCTATTCTATTCTATTCTATTCTATTCTATTCTATTCTATTCTATTCTATTCTATTCTATTCTATTCTATTCTATTCTATTCTATTCTATTCTATTCTATTCTATTCTATTCTATTCTATTCTATTCTATTCTATTCTATTCTATTCTATTCTATTCTATTCTATTCTATTTCTATTCTATTCTATTCTATTCTATTCTATTCTATTCTATTCTATTCTATTCTATTCTATTCTATTCTATTCTATTCTATTCTATTCTATTCTATTCTATTCTATTCTATTCTATTCTATTCTATTCTATTCTATTCTATTCTATTCTATTCTATTCTATTCTATTCTATTCTATTCTATTCTATTCTATTCTATTCTATTCTATTCTATTCTATTCTATTCTATTCTATTCTATTCTATTCTATTCTATTCTATTCTATTCTATTCTATTCTATTCTATTCTATTCTATTCTATTCTATTCTATTCTATTCTATTCTATTCTATTCTATTCTATTCTATCTATTCTATTCTATTCTATTCTATTCTATTCTATTCTATTCTATTCTATTCTATTCTATTCTATTCTATTCTATTCTATTCTATTCTATTCTATTCTATTCTATTCTATTCTATTCTATTCTATTCTATTCTATTCTATTCTATTCTATTCTATTCTATTCTATTCTATTCTATTCTATTCTATTCTATTCTATTCTATTCTATTCTATTCTATTCTATTCTATTCTATTCTATTCTATTCTATTCTATTCTATTCTATTCTATTCTATTCTATTCTATTCTATTCTATTCTATTCTATTCTATTCTATTCTATTCTATTCTATTCTATCTATTCTATTCTATTCTATTCTATTCTATTCTATTCTATTCTATTCTATTCTATTCTATTCTATTCTATTCTATTCTATTCTATTCTATTCTATTCTATTCTATTCTATTCTATTCTATTCTATTCTATTCTATTCTATTCTATTCTATTCTATTCTATTCTATTCTATTCTATTCTATTCTATTCTATTCTATTCTATTCTATTCTATTCTATTCTATTCTATTCTATTCTATTCTATTCTATTCTATTCTATTCTATTCTATTCTATTCTATTCTATTCTATCTATTCTATTCTATTCTATTCTATTCTATTCTATTCTATTCTATTCTATTCTATTCTATTCTATTCTATTCTATTCTATTCTATTCTATTCTATTCTATTCTATTCTATTCTATTCTATTCTATTCTATTCTATTCTATTCTATTCTATTCTATTCTATTCTATTCTATTCTATTCTATTCTATTCTATTCTATTCTATTCTATTCTATTCTATTCTATTCTATTCTATTCTATTCTATTCTATTCTATTCTATTCTATTCTATTCTATTCTATTCTATTCTATTCTATTCTATTCTATTCTATTCTATTCTATTCTATTCTATTCTATTCTATTCTATTCTATTCTATCTATTCTATTCTATTCTATTCTATTCTATTCTATTCTATTCTATTCTATTCTATTCTATTCTATTCTATTCTATTCTATTCTATTCTATTCTATTCTATTCTATTCTATTCTATTCTATTCTATTCTATTCTATTCTATTCTATTCTATTCTATTCTATTCTATTCTATTCTATTCTATTCTATTCTATTCTATTCTATTCTATTCTATTCTATTCTATTCTATTCTATTCTATTCTATTCTATTCTATTCTATTCTATTCTATTCTATTCTATTCTATTCTATTCTATTCTATTCTATTCTATTCTATTCTATTCTATTCTATTCTATTCTATTCTATTCTATTCTATTCTATTCTATTCTATTCTATTCTATTCTATTCTATTCTATTCTATTCTATTCTATTCTATTCTATTCTATTCTATTCTATTCTATTCTATTCTATTCTATTCTATTCTATTCTATTCTATTCTATTCTATTCTATTCTATTCTATTCTATTCTATTCTATTCTATTCTATTCTATTCTATTCTATTCTATTCTATCTATTCTATTCTATTCTATTCTATTCTATTCTATTCTATTCTATTCTATTCTATTCTATTCTATTCTATTCTATTCTATTCTATTCTATTCTATTCTATTCTATTCTATTCTATTCTATTCTATTCTATTCTATTCTATTCTATTCTATTCTATTCTATTCTATTCTATTCTATTCTATTCTATTCTATTCTATTCTATTCTATTCTATTCTATTCTATTCTATTCTATTCTATTCTATTCTATTCTATTCTATTCTATTCTATTCTATTCTATTCTATTCTATTCTATTCTATTCTATTCTATTCTATTCTATTCTATTCTATTCTATTCTATTCTATTCTATTCTATTCTATTCTATTCTATTCTATTCTATTCTATTCTATTCTATTCTATTCTATTCTATTCTATTCTATTCTATTCTATTCTATTCTATTCTATTCTATTCTATTCTATTCTATTCTATTCTATTCTATTCTATTCTATTCTATTCTATTCTATTCTATTCTATTCTATTCTATTCTATTCTATTCTATTCTATTCTATTCTATTCTATTCTATTCTATTCTATTCTATTCTATTCTATTCTATTCTATTCTATTCTATTCTATTCTATTCTATTCTATTCTATTCTATTCTATTCTATTCTATTCTATTCTATTCTATTCTATTCTATTCTATTCTATTCTATTCTATTCTATTCTATTCTATTCTATTCTATTCTATTCTATTCTATTCTATTCTATTCTATTCTATTCTATTCTATTCTATTCTATTCTATTCTATTCTATTCTATTCTATTCTATTCTATTCTATTCTATTCTATTCTATTCTATTCTATTCTATTCTATTCTATTCTATTCTATTCTATTCTATTCTATTCTATTCTATTCTATTCTATTCTATTCTATTCTATTCTATTCTATTCTATTCTATTCTATTCTATTCTATTCTATTCTATTCTATTTCTATTCTATTCTATTCTATTCTATTCTATTCTATTCTATTCTATTCTATTCTATTCTATTCTATTCTATTCTATTCTATTCTATTCTATTCTATTCTATTCTATTCTATTCTATTCTATTCTATTCTATTCTATTCTATTCTATTCTATTCTATTCTATTCTATTCTATTCTATTCTATTCTATTCTATTCTATTCTATTCTATTCTATTCTATTCTATTCTATTCTATTCTATTCTATTCTATTCTATTCTATTCTATTCTATTCTATTCTATTCTATTCTATTCTATTCTATTCTATTCTATTCTATTCTATTCTATTCTATTCTATTCTATTCTATTCTATTCTATTCTATTCTATTCTATTCTATTCTATTCTATTCTATTCTATTCTATTCTATTCTATTCTATTCTATTCT
Source organism: Chrysomela aeneicollis (assembly GCA_029955515.1). NCBI lineage: Eukaryota > Metazoa > Arthropoda > Insecta > Coleoptera > Chrysomelidae > Chrysomela > Chrysomela aeneicollis. Next base: position 527,800 of record JARUHQ010000008.1, read on the forward strand.
ATTCTATTCTATTCTATTCTATTCTATTCTATTCTATTCTATTCTATTCTATTCTATTCTATTCTATTCTATTCTATTCTATTCTATTCTATTCTATTCTATTCTATTCTATTCTATTCTATTCTATTCTATTCTATTCTATTCTATTCTATTCTATTCTATTCTATTCTATTCTATTCTATTCTATTCTATTCTATTCTATTCTATTCTATTCTATTCTATTCTATTCTATTCTATTCTATTCTATTCTATTCTATTCTATTCTATTCTATTCTATTCTATTCTATTCTATTCTATTCTATTCTATTCTATTCTATTCTATTCTATTCTATTCTATTCTATTCTATTCTATTCTATTCTATTCTATTCTATTCTATTCTATTCTATTCTATTCTATTCTATTCTATTCTATTCTATTCTATTCTATTCTATTCTATTCTATTCTATTCTATTCTATTCTATTCTATTCTATTCTATTCTATTCTATTCTATTCTATTCTATTCTATTCTATTCTATTCTATTCTATTCTATTCTATTCTATTCTATTCTATTCTATTCTATTCTATTCTATTCTATTCTATTCTATTCTATTCTATTCTATTCTATTCTATCTATTCTATTCTATTCTATTCTATTCTATTCTATTCTATTCTATTCTATTCTATTCTATTCTATTCTATTCTATTCTATTCTATTCTATTCTATTCTATTCTATTCTATTCTATTCTATTCTATTCTATTCTATTCTATTCTATTCTATTCTATTCTATTCTATTCTATTCTATTCTATTCTATTCTATTCTATTCTATTCTATTCTATTCTATTCTATTCTATTCTATTCTATTCTATTCTATTCTATTCTATTCTATTCTATTCTATTCTATTCTATTCTATTCTATTCTATTCTATTCTATTCTATTCTATTCTATTCTATTCTATTCTATTCTATTCTATTCTATTCTATTCTATTCTATTCTATTCTATTCTATTCTATTCTATTCTATTCTATTCTATTCTATTCTATTCTATTCTATTCTATTCTATTCTATTCTATTCTATTCTATTCTATTCTATTCTATTCTATTCTATTCTATTCTATTCTATTCTATTCTATTCTATTCTATTCTATTCTATTCTATTCTATTCTATTCTATTCTATTCTATTCTATTCTATTCTATTCTATTCTATTCTATTCTATTCTATTCTATTCTATTCTATTCTATTCTATTCTATTCTATTCTATTCTATTCTATTCTATTCTATTCTATTCTATTCTATTCTATTCTATTCTATTCTATTCTATTCTATTCTATTCTATTCTATTCTATTCTATTCTATTCTATTCTATTCTATTCTATTCTATTCTATTCTATTCTATTCTATTCTATTCTATTCTATTCTATTCTATTCTATTCTATTCTATTCTATTCTATTCTATTCTATTCTATTCTATCTATTCTATTCTATTCTATTCTATTCTATTCTATTCTATTCTATTCTATTCTATTCTATTCTATTCTATTCTATTCTATTCTATTCTATTCTATTCTATTCTATTCTATTCTATTCTATTCTATTCTATTCTATTCTATTCTATTCTATTCTATTCTATTCTATTCTATTCTATTCTATTCTATTCTATTCTATTCTATTCTATTCTATTCTATTCTATATTCTATTCTATTCTATTCTATTCTATTCTATTCTATTCTATTCTATTCTATTCTATTCTATTCTATTCTATTCTATTCTATTCTATTCTATTCTATTCTATTCTATTCTATTCTATTCTATTCTATTCTATTCTATTCTATTCTATTCTATTCTATTCTATTCTATTCTATTCTATTCTATTCTATTCTATTCTATTCTATTCTATTCTATTCTATTCTATTCTATTCTATTCTATTCTATTCTATTCTATTCTATTCTATTCTATTCTATTCTATTCTATTCTATTCTATTCTATTCTATTCTATTCTATTCTATTCTATTCTATTCTATTCTATTCTATTCTATTCTATTCTATTCTATTCTATTCTATTCTATTCTATTCTATTCTATTCTATTCTATTCTATTCTATTCTATTCTATTCTATTCTATTCTATTCTATTCTATTCTATTCTATTCTATTCTATTCTATTCTATTCTATTCTATTCTATTCTATTCTATTCTATTCTATTCTATTCTATTCTATTCTATTCTATTCTATTCTATTCTATTCTATTCTATTCTATTCTATTCTATTCTATTCTATTCTATTCTATTCTATTCTATTCTATTCTATTCTATTCTATTCTATTCTATTCTATTCTATTCTATTCTATTCTATTCTATTCTATTCTATTCTATTCTATTCTATTCTATTCTATTCTATTCTATTCTATTCTATTCTATTCTATTCTATTCTATTCTATTCTATTCTATTCTATTCTATTCTATTCTATTCTATTCTATTCTATTCTATTCTATTCTATTCTATTCTATTCTATTCTATTCTATTCTATTCTATTCTATTCTATTCTATTCTATTCTATTCTATTCTATTCTATTCTATTCTATTCTATTCTATTCTATTCTATTCTATTCTATTCTATTCTATTCTATTCTATTCTATTCTATTCTATTCTATTCTATTCTATTCTATTCTATTCTATTCTATTCTATTCTATTCTATTCTATTCTATTCTATTCTATTCTATTCTATTCTATTCTATTCTATTCTATTCTATTCTATTCTATTCTATTCTATTCTATTCTATTCTATTCTATTCTATTCTATTCTATTCTATTCTATTCTATTCTATTCTATTCTATTCTATTCTATTCTATTCTATTCTATTCTATTCTATTCTATTCTATTCTATTCTATTCTATTCTATTCTATTCTATTCTATTCTATTCTATTCTATTCTATTCTATTCTATTCTATTCTATTCTATTCTATTCTATTCTATTCTATTCTATTCTATTCTATTCTATTCTATTCTATTCTATTCTATTCTATTCTATTCTATTCTATTCTATTCTATTCTATTCTATTCTATTCTATTCTATTCTATTCTATTCTATTCTATTCTATTCTATTCTATTCTATTCTATTCTATTCTATTCTATTCTATTCTATTCTATTCTATTCTATTCTATTCTATTCTATTCTATTCTATTCTATTCTATTCTATTCTATTCTATTCTATTCTATTCTATTCTATTCTATTCTATTCTATTCTATTCTATTCTATTCTATTCTATTCTATTCTATTCTATTCTATTCTATTCTATTCTATTCTATTCTATTCTATTCTATTCTATTCTATTCTATTCTATTCTATTCTATTCTATTCTATTCTATTCTATTCTATTCTATTCTATTCTATTCTATTCTATTCTATTCTATTCTATTCTATTCTATTCTATTCTATTCTATTCTATTCTATTCTATTCTATTCTATTCTATTCTATTCTATTCTATTCTATTCTATTCTATTCTATTCTATTCTATTCTATTCTATTCTATTCTATTCTATTCTATTCTATTCTATTCTATTCTATTCTATTCTATTCTATTCTATTCTATTCTATTCTATTCTATTCTATTCTATTCTATTCTATTCTATTCTATTCTATTCTATTCTATTCTATTCTATTCTATTCTATTCTATTCTATTCTATTCTATTCTATTCTATTCTATTCTATTCTATTCTATTCTATTCTATTCTATTCTATTCTATTCTATTCTATTCTATTCTATTCTATTCTATTCTATTCTATTCTATTCTATTCTATTCTATTCTATTCTATTCTATTCTATTCTATTCTATTCTATTCTATTCTATTCTATTCTATTCTATTCTATTCTATTCTATTCTATTCTATTCTATTCTATTCTATTCTATTCTATTCTATTCTATTCTATTCTATTCTATTCTATTCTATTCTATTCTATTCTATTCTATTCTATTCTATTCTATTCTATTCTATTCTATTCTATTCTATTCTATTCTATTCTATTCTATTCTATTCTATTCTATTCTATTCTATTCTATTCTATTCTATTCTATTCTATTCTATTCTATTCTATTCTATTCTATTCTATTCTATTCTATTCTATTCTATTCTATTCTATTCTATTCTATTCTATTCTATTCTATTCTATTCTATTCTATTCTATTCTATTCTATTCTATTCTATTCTATTCTATTCTATTCTATTCTATTCTATTCTATTCTATTCTATTCTATTCTATTCTATTCTATTCTATTCTATTCTATTCTATTCTATTCTATTCTATTCTATTCTATTCTATTCTATTCTATTCTATTCTATTCTATTCTATTCTATTCTATTCTATTCTATTCTATTCTATTCTATTCTATTCTATTCTATTCTATTCTATTCTATTCTATTCTATTCTATTCTATTCTATTCTATTCTATTCTATTCTATTCTATTCTATTCTATTCTATTCTATTCTATTCTATTCTATTCTATTCTATTCTATTCTATTCTATTCTATTCTATTCTATTCTATTCTATTCTATTCTATTCTATTCTATTCTATTCTATTCTATTCTATTCTATTCTATTCTATTCTATTCTATTCTATTCTATTCTATTCTATTCTATTCTATTCTATTCTATTCTATTCTATTCTATTCTATTCTATTCTATTCTATTCTATTCTATTCTATTCTATTCTATTCTATTCTATTCTATTCTATTCTATTCTATTCTATTCTATTCTATTCTATTCTATTCTATTCTATTCTATTCTATTCTATTCTATTCTATTCTATTCTATTCTATTCTATTCTATTCTATTCTATTCTATTCTATTCTATTCTATTCTATTCTATTCTATTCTATTCTATTCTATTCTATTCTATTCTATTCTATTCTATTCTATTCTATTCTATTCTATTCTATTCTATTCTATTCTATTCTATTCTATTCTATTCTATTCTATTCTATTCTATTCTATTCTATTCTATTCTATTCTATTCTATTCTATTCTATTCTATTCTATTCTATTCTATTCTATTCTATTCTATTCTATTCTATTCTATTCTATTCTATTCTATTCTATTCTATTCTATTCTATTCTATTCTATTCTATTCTATTCTATTCTATTCTATTCTATTCTATTCTATTCTATTCTATTCTATTCTATTCTATTCTATTCTATTCTATTCTATTCTATTCTATTCTATTCTATTCTATTCTATTCTATTCTATTCTATTCTATTCTATTCTATTCTATTCTATTCTATTCTATTCTATTCTATTCTATTCTATTCTATTCTATTCTATTCTATTCTATTCTATTCTATTCTATTCTATTCTATTCTATTCTATTCTATTCTATTCTATTCTATTCTATTCTATTCTATTCTATTCTATTCTATTCTATTCTATTCTATTCTATTCTATTCTATTCTATTCTATTCTATTCTATTCTATTCTATTCTATTCTATTCTATTCTATTCTATTCTATTCTATTCTATTCTATTCTATTCTATTCTATTCTATTCTATTCTATTCTATTCTATTCTATTCTATTCTATTCTATTCTATTCTATTCTATTCTATTCTATTCTATTCTATTCTATTCTATTCTATTCTATTCTATTCTATTCTATTCTATTCTATTCTATTCTATTCTATTCTATTCTATTCTATTCTATTCTATTCTATTCTATTCTATTCTATTCTATTCTATTCTATTCTATTCTATTCTATTCTATTCTATTCTATTCTATTCTATTCTATTCTATTCTATTCTATTCTATTCTATTCTATTCTATTCTATTCTATTCTATTCTATTCTATTCTATTCTATTCTATTCTATTCTATTCTATTCTATTCTATTCTATTCTATTCTATTCTATTCTATTCTATTCTATTCTATTCTATTCTATTCTATTCTATTCTATTCTATTCTATTCTATTCTATTCTATTCTATTCTATTCTATTCTATTCTATTCTATTCTATTCTATTCTATTCTATTCTATTCTATTCTATTCTATTCTATTCTATTCTATTCTATTCTATTCTATTCTATTCTATTCTATTCTATTCTATTCTATTCTATTCTATTCTTCTATTCTATTCTATTCTATTCTATTCTATTCTATTCTATTCTATTCTATTCTATTCTATTCTATTCTATTCTATTCTATTCTATTCTATTCTATTCTATTCTATTCTATTCTATTCTATTCTATTCTATTCTATTCTATTCTATTCTATTCTATTCTATTCTATTCTATTCTATTCTATTCTATTCTATTCTATTCTATTCTATTCTATTCTATTCTATTCTATTCTATTCTATTCTATTCTATTCTATTCTATTCTATTCTATTCTATTCTATTCTATTCTATTCTATTCTATTCTATTCTATTCTATTCTATTCTATTCTATTCTATTCTATTCTATTCTATTCTATTCTATTCTATTCTATTCTATTCTATTCTATTCTATTCTATTCTATTCTATTCTATTCTATTCTATTCTATTCTATTCTATTCTATTCTATTCTATTCTATTCTATTCTATTCTATTCTATTCTATTCTATTCTATTCTATTCTATTCTATTCTATTCTATTCTATTCTATTCTATTCTATTCTATTCTATTCTATTCTATTCTATTCTATTCTATTCTATTCTATTCTATTCTATTCTATTCTATTCTATTCTATTCTATTCTATTCTATTCTATTCTATTCTATTCTATTCTATTCTATTCTATTCTATTCTATTCTATTCTATTCTATTCTATTCTATTCTATTCTATTCTATTCTATTCTATTCTATTCTATTCTATTCTATTCTATTCTATTCTATTCTATTCTATTCTATTCTATTCTATTCTATTCTATTCTATTCTATTCTATTCTATTCTATTCTATTCTATTCTATTCTATTCTATTCTATTCTATTCTATTCTATTCTATTCTATTCTATTCTATTCTATTCTATTCTATTCTATTCTATTCTATTCTATTCTATTCTATTCTATTCTATTCTATTCTATTCTATTCTATTCTATTCTATTCTATTCTATTCTATTCTATTCTATTCTATTCTATTCTATTCTATTCTATTCTATTCTATTCTATTCTATTCTATTCTATTCTATTCTATTCTATTCTATTCTATTCTATTCTATTCTATTCTATTCTATTCTATTCTATTCTATTCTATTCTATTCTATTCTATTCTATTCTATTCTATTCTATTCTATTCTATTCTATTCTATTCTATTCTATTCTATTCTATTCTATTCTATTCTATTCTATTCTATTCTATTCTATTCTATTCTATTCTATTCTATTCTATTCTATTCTATTCTATTCTATTCTATTCTATTCTATTCTATTCTATTCTATTCTATTCTATTCTATTCTATTCTATTCTATTCTATTCTATTCTATTCTATTCTATTCTATTCTATTCTATTCTATTCTATTCTATTCTATTCTATTCTATTCTATTCTATTCTATTCTATTCTATTCTATTCTATTCTATTCTATTCTATTCTATTCTATTCTATTCTATTCTATTCTATTCTATTCTATTCTATTCTATTCTATTCTATTCTATTCTATTCTATTCTATTCTATTCTATTCTATTCTATTCTATTCTATTCTATTCTATTCTATTTCTATTCTATTCTATTCTATTCTATTCTATTCTATTCTATTCTATTCTATTCTATTCTATTCTATTCTATTCTATTCTATTCTATTCTATTCTATTCTATTCTATTCTATTCTATTCTATTCTATTCTATTCTATTCTATTCTATTCTATTCTATTCTATTCTATTCTATTCTATTCTATTCTATTCTATTCTATTCTATTCTATTCTATTCTATTCTATTCTATTCTATTCTATTCTATTCTATTCTATTCTATTCTATTCTATTCTATTCTATTCTATTCTATTCTATTCTATTCTATTCTATTCTATTCTATTCTATTCTATTCTATTCTATTCTATTCTATTCTATTCTATTCTATTCTATTCTATTCTATTCTATTCTATTCTATTCTATTCTATTCTATTCTATTCTATTCTATATTCTATTCTATTCTATTCTATTCTATTCTATTCTATTCTATTCTATTCTATTCTATTCTATTCTATTCTATTCTATTCTATTCTATTCTATTCTATTCTATTCTATTCTATTCTATTCTATTCTATTCTATTCTATTCTATTCTATTCTATTCTATCTATTCTATTCTATTCTATTCTATTCTATTCTATTCTATTCTATCTATTCTATTCTATTCTATTCTATTCTATTCTATTCTATTCTATTCTATTCTATTCTATTCTATTCTATTCTATTCTATTCTATTCTATTCTATTCTATTCTATTCTATTCTATTCTATTCTATTCTATTCTATTCTATTCTATTCTATTCTATTCTATTCTATTCTATTCTATTCTATTCTATTCTATTCTATTCTATTCTATTCTATTCTATTCTATTCTATTCTATTCTATTCTATTCTATTCTATTCTATTCTATTCTATTCTATTCTATTCTATTCTATTCTATTCTATTCTATTCTATTCTATTCTATATAGTATGTCTAACCAGGTAACTGTTCTTCCGTTATACATACGAGCAACCGAATCGAACAGAAGGTTGAATGGATAGACTGAACAATCATCGTATCTGGATTGTTTTTGATTATATCATATAGTATGTCTTACCAGGTGACTGTTCTTCCGTTATACATACGAGCAACCGAATCGAACATAAGATTGAATGGATAGATTGAACAATTATTGTATCTGGGTTGTATTCGAATATATCGTTATGCTGTATAAATAGTTAAGCCTACCATGTAACGGTTCTTTCGTTACACATACGAGCGACTGGATCGTGAGAAAGGTTGAATGGATACACTGAACAATCATCGTATCTGGGTTGTATTCGATTATATCGTGATGATGATTATATAGTATGTCTAACCAAGTAACTGTTCTTCCGTTATACATACGAGCAACCGAATCGAACATAAGGTTGAATGGATAGATTGAACAATCATTGTATCTGGGTTGTATCCGATTATATCGTTATGCTGTATATTTAGTTACACCTACCATGTAACGGTTCATTCGTTACACATACGAGCGTCTGAATCGAACAGAAGGTTGGATGGTTAGACGAAACGGTAATTGTATCTGAGTTGTATTCGATGATATCGTGATGATGTTTCTATAGCAATACTCACCAGGTAACTGTTCTTCCGTTTTACATACGAACGACCGAATCGAACAGGAGAATGAATAGATAAATAGAACAATCATCGTATCTGGGTTGTAATCGATTATATCGTGATGATGTTTATAAAGTTATACTCACCAGGTACCTGTTCTCCAGTTATTCATGAGAGCGACTGAACTGAACATAAGGTTGAATGGATAGACTGAACAATCATCGTATCTGGGTTGTATTCGATTATATCGTGATGATATAGTAATACTCACCAGGTTAATATACTTCCTTCATAAATACAAGCGATTCAATTGAACAGAAGGTTGAATGGATAGACTGAATAATCATCGTATCTGGGTTGTATTCGATAATATCTTGATGTTGTATATATAGTAAACTCAACTGGTAACTGTTCGTTCGTTCTACATACGAGCGACCGAATCGAACAGAAGGTTGAATGGGTAGACTAAACGATCATTGTATCTGGGTTGTATCCGATTATATCGTGATGCTGTATATATAGTTATACTTACAAGGTAACGGTTTTTCCGTTAAACATACAAGCGACTGGATCGAACAGGAGGATGGGTGGATGGACGGAACGAACATTGTATCTTAGTTGTATTCGATTATATCGTGATAAAGTTCATATAGTATTACTCACCAGGAAACTGTTATTTCGTTATACATACCAGCGACCGAATCGAACAGAAGGTTGAATTTATAGAATAAACAATCATTGTATCTGGGTTGTATCCGATAGTATCGTGATGCTGTATATATAGTTATACTCACCAGGTGACGGTACTTCCGTTATACATACAAGCGACCGAATCGAACATAAGATTTAATGGATAAACCAAACGATCATTGTATCTGGGTTGTATGCGATTATATCGTGATGCAGTATACTTCTGTTACACATACAGGCGACTGAATCGAACAGGAAATTGAATGGATGGACGGAACGATTATTGTATTTGAGATATATTCGATTATGTCGTGATGATGTTGATATAGTAATACTAACCAGGTAACTGTTCTTCCGTTATACATACGAGCAACCGAATCAAACATAAGGTTGAATGGATAGATTGAACAATCATTGTATTTGCGTTGTATCCGATTATATCGTTATGCTGTTTATTCAGTTTCACCTACCATGTAACGGTTCATTCGTTACAAATACGGGCGTCTGAATCGAACAGAAGGTTGGATGGTTAGACGGAACGGTAATTGTATCTGAGTTGTATTCGATGATATCGTGATGATGTTTCTATAGTAATACTCACCAGGTAACTGTTCTTCCGTTTTACATACGAACGACCGAATCGAACAGGAGAATGAATAGATAAAAAGAACAATCATCGTATCTGGGTTGTAATCGATTATATCGTGATGATGTTTATAAAGTTATACTCACCAGGTACCTGTTCTCCAGTTATTCATGAGAGCAACTGAACTGAACATAAGGTTGAATGGATAGACTGAACAATCATCGTATCTGGGTTGTATTCGATTATATCGTGATGATATAGTAATACTCACCAGGTTAATATACTTCCTTCATAAATACAAGCGATTCAATTGAACAGAAGGTTGAATGGATAGACTGAATAATCATCGTATCTGGGTTGTATTCGATAATATCTTGATGTTGTATATATAGTAAACTCAACTGGTAACTGTTCGTTCGTTCTACATACGAGCGACCGAATCGAACAGAAGGTTGAATGGGTAGACTAAACGATCATTGTATCTGGGTTGTATCCGATTATATCGTGATGCTGTATATATAGTTATACTTACTAGGTAACGGTTTTTCCGTTAAACATACAAGCGACTGGATCGAACAGGAGGATGGGTGGATGGACGGAACGAACATTGTATCTTAGTTGTATTCGATTATATCGTGATAAAGTTCATATAGTATTACTCACCAGGAAACTGTTATTTCGTTATACATACCAGCGACCGAATCGAACAGAAGGTTGAATTTATAGAATAAACAATCATTGTATCTAGGTTGTATCCGATAGTATCGTGATGCTGTATATATAGTTATACTCACCAGGTGACGGTACTTCCGTTATACATACAAGCGACCGAATCGAACATAAGATTTAATGGATAAACCAAACGATCATTGTATCTGGGTTGTATGCGATTATATCGTGATGCAGTATACTTCTGTTACACATACAGGCGACTGAATCGAACAGGAAATTGAATGGATGGACGGAACGATTATTGTATTTGAGATATATTCGATTATGTCGTGATGATGTTGATATAGTAATACTAACCAGGTAACTGTTCTTCCGTTATACATACGAGCAACCGAATCAAACATAAGGTTGAATGGATAGATTGAACAATCATTGTATTTGCGTTGTATCCGATTATATCGTTATGCTGTTTATTCAGTTTCACCTACCATGTAACGGTTCATTCGTTACAAATACGAGCGTCTGAATCGAACAGAAGGTTGGATGGTTAGACGGAACGGTAATTGTATCTGAGTTGTATTCGATGATATCGTGATGATGTTTCTATAGCAATACTCACCTGGTAACTGTTCTTCCGTTTCACATACGAACGACCAAATCGAACAGGAGAATGAATGGATAAATAGAACAATCATCGTATCTGGGTTGTAATCGATTATATCGTGATGATGTTTATAAAGTTATACTCACCAGGTAACTGTTCTCCAGTTATTCATGAGAGCGACTGAACCGAACAGAAGGTTGAATGGATAGACTGAACAATCATCGTATCTGGGTTGTATTCGATTATATCGTGATGATATAGTAATACTCACCAGGTAAATATACTTCCTTCATAAATACAAGCGACTCAATTGAACAGAAGGTTGAATGGATAGACTGAATAATCATCGTATCTGGGTTGTATTCGATAATATCTTGATGTTGTATATATAGTAAACTCAACTGGTAACTGTTCGTTCGTTCTACATACGAGCGACCGCATCGAACAGAAGGTTGAATGGGTAGACTAAACGATCATTGTATCTGGGTTGTATACGATTATATCGTGATGCTTTATATACTCACCAGGTAACTGTTATTTCGTTATACATTCTAGCGACCGAATCGGACAGAAGGTTGAATGGATAGAATAAACAATCATTGTATCTAGGTTGTATCCGATAATATCGTGATGCTGTATATATAGTAATACTCACCAGGTGACGGTACTTCCATTATACATACAAGCGACCGAATCGGACAGAAGGTTGAATGGATAGACCAAACGATCATTGTATCTGGGTTGTATGCGATTATATCGTGATGCAGTATATATAGTTATACGCATGAGGTTACGGTCCTTCCGTTACTTATACAAGCGACTGAATCGAACAGAAGGTTGAATGAAAAGACTGAACAATCCTTGTTTTTATGTTGTATCCGATTATATCGTGATGCTGTATATATAGTTATACTTACCAGGTAACTGTTCTTCCTTCATAAATACAAGCGACTAAATTAAACAGAAGGTTGAATAGTAGGACGATACGATAATTGTATCTGAGTTGTATTCGATGATATCGTGATGATGTTTATATAGCAATACTCACCAGGTAACTGTTCTTCCGTTTTTCATACGAGCGACCGAATCGAACAGAAGGTTTATATAGGTATACTCACCAGGTAACTGTTCTCCAGTTATATATAAGAGCGACAGAATTGAAAGGAAGGTTGAATGGATAGACTAAATAATCATCGTATCTGGGTTGTATTCGATTAAATCGTAATGCTATATATATAGTTATACTTACCAGGTAACGGTTCATCTATAACACATACGACCGACCGAATCGAACAGGAGGTTGAATGGATAGATTGAACTCATCCTATCTGGGTATCATTCGATTATATCGTGTTGATGTTCATATAGTTATACTCACCAGGTCCTTCATAAATACAAGCGACTGAATTGAACAGAAGATTGAATAGATAGACGAAACGATAATTGTATCTGAGTTGTATTCGATGATATCGTGATGATGTTCATATAGCAATACTCACCAGGTAACTGTTCTTCCGTTTAACATACGAACTACCGAATCGAACAGGAGATTGAATGGATAGGCTGTATCCGATTATATCGTTATGCTGTATATTAAGTTACACCTACCATGTGACGGTTCTCTCGTTACACATACGAGCGTCTGAATCGAACAGAAGGTTGGATGGTTAGACGGAACGGTAATTGTATCTGAGTTGTATTCGATTATATCGTGATGCCGTTCATATAGAAATACTCACCAGGTTACTGTTCTTCCATTATATATACGAGCAACCGAATCGAACAGAAGGTTGTATGGATAGTATCTGGGTTGTATTCGATTATAATGTTATGCTGTGTATATAGTTATACTCACTAGGTATTTCGGTATTTCCGTTATACATACGAGCGGCCGAAACGAACAGAAAGTTGAATTGATAGACTGAACAATCATTGTATCTGGGTGGTATCCGATTATATCGCAATACTGTATACCCAGGGACGTCCATTTTATGTCCATTTTGGGTCCGAACGTCCAGGACCTAGTTTAGACGTTTTGGGGACGTACATGCGTGGACGTTTCTGAGAAAACTTCGTTTTTTTTCAGATATAAATGTGATTCATTTCTGCTTCGAGATACAAATGCGATATCAATAAATTAAATGGTAAATATCAGCTGTTGGTATCGTTTCCCTCATCACTGCTCATACATAAAAAGTTACCAACTTCGAAGATGCGATATATAGAAATCGCTTCATCAAATTCCATATAAATTTGAGATACATGAATGAGTATGTCGAAATGAGAACTCAAAAAACCCCAAAGTTGAAAAAATATATAACATTTGGAATCCTGTTGGAAACCATGACTCCTAGAAGTGGTTTAGATTCCAGCATAAGCTGATGTTGGTCTCGCTTCTTCCACCCGTATGAATTTGAATCATGGGGAGTTCCCAAACTCGAAATTGCGATATATAATTACATATACTTATTATAAATATTAGACATCAATAATAATGAAACATATATATATGAATCATTCAAAATTATTGTTGTTCAAATCTCATTCATTATTACGAATAGATGAATCAATAAGGAGACAGCAGCTACCATACAAGGCAGATTAAGATTTGATAACGGGAGTCAAGCAAAGTCAGGCGAGGATAGAATTTGGATGGGTGACCGTATAAATCGAATGGCTCTTTTTATTGTACTTGGACCTATTATGGACGTCCCCAAGACATCCTGATTAGTAACAATGGACGTCCCCAAAACGTCCATAAGACGTCGGTCGTCCGGAAATGGACGTTTTTAAGACGTCTCGAATGTCCAGAGTTGACGTTTTCAAAATGTCCATAAGACCTACTTGTGCTGACTGGGTAAATAGTGATATTAACCAGGTTACGGTTTATCTGTAACACATACGACCGACCGAATCGAACAGAAGGTTGAATGGATAGATTGAACTCATCGTATCTGGGTATCATTCGATTATATCGTGATGATGTTTATATAGTTATACTCACCAGGTCCTTCATAAATACAAGCGACTAAATTGTACAGAAGGTTGAAAGATAGACGAAACGATAATTGTATCTGAGTTGTATTCGATGATATCGTGATGATGTTTATATAGCAATACTCATCAGGTAACTGTTCTTCCGTTTTACATACGAACGAACGAATCGAACAGGAGATTGAATGGATAGATAGAACAATCATCGTATCTGGGTTGTATTCGATTATATCGTGATGATTATCATATAGTATGTCTAACCATGTAACTGTTCCCCAGTTATACATAAGAGCGACTGAACTGAACAGAAGGTTGAATGGATAGACTGAACAATGATCGTATCTGGGTTGTATTCAATAGCAGAAAACTTTTTTTCAACTATCTTTCCTTCGGATGTACATACACACCTCATTATTATTACGAGGAGAAGAATCACAATCAATTATTCATTGCAGGCTTTTATTGTTAATTCATGCAATGACATCGAAAGACATGGATTTTACAACATTGTATTTAATTCATTCATAAATTCTTCCTTATTCGAGAGTGTTTTACCGCATCTATATACAAGTCAAGTAAAAAATGAAGATAACACGAAATATTGTTGTATTGCAATTCTTTTAATTTCAAGTGAAATACAACATGAAAAATAGATCATGAATTCAACACTCGCAAACAATTTGAGAGCATCAAAAATGTTTTTAAAATTGTAGTAATTACCCAATGGATAAAAATAGCTTTCAGGAATCTCTTTATCCACGAAAAGAAAAATTAATTCTAATGAAAGCAGTATAGTAATTGGGTAGCTGATTGAACATATTTTTTTTATACATTTTGAATCAGGTAGATATTGCATTGTGAATTACGCTTGCATTAGATCATTCAGAAGGTGCGGAATCACAATCAATTATTCATTGCAGGCTTTTATTGTTAATTCATGCAATGACATCGAAAGGCATGGATTTTACAACATTGTATTTAATTCATTCATAAATTCTTCCTCAATCGAGAGTGTTCTAACGTACCTATACAAATCAAGTAAAAAATGAAGATAACACGAAATATTGTTGAATTGCAATTCTTTTAATTTCAAATGAAATACAACATAAAAAATAGATCATGAATTCAACACTCGCAAACAATTTGATAGCATCAAAAATGTTTTTAAAATTGTACCAATTACCCAATGGATAAAAATTGCTTTCAGGAATCTCGTTATCCACGGAAAGAAAAATTTATTCTAATGAAAATAGTAATTGGGTAGCTGATTGAACATATTTTTTTATACATTTTAAATCAGGTAGATATTGCATTGTGAATTACGCTTGCATTGGATCATTCAGAAGGTGCGCAATCTAATACGCGACAATTCATTATTCTATGATGATCAATGAGATCATTCGAAGAGGCGCGCAAAAATGTATTGTCACTTCTGGTGAAAAATCCAACCTGATAACCGGGGGACCAAGGGGGGTGTCTGGAAGACTGCATGTTCTTTTCCACTCAACGTCGATAATGATAGAAAATAATATTTTTTCTCTTCACCCTAGAATGATAATTTCATATCGATAGATATTGCATTGTGAATTACGCCTGCATTAGATCATTCAGAAGGTGCAGAATCTATTACGCGACAATTCAATTTATTTCATGATAATCAATGAGATCATTCGAAGAGGCGCGCAACAATGTATTGTAACTTCTGGTGAAAAATACAACCTGATAACCGGGGGACCAAGGGGGGTGTCCGAAAGACTGCATGTTCTTTTCCTTTCAACGTCGATGATGATGAACTCGATCAAGGGGTGAAATCCTACATGATAACCGGGGGACCATCATCGGGGTGTCCGAAAGACTCCAACGTCGATGATGTAGCATTTAAACGAGTTAAAACGCGGATTACTCACTGAGGTGTGGGCGATGAATTGATTATACGATTCATCATTGTTATGATGCAACAATGTATTATTCATCCATACGTCAGATCTTTTCTGGCTCAAGAAGTGTAAGGATGAAATCCTACGAAAATATAATAATGGGGTGCCTACGGGGTGTCGCGAAGACTGCATGACGTAGCTGTTCTTCTGTTTACTATCCAGAAGCTCTGCAACATCGATTGCTTCTTGGAAATGAACTGGATGGCCGTTTGAGCTAGGATGGATGTAGCATTTTTTTGAGCCAGAAAAGACCTGACGTATCTACTTGGTTTGTATTCGATTATATCGTGATGATGTTCATATAGTGATAGTCACCAGGTAAATGTTCTTCCGTTATACATACGAGCGACTAAATCGAACAGAAGGTTGAATGGATAGACTGATCAATCATCGTATCTGTAATCTATTCGTTTATATGATTGTTTATATAGTGATACTCACCAGATAACAACTTTTTCGTTATATATACGAGCGACCGAATTGTCCAGAAGGTTGAGTTTATAGATTGAATCATAATCGTATCTGGGTTTTATTCGATTATATCGTGATGATGTTCATATAGTGAATTTTATAACTCGTTTCAAGTTTGGGGTTTTAAAAAACTTTTATTTTCAAAACGGTTATACAAGGTATGTATGATGTGAGCAGTACGAATATAAAGTCAAGACTAACTACATGAGAAATGAACTATGGAAAAGGTGAAATAAAAATGCTGATTCAATTCCGAGAATTTCTCTCGCATCTCGTGGGAACGAAAAGTGCTGAGTTGCGGAATTGATGATGTAGCTTCTTTTCCATGGTTTCATTGAATAGGTGGATCCCAGAAGGATCCATACACGGGGTGGATCCATCACTCGTCGTCGTCTTCGGTCCTTGGATATGGGTGAACTCTTTTGGTGGGTTGTCTTGGTTTTTCAGGTACCTCACTTGGTGCCTCTTGATGTACGGTGGGTTTTGGTACGGAGCGTCTGGACCGGTATCGGTATATCATTCCGAGAATTGATATAGCTATCAATAATATATAGATAGGTGTGGCCTAAATATAGGATATATCTTGCTTCAGATTCTTCAGAGTCACCTGGTGGATCTTCTGCTGCTCTTTTTGGATTTGATGTAATTGATCCAAGGGTATGTTGTGAAGGACTAACTCTTGTCGATGTGTACGAGCTGTTGTGTTGGGAATTTTCACAGCAGGTAATAGTAGGGGTTGGCCGCTGATTGTCTCTCCGTTCTTCAGGTAGGTATTTTGAGACGTTAGGAAGTTACATCCAGATGGAACTTCGATGAAGTAGGTTCCTCTGAGAATTGTCAGATCGCTTTTCTGACATTCGGTTTTGATTTTCGTATCTTCGTGAAATGTGGCTATGTAGTGTGCGGCATTGATTTGTTCAACGAATTCTTCTTCACAGGATGTCGTTTCTTTCGCTTTCAATTGAAGAAGTTGGTATATGCAGTCCTTTTGATTGAAGTGCTGTTGGAGTTTTCCAATATTGCAGTAATATATTGGGTGTGTATTTCTGCATTCGGTATCTTGATACTGGTAGAGGTTTTCGTTCATAGCCAGAAAGGTTTTGGTAGGTATCAGAATAGTATTTGTTTTAGTGGGGATCTAGTATAGATGGAAATATGAATAGGTTTCGGAAAACATTATTGGAAAGTGAATGATGAAGACAATTTTATCGTTTGAATTATAGGATTTGATTTCTAAAATTCCATAGTATTTGTGTGAAGTAGAATTATCATTACCAAATATAAGTTGATTTGGTTGATGGTGGCGTAGAACTATTTGAATGATTGATTCTAAATCTTCTATTTTCAAAATACAAGTATGAATGATTTTCAATCTTGCAAAGGTGATAGCATTCTCCAAATTATAGAGTATTTGCAATAGGATATTTAGTATTGCTCCTAACTGATCTAAGTCAATTTTCGCTGAGATGTAACTATCAAAGTCGAATAAAATTTTGTCCAGCCTTTATCAAGTTCGTTGATTTTATCTGATATTTGATTCTCGTTTTGTTTGATCATTGTTAGAGATTTCTCATAATCATTTATTACCTTCTTCGTTAATGAGATCTGTTTGTTCAAAGTTATTGCTATGTTTTCTTCATTGGTTTCAAGGGTTGTGATAGCGTCGTCATATCTCCTGCCATCATCGGCGTCTAGATTACCGGAAATACTTTCGAAGATGGTAACTAAGCCGTCAATAAGTCCTCTTTTAACTCTTTTACTCGGATGTGAGGAATTAAATTTTCATCTAGCAGGATTGAGATTGAAAAGAATGGCGTTATCTATATTTTTCAATTCGATATAGTATAGAGGGTGTCGACTTTGAATAATTCTTCAGATAGATTCATATTGATTGGTTAATTTTAGTAACTCGGTCTCGATTGGGTTGAGGTCAAAGTAGTGGATGAACGTGTGATGAGTGGCCTTCAATTTGGCATCACCTAGCTTATATGGTAGGATTCCGGGATTAAAATCCAAGCTGGTAATCCTAATTTCCTGAGCATTGTTCGCTTTCAGAGCGAGAAGCGTCCTGTAATGTGATACGTTTTTGATTAGATACTGGTCTTTTCAGATTGTTTTTGTGGTAAGTGGTGGTTAGAGGAATAAGTTTTGTTTTGTTTTTGTTTTGCCTTGCGCATTGTTGTCGTTGAAATATTAATTTCTTGATTTTTCTCCAGAGGGTGATATTTGAATCTAGGACTTGCTTTATTACGAGCTCTGGTTTTGTGGTAAACTTAGGTGTCTGGCTGATGAGTTAGTGGCTCGTGTCTATTTTGATTAACTCTTGCTAACACTTTATCTTTTTGCTCTGTCAGCTGTTTATTGAGTTTTTTGTAAATTTCTTTGGTGCATTCTTTATGTTGGTCTATATAATTGCTATATAATTCTTCTTGGATATCGATGTCGAAAGGACTATTTGAATCGAGGTGTCCATTAATGATATCTATAGGGCGCTGTATGGTTGCTAAATGAATGGCATGGTTATAACCAAGTATTGCATAAGGCATCTGATCTAAAATATTCAAACCTTTTTTCGTCTCTCCAATAATTCTAAGGTGCTCAATGATCGTGGAATAGAACCTCACTATTTAACTATATGAATTGGGGTTTAGCGCTGTATGGATATCGATTTTGTGTAATGCAGCGAATTCTTTGATAATTGTATTTTTCAGTTCAGTTCCTTGGTCTAAAACAAGTAGTTTAGGAGTACCATGGTGTGTCATGAATGTTAAGAACGCTTTTGCGATGTGAATAGCAGTTAATCCAGTAAGTGGGTATGCTTGCGCGTATTTTGAGAACTTATCTATTATTGTGAGGAATTTTTGACCTTTGATCGTGAAAACATCTCCATGAACTATTTCGAATGGTTTGTTTGGTGTTGGTGTTAGTTCAAATTTTTGTTTTGGTGGATTTCTGTCATATTTCATTCTTTGACACAACTCGCAATTATTTATGTATTTTGTGACTGTACCCCTGATATTGGGCCAATAAAAGCGTCTCTTTATTTGGGCTTCTGTTTCTATAATCCCACGGTGATTGGTTTTTCCCTCGTGACACATTTTTACGAATTCGTCACGAGAATCTAATGAGAATACATCTTCCAGAACATTATTACACAAAATTAATTTGAATGCGGAATTGTTGAATGTGTTTTTCCGTATTTGGCAGAACTTCGGGATGAAATCTTTACTGTCCAAATTAATCGCGAAAGTTTTGTTAGTCGTTGTGAATTCTTTGAATGTTTTTATCACCTCCCCTTCAAAATTTTGTTTTGAAATTGGAATTGTTGTTCTCTTCCTATTTTCGAATAAGCGTTCAATTTTTGGGAGTTCCGGTGAATGTAAAACTACCTTGAGAGATATTTGATTTTTGAAATTATTGATTGCGGTTTCAGAAATAGGAACTTCAAGTATGGGATTTTCATGACTTGTGTGTATGGTTTCATTATCATCTTCTTCGTTTATGTCGTTGACATTGGGGTTGACATCATCCAAATTTGGGCTTTCGTCAATATTTCCAGCTACTGATTCTGCATCATTTTCGATATTATTATCATGATCGTGTATAGTGTTATTAAGCGATGTTGATGCTTGTGGTTAATTTGAGAGTGATTTGTAATGTCGTTAGTGTTGGTCTCATTGATTTTTATTCGAGAGAGGGCATCTGCGTTCGAGTTCAACGAACCCTTTTTGTATTGGATGGTATAATCATACTCGTTCAATTTGAGTCTCCATCTGGTGAGTCTTGCACTTGGAGCTTTTATTGAAAAAAGCCAGTGAAGAGGTTTATGGTCGCAGAATATTGTGAATTTTCGGCCATAAAGATATGGACGAAAATATTTGGTAGCCCAAATAAATGCAAGAAGTTCTCTCTCGATTGTGCTATGGTTTTGCTCTGCTTGATCGAGTGTCCTAGATGCGTAAGCCTTTGGCTTGTCTTGACCAACCGGACCTTGTGACAGTACAGCTTCAAGGGCATATTGACTCGCATGAGTACAAAGGTTGAAAGATTTCGTGAAGTCGGGGTATTGGAGAATTGGATTATTTGTTAATAGTTCCTAACACGTTTCGAAACATTGCATATATTCTGAGTTAAGCTCGATTTTTGCTCCTTTCTTTAAACAAGATGTTAGGGGTTTTGTAATTTTGGAGAAGTCTGGAATGAATTTACGGTAATAACCCAGAAGACCTAGGAAGCTTTTTATTTCCTTGGTGGTCTTAGGAAATGGAAATCTTCTTATCGCGATTATTTTGTCAGGGTTTGGTCGTATACCCTCCGTGGTGATCACATGACCTAGATAGGCGGTTTCTTTCTTTAAAAATTCCGACTTATCCATTTGAATTTTGAAAAAATTGGTTTCGCGTAGACGATTGAATGCTTTCTTCAGATTTGAAATGTGCTCTTGAAGAGATGAAGAAAAGATTATAATATCATTAAGATAAACGAGACAAATTTCATTTTGGAGTCCTCTCAAAATGTAGTCCATTAGCCTTTGGAAGGTAGCAGGAGCATTTTTGAGGCCAAAAGGCATTCGTAGGTATTCATAATGCCCATTTTCGACATTGAATGCTGTTTTTGGGATGTCATCTGGACTCATCTCAATTTGGTGAAACCCGCTAGCCAAATCTAAGGTGGATAAATAGTTACACTTGCCAAGTTTGTCCAAGACGTCGGTGATATTTGGTGTCGGGTAGCGATCGTCGATAGTTTTTTCATTTACTTTTCTATAGTCTACCACGATACGCCACTTCAATTTACCGGAAGCGTCGGCCTTTTTTGGGACTACCCAGATGCGGGAGGACCATGGTGAATTGCTTGGTCTTATTATATTTTGTTGGAGAATTTTTTGAATCTGTGAATTAACTTCGGCTTTGTGAACAAACGGGTATCTATATGATTTCGTATAAACGGGAATTTCGTCGGTTGTTTGAATTCTGTGTTTTACTTGGTTCGTGAAAGATAAGTTATTTTCGTCCGTATGAAATATATCTGCATATTTTCTACACAATAGGAGAATATGATATTTTTCTTCCTAATACATGTGGTCCGTTCTAATTAAACTGTCTATATCACATTTACTACTGATTTCTGATATCGGCTGAATATTCATATGATAAAATTCAAATTTATTCTGAACTGGATAGGTCTTAATTGGATGTAAGATCGTGAAGTTTGTATCATCACTCGACAAAAGTCCAACCATTCGTTGATATTGACAAGGTTTCTGGTATTGTGCAATTTTGAATGATTTGTTCGGGAATGATGATTTAGCCAGATTGACTGGTAACAGGAATTCTTATTTTTGTCACTGTATTTCCAGGCAGAAATTTTTCATAAAATATTGTTGGATTCGCATTGAAATATTTGATTGGAATGCATGCGTTGGGAGTCGAGAGCTTCAAATTTGAAAAGTCTACATTGGCATTCAATATTTTTATGATGTCGATTCCTAGAAGACCATCGAAAACATTATGGAACTTGTTTGCATAGAATTTGAAATTTTTGCCTTCATTGAATTCTTGGAAAGCTGGTATGTTTACAGAAATGTTGTATTTAGAAGACGCAAATGAAGTGGAGACCACAAATAGATCATTCATTTTATATTAGGAAAAATTTTTGTTAACAATAATAGGATCTAAAAATGATTTCGCCCCTGTATCTATTAATAATTTCAGGGTTGGATTTTCGATAGTAATGTAAGGCAATTGCCGATCTTCAAAAGATGTATGAAATTCAATTACGTCTCTGGATTTGGAGCAGATTCCAACTGAAAATCCACGGATTCCTCGAAATATTCGGGATTTTCCAAATAATCGTACTCATTTTCGATTTGACCCTCCATCTGATTTCGGAAATTTTCATCAGGCATATCTAAATGGTTGGTGTTATGCAGTTCATCTGAAAACCATTTCCGATTTGTTGATTGAGCTTGAAGTCTGGTGTTTGTCGTGAGCTGTCTAGAAGTAGTACTCATGGGAGTTGGTTTTGGTTGGTTATAATTCTGAGCGTTTTGGTTTGGTTTCCAAACATTTCTTGGCGGCCCAAAAACTTGATTATTCGAGAAAAATCTCTGGGAATTATCAGGTTGTGGTTGAATATTCACAGCACCTATTGGGAAGGATGGTCTCGGTTGTGGTTGAGATGTTTGTGGGGCAAAATTAGGGTTTTGATATATCTTATGATAAACATTTTGATTGAAATTTTGACCGAAGTTTGATCTCTGCATTTGCTATTGATTTGTTGGAGAAGAATATTGATAGGAAGTGCTGGGGTTTTGTTGTCTACCAGGATTTCTCTTGAATTGATTCGGATTCGAATTTTGATTTGAATGTGGAATAGAATTTTGGAGATACCTAATATTATCTTCCTTTCTGATGAAGTTTATTGCCTCCAACATAGTTTGAGGTTCTTTGGTGCGAACCATTATACCATAAGGGTTTCTCAAACCTGCTAGAAATACTTCAAGACCCTGCTGATTGTACATATTTTGTTTAAAAGCGCGCAAATTTTGGTCTACTTCGTGAATCGCCAAGAAATTTGAAATGGTGTTGAGTACTTTTCTAACTCTATCATGAAATTGGTACGGGGTTCCACTAGGACCCTGTCTCAGGTTATTCAAATCTAGGGTCAAACAGGTCTCATTTCTGTAGTCGCTGAAATTTCTTATTAAAACATCTCTTACTTCAGTAATAGTTTTTACGCAGCTAATATTAACGACCTCGCGAGCTGGGCCTTTCAATTTACTAATAATAGTGCGGAAAATAATCACATTTTGATAATTATTCGGATTTTCGTTATCATAAAAGTAGGTGGAAATGCTAGCAGTACTTTCGAGAAAAAAATTCAATTCATTAACGTCACCGTTAAAATCAGGTATAGTTTCAGCGTGAACTTTAGTGAAATTTGGAACTGCCATGATATTGATTGCAGGTATATTCTCGACTGATGAATTGTCGGTTGTTAATGTAATGTTATTGAGTGAATTAGCGAGAAAACTTATTTCTAACTCTAGGGGATCTTCACTATCACTTGGGGAGGGAAAATCACTGGAGGAGTCTGACATGAAACAAAAAACGACTTACAGCAAGAGTATCGTCTTCATCGAACTTCAGGCTTGTCGAATTTTTCTGGTTGCGTCTGCTTCTTGATCCTTGGTATCCTAAGTATCCTTAGTAACTATATTGTCCTTTTGTATCCACTTTTCGACGATCGAACGAACAGACACGTAGGAACTTTTTCGATTGTTACTCAACTATTGAAATAAAAAAGTTATTCGCGATGGATTCTTTTGTAACAATCCTACCGACTGCGCATATTTTTCAACTAGTTTCGAGTTTGAGGTTTTAAAAAACTTTTATTTTCGAAACGGTGATACAAGGTATGTATGATGTGAACAGTTCGAATATAAAGTCAAGACTAACTACATGAGAAATGAACTATGGAAAAGGTGAAATAAAAATGCTGATTCAATTCCTAGAATTTCTCTCGCATCTCATGGGAACGAGAAGTGCTGAGTTGCGGAATTGATGATGTAGCTTCTTTCCCATGGTTTCCTTGAATAGGTGAAATGTAACTAGTGATACTCACCAGGCTCATGTTCTTTCGTTATACATACGAGCGACCCAATCAAACAGAAGGTTGAATGGATAGACGGAACGATCATTGTATCTGAGTTATATTCGATTATATGATTGTTTATATAGTGAGTTACATTCCACCTATTCTTGGACAAACTCGCCAAGTGTAACTATTTTTCCACCTTAGATTTGGCTAGCAGGTTTCACCAAATTGAGATGAGTCCAGATGACATACCAAAAGCAGCATTCAATATCGAAAATGGGCATTATGAATACCTACGAATGCCTTTTGGCATCTAAATGCTCCTGCTACCTTCCAAAGGGTAATAGACAAAATTTTGAGAGGACTCCAAAATGAAATGAAATATAAGGCTTCCTAGGTCTTCTGGATTATTACCGTAAATTCATTCCAGACTTCTCCAAAATTACAAAACCCTTAACATCTTGTTTGAAGAAAGGAGCAAAAATCGAGCTCAACTCAGAAAATATGCAATGTTTCGAAACGTGTAAGGAACTATTAACAAATAATCCAATTCTCCAATTCCCCGACTTCACGAAATCTTTCAACCTTTGTACTGATGCGAGTCAATATGCCCTTGGAGCTGTGCTGTCACAAGGTCCGGTTGATCAAGACAAGCCAGTGACTTACGCATCTAGGACACACAATCAAGCAGAGCAAAACTATAGCACAATCGAGAGAGAACTTCTTGCAATTATTTGGGCTACCAAATATTTTCGTCCATATCTTTATGACTGAAAATTCACAATATTTTGCGACCATGAACCTCCTCACTGGCTTTTTTCAATATGAGATCCAAGTGCAAGACTCACCAGATGGAGACTCAAATTGGACGAGTATGATTATACCATCCAATACAAAAAGGGTTCGTTGAACTCGAACGCAGATGCCCTCTCTCGAATAAAAATCAATGAGACCAACACTAACGACATTTTTTCATACATGGATTATTTCAACAAATCACTTCCAAATGAACCACAAGCATCAACATCGCGTAATAACACTATACACGATCATGAAAATAATATCGAAAATGATGCAGAATCAGTAGCTGGAAATAATGACGAAAACCCGAATTCGAATAATGTCAACCCCAATGTCAACGACATAAACGAAGAAGATGATAATGAAACCATACAAACAAGTCATGAAAATCCCATACTTAAAGTTCCTATTTCTGAAACCGCAATCAATAATTTCGAAAATCAAAATAAATATTTCTCAAGATAGTTTTACATTCACCGGAACTCCCAAAAATTAAACGCTTATTCGAAAATAGGACAAGAACAACAATTCAAATTTCAAAACAAAATTTTGAAGACGATGTGATAAAAACGTTCAAAGAATTCACAACGACTAACAAAACTTTCGCGATTAATTTGGACAGTGAAGATTTCAATCCGAAGCTCTGCCAAATACTGAAAAACACATTCAGGAATTCCGCATTCAAATCAATTTTGTGTAATAATGTTCTGGAAGATGTATTCTCATTAGATTCTCGTGACGAATTCGTAAAAATGTATCACGAGGGAAAAACCAATCACCGTGGGATTATAGAAACAGAAGCCCAAATAAAGAGATGCTTTTATTGGCCCAATATCAAAGGTCAAAAATTCCTCACAATAATAGATAAGTTTTCGAAGTACGCGCAGGCATACCCGCTTACTGGATTAACTGCTATTCACATCGCAAAAGCGTTCTTAACATTCATGACACACCATGGTACTCCTAAACTACTTGTTTTAGACCAAGGAACTGAACTGAAAAATACAATTATTAAAGAATTTGCTGCATTACACAAAATCGATATCCATTACACTACAGCGCTGAACCCCAATTCAAATAGTTCAATAGTGAGGTTCTATTCCACGATCATTGAGCACCTTAGAATTATTGAAGAGACGAAAAAAGATTTGAATATTTTAGATCAGATGCCTTATGCAATACTTAGTTATAACCATGCCATTCATTCAGCAACCAAACAGCGCCCTATAGATATCATTGATGGACACCTCGATTCAAATAGTCCTTTCGACATCGATATCCACGAAGAATTATGTAGCAATTATATAGACCAACATAAAAAATGCACCAAAGAAATTCACAAAAAACTCAATAAACAGCTGACAGAGCAAAAAGATAAAGTGTTAGCAAGAGTTAATCAAAATAGACACGAGCTACTAACTCATCAGCCAGACACCTCAGTTTACCACAAAACCAGAGCTCGTAATAAAGCAAGTCCTAGATTAAAATCTCACCCTCTGAAGAAAAATCAAGAAATTAATATTTTAACGACAACAATGCGCAAGGCAAAGTCCACTACTCCTTCGATGATAAACAGATCGACAAAAACGAATTATTTGAAAAACAAAACAAAACTTATTGCTCTAAACAGCACTTACCACAAAAACAATATGAAAAGACCATTATCTAATCAAAAACGTATCACATTACAGGACGCTTCCCGCTCTGAAAGCGAACAATGCTCAGGAAATTAGGACTACCAGCTTGGATTCCAATCCCGGAATCCTACCATATAAGCTAGGTGATGCCAAATCCACTACTTTGACCTCAACCCAATCGAGACCGAGTTACTAAAATTAACCAATCAATATGAATCTATCTGAAGAATTATTCGAAGTCGACACCCTCCATACTATATCGAATTGAAAAATATAGATAACGCCATTCTTTTCAATCTCAACCTTGCTAGAGAAAAATTTAATTCCTTACATCCGAGTAAAAGAGTTAAAAGAGGACTTATTGACGGCTTAGTTACCATCTTCAAAAGTATTTCCGGTAATCTAGACGCCGATGATGGCAGGAGATATGACGACGCTATCACAACCCTTAAAACCAATGAAGAAAACATAGCAATAATTTAAACAAACAAATCTCATTAACGAAGAAGGTAATAAATGATTATGAGAAATCTTTAACAATGATCAAACAAAACGAGAATCAAATATCAGATCAAATCAACGAACTTGATAAAGAGCTGGACAAAATTTTATTCGACTTTAATAGTTACATCTTAGCAAAAATTGCCTAAGATCAGTTAGGAGCAATACTAAGTATCCTATTCCAAATACTCGATAATTTGGAGAATGCTATCACCTTTGCAAGATTGAAAATCATTCATACTAGTATTTTGAAAATAGAAGATTTAGAATCAATCATTCGAATAGTTCTACGTCACCATCAACCAAATCAACTTTTATTTGGTAATGATAATCCTACTTTACACAAATACTATGGAATTTCAGAAATCGAATCTTATCAATCAAACGATAAAATTGTCTTCATTATTCACTTTCCAATAATGTTTTTAGAAACCTATTCATATTTCCATCGATACTCGATCCCTACTACAACAAATACTATTCTGGTACCTACCAAAACCTTTCTGGCTATGAACGAAAACCCTACCAATATCAAGATACCGAATGCAGAAATACACACCCAATATATCACTGCAATATTGGAAAACTCCAACAGCACTCCAATCAAGAGGACTGTATATACCAACTTCTTCAATTGGCAGCGAAAGAAACGACATCCTGTGAGCCAGTCCAAGTCGTTCTTGAAGAAGAAATCGTTGAACAAATCAATGCCGCACACTAAATAGCCATATTTCACGAAGAAAGCGATCTGACAATTCTCAAAGGAACCTACTTCATCGAAGTTCCATCTGGATGTAACTTCCAAACGTCTCAAAATACCTACCTGAATAACGAAGAGACAATCAGCGGCCACCCCTACTATTACTTGCTGTGAAAATTCCCAACACAACAGCTCGTACACATCGACAAGAGTTAGTCCTTCACAACGTACCATTGGACCAACTACATCAAATCCAAAAAGAGCAGCAGAAGATCCACCAGGTGACTCTGAAGAATCTGAAGCAAGATATATCCTATATTTGGGCCACACCTATCTATATATTATTGATACCGGTCCAGACGCTCCGTACCAAAACCCGCCGTACATCAAGAGGCACCAAGTGAGGTACCTGAAAAACCAAGACAACCCACCAAAAGACTTCACCCCTATCCAAGGACCGAAGACGACGACGAGTGATGGATCCACCCCGTGTATGGATCCTTCTGGGATGGGAGGAGTTACATTCCACCTATTCAAGGAAACCATGGGAAAGAAGCTACATCATCAATTCCGCAACTCAGCACTTCTCGTTCCTATGAGATGCGAGAGAAATTCTAGGAATTGGATTAGCACTTTTATTTCACCTTTTCCATAGTTCATTTCTCATGTAGTTAGTCTTGACTTTATGTTCGTACTGCTCACATCATACATACCTTGTATCACCGTTTCGAAAATATTTTTTTTTTAAAACCTCAAACTCGAAACGGGTTATAAAATTAGTGATACTCACCAGATAACAGCTCTTTCGTTATATATACGAGCGAACAAATCGAACAGAAGTTTGAATGGATAGACTGATCAATCATCGTATCTGGGTTGTATTCGATTATATCGTGATGATATTTTTATAGTAATTCTCAACAAGAAACTGTTTTTCCGTTTTACATATGAGCGACCGAATCGAACAGGAGGTTGAATGGATAGATTGAACAATCATCGTATCTGGGATGTATTTGATTATATCGTGAAGCTGTAAATATAGTTATACTCACCAGGTATTGGTACTTGCATTACACATACGAGCGACCAAATCAAAGAGGAGATTAAATGGATAGACTGAACGATCATTGTATCTGAATTATATTCGATAATATCATGATGATGTATATATAGTAATACTCACCAGGTGACGGTACTTTTGTTACACATACGAGCCATTGAATCGAACAGAAGGTTGAATGGATATACTGAACAATCATTGTATCTGAGTTGTTTCCGATTATATTGTTATGCTGTATATTCAGTTATACCCACCAGGTAACAGTTCTTTCGCTACACCTGCGAGCGTCTGAATCGAAAAGAACGTCGGATAGATAGACGGAATGATAATTGTATCTGAGTTATATAGCAATACTTACCGTTTTACATACGAGTGACCGAATCTAACAGAAGGTTGAATAGATAGATTGAACAATCATCGTATGTGGGTTTTATTCGATTATATCGTGATGATGTTCATGTAGTTATACTCACCAGGTAACTGTTTTTCCGTTAGACATACGAGCGACAGAATTGAACAGAAGGTTGAATGGATAAACTAAACAATCATCGTATCTGGGTTGTATTCGATTATATCGTGATGATGTTTATATAGTTATACTCACCAGGTGACTGTTCTTCCGTTAAACATACGAGCGACAGAATTGAACAGAAGGTTGAATGGATAGATGAAACGATCATCGTATCTGGGTTGTATTCGATTAAATAGTGATTTTGTTAATATGGTTATAATAACCAGGTGACGATACTTCCGTCACACATACAAGCGACTAAATTGAAGAGAAGGTTGAATGGATAGACTGAACAATCATTTTATCTGGAATGAATCCGATTATAACGTGATGCTGTATACATAGTTATACTTACCAGATTACTAAACTTCCGCTACACATACGAGCGACTGAATGGAATAGAGGGTCGAATTGATAGACTGAACAAACATTATATCTTTGTTGTATTCGATTATATCGTGATGCTCTATATATAGTTATACTTGCCATGTGACGGTACTTCCGTTACACATACAAGCGACTGAATCGAACAGAAGGTTAAATGGGGGGACGGAACGATCATTGTATTTCACCAATTTATTCATAGTTATTAGAGTACAATACATGATAGTTTTTTATCATTGTTATAACACTGTTGAATCAGGACGTGTCACCTAAGCATCGGAATGCTTGTTTTGTGACACATCTATGATTATACAGAGTATATCGATCAGATTACACCTTATATTAGTGACACAAATTTGAGTAGCTATCATTCAGTAGTAATTGATGAGTATGTGATTTGAAAAAAAAAATAAACATTCATAAATTTATATATATGTACCTATGTAGATTCAGATGATTAAAGGAAGTTAAGAAACGAGTCAAGAAAAGTGGATGAGTGGTTAATGGTTTGGGCAAGTATGGAAGTTGGAATCAGCTATTATCTTATAAGGAATTCGTATTCAGAAAATATTTTTTATGATCACTTTATTTTGATTAATGAAATTTTTGAGGACGGATTTATATCGGCTTAACTTATTGATTTTTTTCAATTCTAATGGAAGTAAGTTATAGAGTTTTGGACCATAAAAAAATATGCTTCTTTGAGTGTGTGTTTTTTTGAAGAATGGTAGATTGAGGGATAGATTATCTGCAAATCGAGTTTTATATTTATTTGAGACTTGATATTTTATTCTGTTAGTGAACATCCAGACTAAACACTGGAAAGCATATAGGCATCTTATGTTTAATAATTTAGTTTCTTCATATAGATTTTCAGTGGAAAATAATTTATTTTTTTTAAAAAGAATTTTAATTATTGTATTTTGCATAGCCTGCAGACTATTCATAACATTACTGAACATACCTCCCCAAACTGAGATACAATATCTTATGACTGATTCTGCAAGTGAGACGTATATAATATGTAAATTTTTCTTTGTTAAAACTTCTCTCAGATTATAGAATTTATATGTAAGTTGTCTAAGTCTCTTCGTTACATATAAAGCATGTTCGTCCCATCTCATATGCTGGTCCAATAGGATTCCTAGATATTTGATATTTGATACTTTTTCGATGGTTGGACAGTCACAAACTCCTTGATTCAAGCATTTGGGAGAGTGTATAGGTAGAGAATTAAAATCTGGTTGTTCTTTATTTGTCAAGGTGAATGTTATGAATTTGGTTTTCTTAACATTTAAAGTTAGAATATTATCATCTAGCCAGACTTGGATATCCTTCAAACCTTTCACTGCATCGTCGTATACTTCAGCCCATGTTACTCCGGTGTATATTACTGCAGTATCGTCGGCATAAGAAATAATATGACCTCTGAAGCCATTTATCTTGCTTATATTATTTATATACACCAGAAACAGGATCGGTCCCAGTACAGTTCCCTGTGGTACACCGACTGCTATTTCTAATGGTGAACTTAGTTCATTGTCAATTTTGACCCTCTGACATCTATTTGATAAATAATTTCGCAAAATATCTAACGTCGGTCCACGAATTCCGTAGTTATATAGCTTATTCATTAATGCATCATGTGACACTGTATCAAAGGCCTTAGCCAGATCCAAAAAAACTGCCAAGCATTTTTCAGAGCTGTCTAGGGCCTCAATAACTTTATTTGTGAAGTCAAGTACTGCATTCTCAGTGCTTGAATTTCTGATGAACCCGTATTGCCTTTTGGTTATCACATTATGAGTTTCAAAAAAATCTACTAACCTCTTTTTTAGTGATCTTTCGAATACTTTTGCGAAATTGTTAATCACTGAGATTGGTCGGTAATTACCTAATTGTTCTTTATTCCCAGCTTTGAAAATAGGTGTGACAATCGATTCTTTCCATTGTGTTGGTAATATTCCGCTATTGTATGTTAGATTGATTATATATACTAATGGTACTACTATATGTTTTTGTATGTCTTTTATTATCTTAGAGGTAATTTTATCTGGTCCAGGAGAACAGTTGCTTTCAAGATCTGATATAATATTTATTACTTCAGTCTCTGTGACTGGCTCGAGAAATAAAGTAGGTCCCACCGAGATATCCTTCAGAAAGTTAGCCGCAATGTTTTTTGGTTTGTTAATTGTTTTAGCCATGTCAGATGCAACATTCACGAAGTAGTCATTAAATGCATCAGCTTTTATTTTATTATCGGATATCACATCGCCATTAGCTAATTTAATATCCACACAACTCAATGACTTATTGTTGGAATTATTATTTGAGATTTCGTTTATTATATTCCAGGTTTTTTTACAGTTTCCTTTCGAGGTATTTAGTTTTTGTTCATAATATTGGTTTTTTGTTGTCTTAATTAATTTGGTTAATCTATTCCTGTATTGATTATATTCTTGCCGCAGCTCCTCTGAATTTTTTTTCTAAGTTTTTTTTTCAGTATATCACGATGTTTGATCGAATTTATTAAGCCTATCGTTATCCATGGTTTTAATTTAAGGTTTTCTTTTTTAAGTATGCTATAGCTTTTTGATGAGATATTTATATAATTTTCCAGTTTTTCAAGAAAAATATTATAAGATAATTGGCTATTTTCGTGGTTCATAACGCCTTCCCAAGTCTCGTCTTTTAAATAATTATGCAATTTTTCCAAGTCAGTTTTTTTCTTGACATCAGTTATATGTTGTTGTTTTTTCGATAGAGAATTATTTTCTTGCGGTCTGGTTAATGATATAAATGTTGTGAAATGATCGGAGAGGTTAGTTTCTATTACAGCCGATGATATGGAGACATTCTGTGTAGAGTTATCTTTTCTAACAAAAATGTGATCGATGATACTACTTGTTTGTTCAGTTAGCCTAGTTACTTCATTTATATATGAAACAAATCCCTGTTCTGTTAAGATATTCAAATAGTTATTAACGTTGTTCGAAAATGTATCCAATAAATTAATATTAATGTCCCCTATAAATATTTCAATTTTATTTTTAATTACATTTGACAAATATTGGTTCAATTCATCCACATATGTTTGCATATTTATTGATGGTGGTCTATATGAGGCAGTGATTCCTATATTGAAATTATTATTCTCAGATAACGTGATGCGTAACAATTTTGTTTCAGTCAAAGGTATGATTTCAGTACTTACTAATGATATTTTGTCTCTGATATAGATAACACAACCATCATTTTGATTTGATTTAGATTCATTATAATATAGTGTGAAATTGGGGATTTCAAAGTCACTCACCGAATTGATATTCCATGTTTCTGATAGGACCAATATATCTATGCTTTCAATTTCTGGCTCCAAATATAAAAGCAGTTGATCCAGGTTTTTCCTAATACCCCTCACATTGAAATGAATAATACCTATTTTTTCCACTTTTCCATCACTCTCAACTTCCTTCATACATTCTTCTAGATTGATAAAGGTTTTTGTTTTAATGCCCTCTTGGGAATCTAATATATTCAGAAAATCTAGCATTAGGAATCAATTTTGACAATATAAAATAAAATGATTTTTATAACTACAAAGAGTTGAAGAGAAAAAAAAAACAAACAAAACCGAATACTTATAATTGTAAGGTAATACTAAATTATGATTCATGACAAATCCTACTCTCCTAGTATAAACATATTAATTTGGGTTTGATCCAAAGATTTTTTCGAAGTCGTCTATGGACCTGATTATGGAGACTTTGCCGTTGTTATTCACATATATTTTTCCAGCATCAGTCCATACATTCTTAATTGAAGTTTTCTCTATAGTTTTTGTTAGTAGATCAACCCGCACTCTTGTTAAGTCTTCTCTTATTATTACACCAGTCCCTTTCAACATTTTTTTTCTTTTGTAAATGTCTTGCTTCAAATCATGATTTTTTAGCTTGATTAATATTCCTCTTGGTTTCTGGTTAGGTTCTCTTTTTCCAATTCTATAACAAGTTTCGATATCATCATCTGTTATTTTGGTCGACATTTTTTGGTTGAAGAGTGTCATGACTTCTTTCCTTGTATCCTCCATATTCTTTTCCTGGTAGTTGAACACTCTTAGATTATTTCTTCTCGTTTCCTGTTCCATATTATCATATTTTTGTAACATGATATCTTTTTCCTTGATCACCTTCTTCATTGAAACATTCAGTATATCGAAATTTTTTTCATTAATACGTTTCATTTCTAGCAAGTCATGTTCGAAACCTCCTAATTTTTGTTCAATATCCGATAATTTTTTGCTCACCGAGTCAATCACTGCTTCTGCTACGTTATCTGTTAAAGTTTTTATGAACTTCTCATCTTTTAAAATCCTATCCATGGCACTGCTAACTGCATTTTTAATTTCTTCAGTTACTTCTCGTGTAAGTACCATTTTTCGATGTAGATTTCACACTTCGATAGGGCACACTATATAATTAATGGACTTACTAGATTCTGGATCAAACACAACGATTTTGACTACTATATTTTATAAAAACTAGGAGCGTAAATAAACTCGACTACTCGCCGCTGGCCATGATTGACATATCTGAGTTATATTCGATTATATCGTGATGATGTAATACTCACCAGGTTACTGTACTTCTTTTATTAATACAAGCGACTAAATTGAACATTGTATCTGTGTTGTATCCGATTATATCGTGATTATGTTTGTAACGTATATAGAACACAGTATCTGGTTCTTAGTCACTGCCACTTAGACGGAACCAGACGGAACTGACACATGTCAGACATGGACAGATTGGAAGTTCAATAAACCAGTTTACAACCAGAGCTCTAGCTGGGAAGTTGTGTGTTTTTTCCTTTCCTCCTAAAACCCCAAATACACAACATGGCGCAGTCGCAGTAGAAGAAGCCGGGTAGAACGTTATAAAAAAAATCGCCATTTTGGAAAAATTGTAGAAAATTGGGATTCCACCCTTATTACAAGTGTTGAAATATACAAAAATGGAGTTTAGAGGTGTACCACCGATGAGGATGATAAACAATTTATCGGAAAATTGGAAATTTTGGCGACAACGTTTCGAGATGTATTTAATGGCCACTGAGATTTCCAAGAAAGAAGAGACAACACAGTGTGCCCAATTGCTAACTTTGGTTGGGGACGAGGGTATAAGAATTTACAACACATTCACCTTCACAGAAGATGAAGTTAATAAGATCAAACCACTTTTGGAAAGGTTTGAAAAACATTTCAGTCCTAGAAGTAACCTGACATATCAACGTCACAAACTTCTCACTCGCAAACAGAAAAATGAACAGTCTGTTGAGCAATACATAACAGAACTGAAAAATCTGGCTCTAGCTTGTGAATTAGGAGATTTGAGTGGGTCACTTGTGAAAGACATACTTATCTGTGGACTGTACTCTGAAACTTTGAGGGAAAAGTTGCTGCAAGAGGATCACAAAAATCTTGATGATGCTGTGAGAATGTGTGTGAACATGGAGAAAACCAAGGAGCGTAACAAAGAAATCACAGGAACCAGAGAATATTCTCAAGTGGACGTGGTAAGAAGAACAAACCCAGCAGTTGGAAAATTTCAAGAGAGCAGATTCAAGAGGAACAACATGCAATTGAAATGCAAGAAATGTGGACGAAGTCATGGGTATGGTAAATGTCCAGCCTATGGGAAAAAATGTGACAACTGTGGAAATCTGAACCACTTCGCCTTAGTATGTAGGAATAGAAAGGATGGTAATGTAGGAAATCTCAATAAGGTTAGAGGTAATAATTACAGACAAATAAATGAAGGTAGAAAATACCAGGCTAATGTGCATGTAGTAGAAAATGATCCAACAGAAAATATTGAGAATTATCATGATGGTGATGAAACTGATAATACTTATCTTCTCATAGAAAGCATAGAGGCAAGGAGGATTTGTGGCCTTGAGGAGGAATCATGGGTTGAACCAGTAGAAATTGAAGGACAAAAAGTCATGATGAAGCTTGACAGTGGAGCCCAGGCCAATGTCATTCCTGTAGATGTTTTACGTAAGATTAACTATGATACAAGTAATTTAACACAAACTAAACTACGCAACACTAATTACGTCGCACCCCGAAATTTTGCCCCTGTTGGAATCTGAATAACTTTTCTCTGCTTTGAACAATTTGAATTCTGTTTGCACTGTTCGCTAGCTCAGTCCTTCAGCATCAATCTCGTACTTCTTCGATACATGAGTTTATTTCCATAAAATTTCTACAGGATGTTTTTTGGAACTGTGCAAAATTTCGGTATTTTCAAAAGGATCCCAAATGAAGAAAAACAGTTTTTTTTCAACTTTAACAGCAGAGGCATGAAGATTATCTCATTACCTTTGACCATTTCCAAAATTGTCTTCTTATCACTTTTATTTACAGAGTGGTTTCAAAAAATCAATTTTTTGGTTTTTCAGTCATAACTTTTTTCCTCTTCAACCGATTTTCAAAATCGCAGGCTCATTTTGAAGCTGAAACCTCATTTGAGAAGATTTAGAGATCAGAATTAACTCAAGATGAACATTTAGAATCGAGGGTTTCCTCAAAGGTGACCTCTGTAAATCCCAACTGGGAGGAGAATTAAATGAAAATCAACTTGTTTTCGGAAGGATCTTTCATTCTGGACACGTCCAGATCTTTTTTTCTTTCGGTAGTCAAAAATTGTGGGTGAGAAAACCGAACTGAAACGCCATGTTCTCGAAAAAAAATCAGCCCAAAAAAAATGCATGGTCCGTAACCAACGTAACAAAAATCATAATGAGTGACTGACAAGACAGGTTGAAAATTACGTTCTCGTGAAAATAAAGACTAGGACAGAAAAAACTATTCGTAGGTCTTTCTTTTCTGAAGATATAAGACTTCATAAAAAAATTCAAAATAAAAAAAAAATCTGAATACAACAAAATTTCAGGATAACCTTCTCGCTCCCCATACAAAGTCTTACATCATGTTTTGGATTTTTTCAAAGAATTTAATTTTTTAGAACCCCAAAGAAAATTTGTGCGTACGCCTATGAAACAATTTTTTTTATCTCTTTGATCAACTTTCTCCACTGAACACAGCTATGGGTACTGCTTGTCTCGATTCTGAAAAATAACTTTTTTTCGCCCTGTACATCAAACTATGATACTTGGAGAACTCGAGTTTGGGCGATTCTTAGTAGTTTTGTACGAAACTTACGAAAATTATATGTAAAAAAATCACAAAAATCTCCTTCCCCTTCATTCGTACCCAAAGTACCCCAAGGGGGCAAGGGGGGCGAAACCGTTTGGCCAGCAAAAATTTTACCCGCAAAAAAAATTTTGGGGGGGAGAGGGTGAAACATTTTTTATCAGTATTTTTGGTGGTGATATTTTCGTTTCGATCAAACAACGTTTTGGATATTTTTCTTTTTTAATCGGGATTTCGAGGGGGATTTAGATTTGGGTCACCTTTGCAGAAACCCTTGATCTTTAATATTCATTTTTAGTCAATTCTAATCTTTATGTCTGTTCATCTAACGTTTCAGCTTCAAAATGATCCTGAGATTTTGAAAATCGGTTGAAGAGGAAAAACAAAATATTGATTTTTTCAGATCACTCTGTAAAGAAAAGTGATAAGAAGACAAATTTGAAAATGGCCAAAGGTAATGAGATAATCTTCATGCCTCTGCTGTTAAAGTTGAAAAAAAACTGTTTTTCTTCATTTGGGATCCTTTTGAAAATTTCGAAATTTTGCACAGTTCCAAAAAACATCCTGTAGCAATTTTATGGAAATAACCTCATGTATCGAAGATGTATAAGATTAAAGCTGAAGGACTGAGCTAGCGAACAGTGCAAACAGAATTCAAATCGTTCAAAGAAGAAAAAAGTTATTCAAATCTTAACAGGGGCAAAATTTCGGGGTGCGACGTAATTAGTGTTGCGTAGTTTAGAACAAAACTGACCTCTTATACAAAAGATTGTCTGCCTATAGTAGGAGAATGCATTTTACAGTGTAAACATAAAAATAGGGAAGGAAAATTCTTTTTCTATGCAGTAGATATGAATAGTTGTAGTATATTAGGCCTAAAAAAGCTTGTGTAGAACTAGGAATGATCAAAATGATAGGGAACATAGAAAAAGAAAGCAATGAGTCAAGAACTAAAATAATTTTGGAGAAATATACTGAGTTATTTCAAGGAATAGGATGCCTACCAAAAACTTATCACATAGAACTTAAAGAAAACACTAAACCAGTAGTAAGCAGGCCTAGAAAAGTACCATTTGCTATAGAAGAAAAATTTAAAGAAAGTTTAGATCAATTAGTTAAAGATCAAATAATAGCTAAAGATTACTCAAGTACAGAGTGGGTTAATCCGGTTGTCCTTGTTAGGAAGCCCAACGGCTCAATAAGAATATGTTTAGATCCAAAATATTTAAATGAAGCAGTCAAAAGACACCATTACCAAATACCAACTTTAGAAGAGCTAACAGTGAAGATGAGGGGTGCAAAAGTATTCAGTACTTTAGATGCCACACAGGGATTTTTACAAATCAAACTAGATGAAATGAGCTCTAAAATATGTACTTTTGCAACTCCTTTTGAAAGGTATAGGTTCTTAAGATCACCGTATGGCTTAGCCAGCTCACCAGAAGCGTTTCAAGAGCAGATGTTTGAAATTTTCGGAAATTTAGAGGGTTGTAATATTTACATCGATGACATAATAGTATATGGAAGAAATCAGAAAGAACATGATGACAGGTTAGAAAACGTTTTAAAAAAAGCAAAAGAATGTAATTTAAAATTGAATTGAAGCAAATGCAAGTTTTCTCTAAAGGAAGTTAGGTATATGAGTCACATCATTTCAGAAAAAAGGTTAAGGCCTGATGAAAGCAAAATAACAGCAATTCAAAATATGAAAAGTTTCTTGGACTTGTGAACTATGTTGGTAAATTTGTGAGTAATTTATCAGAAGAAACAGCCCCTTTAAGAGAACTATTAAAAAAGGAAATACATTTTATTTGGGAAGAAACTCATAAAAAAGCATTCGAGAGATTAAAAAATATCATTAGCAGAGCACCATGTTTGAAATTTTTTGATACTAGAGAACCTGTCACTTTATCAGTTGATGCTTCACAGAACGGTATAGGAGCTTCATTATTTCAAAATAATATGCCATGCGCACATGCTTCACGTGCATTCACAGATGCTCAGAAAAATTATGCTCAGATTGAGAAAGAATTATTGAGTATATGGTTTGGGTGTGTAAAATTTCATCAATATATCTTTGGCAAACATTTCACTATAGAAAATGATCATAAACCACTTCTGGCGATATTGAATAAACCTCTTAATGTATGTCCAGCTAGATAACAGCGTATTTTAATGCAGCTTAGAAAATATGACTTTGAACTAGTTTATAGGCCAGGCAAGAAATTAATAGTTGCTGACACATTATCAAGAGCATATGAAGACATTATATTCGATGAAAACATAGACTTAGAGTTAGATGCTCAAATTTGTTTGATATCAAAAAATATAAATGCCTCGGAAGAGAAAATTGAGCAGATCAAAAAACTAACAGAGGTTGATGAATAATTGAAAATTCTTAAAGAACAATTAAATGAAGGTTGGCCCAATAAAAGCATAAATGTACCCAATGAGATGAAATTTTACTATAGATTCAGAGACGAAATAACAGTGGCAGACAAACTTCTGTATAAGGGTACAAAGTTGATAATTCCTAGAAAATTAAGACAGGAGATTTTGAACAAATTACACGTAGGCCATCTAGGAATTCAAAAGTGTATAAACAAAGCTAATTATTCATATTACTGGCCATTCATGAATAAGCACATACAGGATATGGTGCTGGCTTGTGGCATTTGTCAACAGCATCAAAAATCAAGTAGACCAGAGCCTATGATTTCTCACGAGGTTCCGGGTCTTTCCTGGTTCAAACTTGCTGCAGACATTTTTCATTTTGATGGAGAAGACTTTTTACTGGTAATAGACTATTACTCCAAATTTATAGAGGTATGTAATCTTCATAAGGACATGACTAGTGAAAATGTAATTTTGAGTCTCAAATCAATTTTCGCCTACACCTAGAATTTTAGTAACTGACAATGGGCCTGAGTTTTCAAGCCTACTATTCAAAAAATTTGAAAAACAATGGGAATTCAAACATGTTAACTCTTCACCGAGGTACCCAAAATCTAATGGGACAGCGGAAAGAGCCATTCAAAGTGTAAAATCAATTTTTAAAAAATGTAAAACTGATAGTTCAGATTCTTTCTTAGCACTGTTATCACTAAGGAATACGCCTATTAATAACGGAAAGTCACCTGCAAATATCTTATATAATAGACATTTGAGAGACTTGTTGCCTAAAGCCAATGCATTTTATGAACCAAAACTTTTTAACAAAAAGCAACATGATAGTTATATTGAGAAATCACAAATGAAACAGAAAATGTATTACGACAAAAGAGGAACGAAAACTCTGCCAGATTTAGAAAATAAAATGAATGTTTTAGTACAAAATCCTATTGAAAAAGTATGAGAAAAAGGAATCATTATGGAGAAAATGGGTATTAGGTGTTATAAAATAAAATTGGAAAAAGGTACAACTGTCATAAGAAATAGAAGGTTTATAAAAATTCACAAATACACAACAATTTTTATATGGTTATACTCACCAGGTAACTGTACTTCTATTATACATACGTGCGACTGAATCGAACAGGAGGTCGAATGGATAAATTGAACCATTATCGCATCTGGGTTGTATTCGATTATATCGTGAAGTTGTATATGAAGTTATACTCACCAGGTGACGGTACTACCGTTACACATATGAGCGACCGATTCGAATAGAAGGTTGAATGGATAGACGGAACAATCATTGAATCTGAGTTGTATTGATGATGTTTATATAGTAATATCCACCAGGTGCGACTGAATCAAACAGAAGGGAGAATGGATAGACTGAACAATCATTGTATCTGTGTTGTATTCGATTATATCGTGATGATATTTATATAGTTATACTCACCAGGTAACTATACTTCCGTTATAGATACGAGCGACTGAATCGAACAGAAAGTTGAATGGATGGATTGAACAATCATTGTATCTGTGTTGTATTCGATTATATCGTGATGATATTTATATAGTTATACTCACCAGGTTACTGTACTTTTGTTATAGATACGAGCGACTGAATCGAACAGAAGGTTGAATGGATATATTGAACAATCATTGTATATGGGTTGTATTCGATTTTATCGTGATGTTGTATATAAAGTAATACTCACCAGGTAACTATACTTCCGTTATACATACGAGCAATTGAATCGATCAGAAGGTTGAATAGATAGACTGAACAATCATTGCATCTGGGTTGTATTCGATTATATCGTGATGTTGCGAATATAGAAATACTGACCAGGTAACTGTACATCCGTTACACATACGAGCTACTGAATCGAACCGAAGGTTGGATGGATAGACGGAACGATCATTGTATCTGAGATGTATTCTATTATATCGTGATGAAATATATATAGTGATACTCACCAGGTAACTGTACTTCCGTTAAACATACGAGCGACTGAATCGATCAGGAGGTCGAATAGATAGACTGAATAATCATTGCATCTGGGTTATATTCGATGTACTTCCGCCACACATACGAGCGACTGAATTAAATAGAGGTTCGAATTGATAAACTGAATCATTATATCTTTGTTGTATTCGATCATATCGTGATGGTCTATATATAGTTATACTAACCATGTGACGGTACTTCGAATTATATTCGATTATATCGTGATGATGTTAATATAGTTATACTCAACAGAAGGTTGAATGGTTAGACTGAACAATCATTGTATCTGGGTTGTATTCGATAATATCGTGATGTTGTATATATAGTTATACTCACCAGGTAACTGTACATCCGTTACTCATACGAGCAACTGAGTCGTACAGAAGGTTGAATGGATAGACGATGATTGTATCTGATTTGTATTCGATTATATCGTGATGATGTTCATATAGCAATACTCACCAGGTAACTATCCTTTCGTTTTATATACGAGCGACCGAATCGAACAGAAGATTGAATGGATAGATTGAAAAATCATCATATCCGTGTTGTAATCGATTATATCGTGATGATGTTCATTTAGTTATACTCACCAGGTTACTGTACTCTCGCTATACATACGATAGACAGAATCGAACAGATGGTATGAACTATGGAAAAAGTGAAATAAAAATGCTGATTCAATTCCTAGAATTTCTCTCGCATCTCATGGGAACGAGAAGTGCTGAGTTGCGGAATTGATGATGTGGCTTCTCTCCCATGGTTTTCTTGAATAAGTGGAATGTAACTCGCAACAAACGGCAAAATCTGCTGTTAGCAAAAAATGTCTGAAGAGAAAATCACTTGCACCTGCTCAATTGTTCAACATTATAAAATGACTCAAAACGAACCCTGAAATGGATGCTAGATACCTATTGGTTTCATTCGGCCTTTTACCAAAATTATTGGCATTTTTATTGAAGATAAAAATCTCTCTCAATTCGGCACCTTGACTTGCCAATCGCCAATCGAAAGAGGACGACCTCAGTCATTCTCTCTCGAAGCTTGACCGGGACCAGAATTACACCGTCGAATTGTCACATCACACCAAGGAATCAGAGCACTAAATCCAAATGATTCCTTTGTGAATAGGCCTCAGCTAGTGGATTTTCATTCAAAATTTATTTCGATTGTCAACACTCTGATACAAAGTTAATTCTGTGGGTAGCTGGTTAATATACGAATCGTTAGAAGAAGAAATCCTGTACAGAATAAAACACATCGCCAAGTGAAACTCCTAGCAGGAAAGTAATTCAGTGTCTCTTCATGCATAGTATGAATTACCACAAAACGAAGAAAACAACATACCGGTTGTTCCGCCAAATCAATCTTGAAATGTTACTTCTCTGTTGGAAACACGATGCTTACTGAGTGTTACTCCGAACCGAATACCATAAATACCACAAATAAGGTACTGAAATGTACTTTAGGTTCAAGTGGACCGTTACAGAATAAAAATGCAAATATTTCCT
The DNA here is from genome assembly GCA_029955515.1 of Chrysomela aeneicollis. Taxonomy (NCBI): domain Eukaryota; kingdom Metazoa; phylum Arthropoda; class Insecta; order Coleoptera; family Chrysomelidae; genus Chrysomela; species Chrysomela aeneicollis. The sequence continues at coordinate 571,334 of JARUHQ010000008.1, forward strand.
ACTTCGAACATGCGTTTATGCTCCCAACGAGACAGACATATGTGAGATGAGATCATTGCGTTATTTGTTTGAGATATATTATTTTCAGGATTAAATTGGGAAGGTTGAATGAAATTTGGTGACCTCGAGGGTATTCTGGAAAGTTTGAGTCCGAATCAGAATTAAGTGCTTGAATGTTCAGAAATTTCAGAATTTTTCGTATTGTACTGATCTTGAAAACCTCTATATGACGTAGGTACTCACAGCAAAATCCAAATCCACTTCATTTGTCCAGGGCCAGGTATCGGATGAAACAGCGATTGTTTAGAAATGAACGGATTCTTCACGTCAAGCTACTCAGATCACCCTACTGGATTTTCTGCCGTACGCGTACCGGTTTTTCGAATAGGTCGATGAATCGTTGAAACGAATCATTTTGTTTTATTCACTAACCGTTGATTGACCTATCATACCGTCTGCGCCACATAAATGATCTTTTGATCTTACTTACTTTCTAAAAATATGTTTTTTTCATGTCATGTGAACAATTCGAACTCTGAATCTAGACTAACACAATTATAAGATATTGGAATAAGAGTGTGTATTGTAACTCTAAACGGCTTCTGGAAAATGGGGATGACAATGCAGACCCAGGAGTTCAATGTCGGTGACATCGGTCGTTTACATATAAAAAAAACACTTATTGCTCAAACAGGTACAAGACCCACTTACAGGACAGCTTCTCATAAAGTTTACATGTAACTGTGAACAGAAACTATATTCTAAGAACTTAAAACTATTTAGTAATTACTGTAATTGTGAAGAGTAATGATAATTAAAGACATATTGCATGAAAAGATACATAATAATATTGAAAAATATAATGTATAATGATAATAACATGTACGAATATAGAGGAATATATTCATGTCAAATTCACTTCATAAACCTCAGAGAGTAGAAAGAATATGTTTTATTTTCCTTTTAAACACTCCAATGGGTGTTGAAAATAGATCAGTTCTTTCGCATACCTGATTGAACTTTAAGCACATCGAGTGAATTGGAGATTTCAATAGTATATTCGTTCTTGGAGTTGGTAAGTAAAAACAAATCAAACTTCTACTGTTCAAACGAGGTACATTGAAATTCAGTTGAGATAATAACTGACAATCAGTCAGGTAGTTTGTGAGTTTATAGACAAATACACAAGAGTGATAAGTTCTACAGTCCTTCGAAGATAGCAATGAAAATATGTGTAATAGTATGTTATTATCTGAACGTTGTTCGGGATAAATTCCATCAATTCTATGTGCAATGTATTTCATGAAATTCCGTTGAATTGATTCGAGTAAATGGGAGACCAAATCAGCGAGCCATATTCCAATAGTGATCTCACATGAGAGGTAAAGAGAGCAATGGGACTACCTTCGTTTTTAAAGTCTTTGCAGTTCCTGAAAATCAAGCCAAGCATTTTTTTCGCTGCCGATGCAGTTTTGATAATGTGTAATCAGAAGCTTAATTTGGAGTCAAAGTAAATACATAGATCTTTAATCACATCACTCCGATCTTGAGAAAAATGATTTATTGAGTAATTAAATTCCACTGGTTTGAATTTCAAAGTATAGGTAGTGTAATGACATTTCTGAATATTTAAAGGTACCTAGTTTATTTGTTTCACACCAAAATGCTAGGCGGTCTATATCATTTTGAAGTAATTTACAGTCACTTTGAGATTCAATGACTCTAAATAATTTCAAATCATCGACAAATAAAAGAATGTTGCTAGTTATATCCACACCTATGTCATTCACGAATAATGAGAAGAGAAAAGGGGCTAAATTGCTTCCCTGAGGTGCCCCGCTGGTAGAAATGAAAATATGTGATTTATGACCACGGTATTCAACATATTGTGACCTATTACTTAGGTATGATTGAAAGAAATTAGATTAGTATCAAAGCCAAGATTATTCAATTTAGATATAGGTATTTTATGATCCAACTTGTCAAAGGCATTACACATCGTGATATAACTTGTATTTATACCTTATTGTCTGAAAATAGAAATATCTGTATATGTATATATTTATACAAAATTGATTCATAAATTTATGTTATTGAATTCTTATTATCACTTATTATTATTGTTGGTAAAACAAGATGAGAACCTTTATAGATTTTTATATTTTGGATTCATTGATTTGTCAGTTCTATAATCATTCTGATTAGATTCAAGTTTAAACTATTTTCGCAAATAAATGAATGGATGATAGATCATTGAAGATTCTTTAAACATCTACAAATATAATTGTAGCCTGAAATATAATTGAAAGATCGACTGACTCAACTTGAGGGAGGTTGATCTAAATTTTATTTCATCCGAAGATTACAAAACCCGCCCTGCCCTCAACCCACAATGATCTATCTGCTAACACAAAATAAGCACCAAGATCGCGCAGTGCGGAGGGGCGCGGAATAGATAAGCCTTACTTCGTTTTCTTTAAACATTTGTACCGAACGTACAGGGTAGTGCTACTACAACCTTCCGGTAAGTCAGTTGATCTTTTGATTATGATGTGATCGAGAATTGTATTTCATTTATAAGATATATACATAACAAATATGAACAGGAATGGCTCAGAATAGGAGAAATAATGCTTTAAATTAAACAAGTATCGTACCTCATATTATTATTTATGTATCTGTAAAATGCTCATGTACATATTTCTGATTCGAGAAATTTAGTGTCATAAGCAGTTTCTAATGTTGTCTGTTATGTAACTTCTCATGTGTCATTTAAGGCATAGTAATTCCCCCAATATTATGTTTCAGACAGATTTGTGTTCACTGGGACGCTGCACCTGTCTTCCCTAAATCGGTTCACATGAAGAAAATAGTTATTCGAGACCCACCTGGTTTCCTAAACCGCTTTGGCATCTCAATACAGGGTTGCAATTAATATGGACTCACATTAATGACCCCTATAAATTCTAATAAGGAGTGATTTTCAAAACAGGTTTAACCGGTTCGGCCCCCAAAACGGGTTTAACATGTTTGACTACTTATAAAACATTTATAACCAGTTTTGGACCATGGGACCGTGTCACAGCTGAATCATTTCATATCTACGAAATTTCAGTAATAGTTGGGTCCAACTCAAAAAAGTTGATCAATAAATATATGTATTCGGTACAAGATACATATAGAATATTTCGAAATAACTATAGAGAATTTATCATCATAACGTTTTATTAAAAATTATAAATGATAAATGGTGAATCTATAAATTGAAATGAACCTTATATTCAAATATATTCTTTGTGAAATCACTTGAAATCTAATACCACTGATTGAAAACCTTCAGTTCTATATTTGCCTAAAACACACAAATATCCCCCACCTCTTCCGTTAATATCAAACAATTTCAAGAAATAATTCTTAATCATAAACTCTAGCATTTTGTGAATATTTACCATTAAGTACAGATTTGAGTCAATAAGTTATTAAAATTATAATTCACAAAATACCCTATCCATAACCAGTGATATAAATTGATGAAAGCTGTCCTATTGAACAATGTTATCATTCCATACGAAAATATGCGAGAGCAGATGTTTCACATTTGCAGCTTTCTGGTCGCCCCAAAAATAGTTTAACAAACTATATAGCGAATTGAGTACTTATAGCAATAAAAAATGGAATCGAATTAATTATGAATTTCTTAATACTATACAATAATTATAAATCCAAATATTTCGGAAATATATTTCTAAAGTTTTGAAATATCTATACAAGTTGACATGATATGTAACACTATCGAAACCTAATCTAATGGAGAAGAATCGGAAATAATTCCAGCTATATTCCAAATTCAACTGTCCTTACTGAATCTCCTGATCTGCTCTTTCGAAATCGACTATAATCCCAATTCAGCCTACGTACCAACTATCCATTTTAAACATTTTAGGCTCAGCTTTGTACTGGAATTGCTGACCACAAAGAGTTTGTGTGGAGTCAATAATCTGTCAATGAGTACCTAGCACTTCTTGATCTGTTGTGGTCTGTAGATTTGACGATAACAAAATAGATTGTTGGTTCATGATGGGAATGAATTCAAACGTGATCTAAACACATACACGATGAAATAATAATCCAATGAAAATCCAAACACATACAAACACAATCAAGTGATATCCACAAATGAATAAATTATTAGGATTATTAATGATATTATGATATAAAAGCTATTATAATACTCAGCATTAGCGTTATTGCAATTTTTATGTCTGGGTCAGTGAAACTTTTGGCAGTACTCAGAGTCGAATTCTGATTATAGCCTTCGATTGTGGAATCGAATTGTCTACTTTCTCTCTCCCCCCCTCTGCCTTTCTACTATCAGGAGTACTACAAATAATTAGTGTCTACGAAGGATTTCAATATTGGCAGTGAAAAAACCAAAGTCTGATAATGATTCAACACAGCGTAGACAAAACCCATGCTAATCATGTCTTTTCACTTCAACTTCGAGTTACTTAGTATTAATTTGATTTCAATAGTGTAATCTCAATTGCTTCAACTGCATAGGTACTCAATTTCTCATCTACTAAAATATATTATAATACTTCTAATAAACCTTCAAAATACACCATAATTGATCTCAGGTAGGTGATTGCTTCTCTTCAAAACAGTGAACTGATTATGTTATAATATTGACCTATCTCAAGTTATTCTGGAATCAATTTGTTGAAAAAATATTCTATGTCAGAAACATATCCAGAAATATTATCTTTCTGCAATTTTGACATGTACAAGATTGCCTAAAGATGACGAAATCGTTCGCCATCCCGAATGTATTACTCAATAGAATCATCAATTGAATTGTAACTCCTTTCGAATATTCGCCAAATGACTGTTTTCCTTAATTTATCATTTCTTATGTGAAATAAAAATTTAATTCTGGAAAAATATTGCTTTTATATTAATGAGAATGAATAGGAAATTGAAGAAATAGATAAGAATATTCATCAGCTTCCCTTGACATCTTGAAAAACTTTTTGACATAGTGGGTATAAAAGCAGCGTCATTAAGATTTTTTTATGAATGTACCAAATCCTGAGACGAGAAAATCTTGATAAGATATTTGGAACGGCAATTTTGTTTAAATATGGTTATCGTATCAACTGCAAACATAGATTGGAGACATCTCATCTTTAGGTACTTTGACGACATGAACAAAATTATTCACACACGTTCGCAGTTCCATTCGGATTTGGTTGACATTATCTCCTTTGCTGCTACAATTCGAAATCAATTTGTATGAACTTGTGATAATTCAAACTTGTGAACCGTTACACAACCAATAAAGTATTTTAAGGCTTATTATTCAGGTGGAAAAGGTAATCTGCTAGAAATTCAAATAATATTCAGAGACTGAAAAGTGTCACCAATTATCGAAGCAGAATGTCTATTTTGAACTGCTTCTAGCAGAAACTTTTGATCAGTAATACATCAGTTTGTTACATAAATGATCGATATAATAACACTCATAATTTTGAGTACAACTGCTGAATGAAACATGATATTCATTTCACTGCCTTGTTGAGAAGAACCTCCTGAGAATTCAAACATATGTTCAAGTCGGTGATTATAAAACAATGACTTACTAACCATAAAATTATTAAATCTGCTGCTAACGTAACGAAATATCGATTATGTACAGATGTGTCTATAAATATCTATATATAATATATACAATACAAGTAGGTACATATTTTTTGTTATATTGCAAAATAGCCCATCAAAAGATAACATATATAAATAATAATATTATTATCATATTGAGCACAATACAAGAGAATTTTTGACATTTGATTAAAGCCAATTTTGAGTAGTAATCACATAATCAGGAAGAACATAATCATGTAAAGTCGAGTGACCAGGCAGCTTACTCCCAAGTATCGTCCTTGTTATTCATATTTCTGAGATAGTTTAAATCTAGTATAATCAATCCGATGTAATGAAGTAACGATTCAGTAAGTAGAATATTTGCCAGGAAATATCCGCCTTACTTCGATTCTTTTTTGGAAATTATATTCATAATTATATTTTTCATCCACAAATTACTGATGGATATCTGGCCTTCTTCAAAAAATGATGAATGAATTAACTTTCCAAATAAATAAAATTATCACAATTTTCCCTCATTAATCCATGAACTACTGATAGCATAATTATATTTCATGAAATTTTCGCATCTTATTTGTGATACAACATGATATATGGAAGTTACAATGATATATGTTATGTTTCCGCAATGGATGAATTAAGACAATATTATTATTATATATTACAGCTCGGATAATTCAAATTAAAAAAATGAATGGTATACAAGTGGGTAGATTTTTCATATTGTGGATTATAATATAGGTGGATTTATGTTCCATTGAATGGTGAATCTACTAATGTTTCATCAAAGGAATCAAATTGCAATAAGACCATTTTTCAATAGTACTTTCATTCGGGATTATATTTCAGAAAATAAATACTTCCATTCCAAATAAAGAACTGTTGCCTTTTTATGTATTCTTCATTCATAATGAAGGAATAAAGTGCTCTTCTATATACTCGCTGTACATGCTATCGATGAACCGAACTCTGGAATAAATAACGACGCTATATACATACGTACATATGTTATGTACTATTTAGCAAGGTCACCAGTATATTGGAACTTGGAAACCGTTCACCGTACAGGTTTTGGAGAAGAAATCAATCAGTAGAGTGGCAAACAAATTATTATCAACAACAGAAAGAAATCCTTGAGTTGTGAAATCCTTGACTGGTTTCTCAATAACTTTTTAATTAATCGTATATAATGACTAATACGTCAGTATTCAACATGAGGCTGGATATTAAATTACTCACTTTATTTTTTCTCTTATGAAATAGGGCTTGATATGTTCTTGATTATTGTTGATTGAATGAGTCGTAGCACTGAGATTAATTTATTATATGATTGCTCAAGATCTATCTGATAAACCATACCCCACTGAACCTACCAAAACCAGTGGATCTAAAAGGACGGTTGATCCTTATGTAACGTAGGTGAGCAAAATATTATCAAAAATATAATATTTGAGAGAAACTAAATACGTATTTCCGCAACTAAGTTGCCATCTTCAGCAGATACACCAATGGAACTGATATGTGATTAGCTGGATACCTCATTTTCACGCGAAACTTTGGTGAAGTGAAACGTCAATGAGGATGAATAATATGGAAGAGATAGGTCCGTCATCTTTATTCGTCAATGGGCTCCTACTACGATTGATTTATGCTCTGTAAAACTGTCCCACTAATTCAATTGTTAGGGTGACTAGTTTCAAGAATATTTTGGGCTAAACTTGGTCATGAAGATTGTATTCATTGGCAGGTTCAAGAAATATACAAACAAGAATATTACGTTATATAGACGATATATTTGCGATTGTTGACACAAAGAAAGACATTACAGACGACGATTTCTTTGGTTATACGATTTTACGATTCGATTTGATCAAATTTACCGTCTAAATAAACTATGGTAGATTAACTTCCTTGGATACTTGGATGAATAGGAAATGAATTATTATAACATTGCATTTTACGTAAACATGCTGCACTCAATTTTCTAATTCACAGAATACCATATTTTTCTGTTCAGAGAAAGTTTTTCGACCGAGTTGAAATACACCAAAACAGTTGCAATTCGTAATGGTTATGATAGTGGGGTAATAAATTGAATAATGGGGTGAATTATGCACAGGAAATCTGTTCGAGAAATCACCACCTCAGGATTAGAATTAATAGATATGAAAAAAAATCAGAAAATCATTATCATCCTACCATCAAGAAAAATTGAAATACAGATATAAATACCATTGAAAAACTTCTAGCTGATCCAGAAGACAAAATCAATATTGAGGAAAAATCAGGGGGCTGTAGCATGGAACAAATTGGACAAACACGACAAAGCATAGTAACCCGCGTGAAAGAAAATATTGCTCATTTCAATCATAATCATTTCGATAAATCAAGTGTTGCTTAACTTATTCCTGAAACTGTAGACATATCGAAGTTATTGAGACATTCTATGAACAATAAGAAGTTGAATGGTTTAAAAAGTATAATCATCAATCGTAGTAGAAGCCCATTGATGAACCAGGATGACGGCCCAATCTCTTCTTCCATATTGTTCAAAATTATTGAAGTATTTGGATTTTCTCTAATATTTTGTAGTTCTCATTTCCTATATATTCTCAAGCCACAGTCTCCAAGTCTTCACTTTATTCAGATTCAAATTATTTCAACGTATTAAATTCTTAGGTAGGTATTTTTCAAGAATCTAATTACGTCCACTCATCTATATCCGATTCATTCATACAACAGGAATAATCTTTAGCGATTTATCTTGACCACTCTTCTTCTTTACTGTTTTCTGTTACTGTACGGTGAAGTTTGTCTAATCTCTTGATCAAAAGCAGAGCATTCAAATTATCCTCCAATCTCATTCGATGTATGATGAAGAATTCTAATTTGATATAAATCTCCTTGTCGTAATATCAAGGACTAAATGAGTAAATTAATTTAGTGATTTAATTCATTATGTATTATGAGAATATTACAAGATACATATTGATTTTTTCAACAACTACACTAGGATTTCTTATAAATGATTTATATAAAGTAACTTGAGCATAATTCTTTGACAGACGTCATAAATCCTATATACAAATGATCAATCAAAACCAAGGAAAGTGAGTGCAAATAATGATGTGACAACTATTATAATTGGCCGTGTACAACCTCCACTTGATTTTTCGATTACGATTCGTTTCATCTGAGAGCTCTGATAATATATAGGTGTGAGGTTATTTGGTATCGATAATAGTACGTAATTCTGATAATGTTTCGTCGAATGATGACTCAATTTAACTGCTGACTGCATTTGGAGCAGACAGAAAATTAAATAGTCTGAATTTACTAATTCAATGCACATCGGATATTTTTCATCCAGATTTTCATTCGACACACTAAGAAACGAAAATACCAAAGACAATTCCAATGAGATATCACCAGAATGATTGTGAACTTCAAAAACTTTGTTTTCAGATAATATATTATTGATGACATTACTTATATGGTTCACACCTTGCGTCTGAAACATGGAGGACCAGTATGAGGATCTATTCGAATAGACAAACAAAACCTACGTGGTATTTCTCTTGGTTCACTCCTCCTATCTTCTCTTCGATTTGCTTCTGTTTTCTCTATGTATAAAAAGAAACAATTTTTTTCCATAACTACTACCTCTTCGGGGTTATTCAATTGGTCCTCAAACCATTCGAGATTAGCTCCATTATAATCTAATGTGAGTACAGTTGTATGATTATTAGGATAATAATAATGTTTATTAGAATCAATATCTCCACACTGGTTTTCCTCACCTTTCTAGGCGCTAGTGCTATAGAATCATCATAAAAATATAACATCGAAAGGCAAATTAACACCTGACAGGATAAATCTGCGAATATATGCAATACATTATACAAATCTGAGCAGGCCTTGCCTATGTTTAGTTCGAATCAATTTTCAATATCAGATGATCATGAATCCAAGCATTTCAAGGCAATGTAGAAACTGAAATATGTCCTATGAACTTTCAAGTAACTGAATATCCTAGGGAGCTTCTGATGAGTAGAACGAAGTTTAATAAGATTGAGAAAAAAATCTAAACCAACATACATTAATCAGCACATCAAGACCTTTCATAAGCAATATTCTCAGTTAGACTACTTCCTGATTTGATGTACTAATTCTTGGTCATGAAATCGACTAGTAAATTATATAAATAGCTTAAACGAATAACCCTTCTATCAGTGTTCAGTAGTTCATTCTCTCTGAGAGCCTGGCGTATTAGTCTTTCCGTTCAACACTGTCCTCATTTCCATCGAAAGGCTTCCATTCTGCTTGGAAACGCAGTTCTTCCTCAGCATCCGAAATCCTATCCAGTTGGAGAAGGCATTCAAAGGAAGTGATCCATTAGCGTTCACCTGCTCGGCTACATGTTCCTTCTGGAGTTGATACCTAGAATATTCAAAAAATCACACATGTTTCAGGGATATTGATAACCTATAATAACCTATTTGGCCAAGACTATGGGACTTTCTGTTCGATGACGAAATTAAACATCACTTTACGTAAACCAAAGACACCAGTAACTGATATTCAATGATTTGAATACTACTCTGATTGTTTGCCACCCTTATCACTTTTTTTATTGTTTCGACATTCAATGAAATGTCTTTTCCATGTGGGTTATTTCGAATTAATCGGATCTTGAAAAATACAAGAAGGATAACATCAATACAAAACAATACATGAACATCGTGCAAGACTGTTGAAGGATATTGAGAAAGGAAATATGTATGAGATGTTTTCCTCAGTTTTTAGACGTTATATATGGGCTTCAGAAAAAACCTCACTAGTCGATGAATTCAAAACTTTGCCATTAGATGAGAAAATCGATTCTGATAGAGAAAAATACAAGTCCGTAGACTTTAGACACATGCGCAATAATTGGAATAACTTGTTCTGATTTTGCTCTGACAAGTTTGAATCCATCCGTCCTTTGTTCCGGTTTCGTGTCACGATAATCAGTGATTATAAGAGACCATCACAAGTCGTTCATGCTCTCGAGCGTGGACTAGCAGAAACTGTTCTCATTGCGCGTGCGCTCTTAATCTTCACTATCGAGTCAACTATCCTGGTTTTTAGTTTTGTAATGAAAAGTAGGTATTTTACAATCATATCCTCACACTATTCAAGGTTTTCCGCACTATTGTTTACATAATTGTTTGATCTGTGCTATGGATGTGAGTGATATCACCTCCCAGATAACACACATTCGCCTAAGGACGTCCTCTAATAGTCGCCAAAAGACTGTTGAGGATGTTCTTTATTCTACATCCTGAGAACGTCACTAGGCTCAAAATTTTTGACATAATTGTCCCACATTAGTCTTTTCAGCGGCAGCCTGGGTATGTGGATATGTGTGGGCCTATATGGATGTATTCTGATGATATTTTCGTCTTTAAATATGTATAGGTACTCATGTGAAGTTAGGAGCAAATGACCGGAGTATGTTCTACTCATAAAAATAATTGAAAAAGGTAAATATTTTTATGTAAATTCCATCTCTTCCAAGTCACGAGAGATATAAACATATATATTTTTTCAAATCAAATCAATCAAAATCGGACGAAGCGTTCTTTATTATTGAATTAATTTTTAATTATTCGATATTGGTTGGTTCTCCACTCCCTATGAATTTTCCAATTTAGAAGTGATATCAAGAAAAATTATCTTGTCCATTATTATTGAAAAAAAAATAAGTATTCCAATTTTAGTAATGAAAATCCTTGAAAATAATTGTTGTTCAATTCACATTGAAAGTTAAACATTTATAAGTTCACGGAATAGCGACATTGCAATGAGGAGGTAAGTTGAATCACAGAAGTCAAGCAACGACAGCAGAGGCTAGGATTTGGATAGGTGACCATGATAGCGCTGATTTTTTTTATTTTTCTATTTTTTTTCATTAGTTATCAGATATGCTTGAAAGTCATTCTGAGAATAATAAAAACTCAAAAAAGGCATAACTGGAGTGACTAAAAAAGTATAAGACCTCGTGGGGATCTTCTGAGCCGTTATTTGAACGTGGAAAATGGTAACAGGAGGACGTCCTATAGGGACGTTCTTTGAAAGCCTCTCGACGTATTGAGGACGTTAATGTGACCGCCTCAGAAGATCCTCAAAAGGTTTTTGTGTTATCTGGGCTGGATATTTTGATGATAAATACAAAGAAATACAATAATTGATTCTTAGTCTATAGTCATGTCAAACTATTATTCTCGTCTACTTATCAAATTAAGTTATCCTCACAAATCAAAAGTCGCATCCGAACTATCCTCATAGAACAAACCCTCTGTGTTCTGGTTTTCATTCAATCAGAAAAAAATTTAAACTGTCCTGGATTTTTTGCGTCTACGTAGTCTGTCCTGTGCAGTACCCAAACTGCTTCGTATTATTCCATTCATTCAAATCAGAACAAACCTGTAATCGCTTGTAGTGGGATGATATACATGATTTCCGATTTGCATTTCTGAGATATTCTTTTGGCATATGTTTGGTAGCTCAGCTCCGATTATGCAAGATATGGAATTCCGCTATAACATACTATTATAGAGGTATTCTGCTAGATCTTAATAACAAAAAGACTATGTAACCTGATATAATTTCTTCGATAGTGAAAGAATGTTTAGAAATATGCCTCAGAATTGTCACCAGTTTTTTGGAGATATTTTACTTTCTGTTATGAACTGGGAGATACCTAGAGTTCCACTATTCTCGAAAAAAAAAACAAATAAGACTATTTCTAGTAAAAACGGACCGAGTTTGGAAATTGAAAATTTCTTTTTTTTTTCCAATAATTCGAAATCAAAAAATGATATATGAAGTTCTCTTTCACATAAATGTTCAGTATGACAAAATGCGCAACTTTGCCTCATAATAAAGCTCGAAAAATACGATGATAAAAGTTAATGGAAACAATCTGAAATCAAAATTTTTTGAAAATTTACATCTTAAATTTATTATTCGAATGATATATATTGAACTCAATGTCAAACTATATATTGGTCATCTTCTGGTGACATAAAGTTTTGAACATGAAGAATAAGTATAAGCAGTTTTGCATATTTGGATGGGTAAATGAATATTCATATAACGAATGATACGACACTGAGTAAGTATCAATTATCAAGTGTTGAAAATGTGGTATTCATGCATCCAAATTCAACAATTATGAAGGAAAAATTATTTATGAGATCAACATACCTTTGATTGGATTATTATTAGTTTCAATGGTATTTTTCTTTCTAGAATCAAAATAAGTAACAATTTTATGTTATAATTCACGGTGATTAGTGGAATAAAAAGCAAGTTTTTTTCATTTTGAAGAATAGTAATAAAATGAGATGATTCGTCAAACCCATAAATAGGTGCAGACGAGAAAAAGGCGTGTTTGATAATCTGATCAAACCGCGTTCACCTGCGTACTAGTAAAAAGATAAAATTTGCCAACTTCTACTTTTTACTCGTTAATTGATGAATGTTACTTGTCTGCATGAATGCAATCGTAGTGAATCAAGAAGATTTAGGTAGGTCTATAAAGAACAGCCTAAGACTAAATACGCAAAAGATAACTGTTATGGAATTCAATATCCGTGGAAAACCAGGCAATTTCATTATTTTTAGTGAAGATGGAAGGAAAGTAGAGCCATCTGAGACAACTAAGTTGCTAGAAATAGTCTAAGACTATAGAGTCACCTGGTAGCCCATATTGTTTCACTTTGTAGTAAACTACGAAAAAATTGTTATGCAATCAAATTTATGTCGAGTGATTGTCACTCTGGAGTACTAATTTCGGGTTTTTATACTGGTGTCAATAGATTATTAGTTCTTCAAAAATTCGCAGTGAGGACTATTGCTGACTTGAGGTGGAAAGATACGTGTAGAAATGCTTTCAAAGAGTTTCATATACTAACAATTATAAGTTATATCTATGAATTGTGCATATATGTTCATAAAAATCATGGTAAATTCAATAGACTAGTGTATTTAGGAAATTTTATATGGTGGAACCTGGGAATTTTAGGTACATTTTTCTTTTGTCCCTCGATTGGAAGGGTCTCAAATGAAAAGCTCAACCCTTAGTTTGCGCATGCGCAAAGTTCACCGTTCCGCCGGCATTTTGAATTTGATTTTATTTCTTTGAACTCTCATATCTCGCGTTTTTATTATCAAACAGCGTGCAAACGAGAGTCGTTGAATTCGTCATGCTTGTACTTTCATCAAGCTCATATGAAAAAAACCGTCCTATGCGTCAAAACAAAGGTATTGACGTCTAGAGTCGAGTATACTCCACAAAAATCTGTTGACGTCACTGTTTGTAGGCGTAGCATCTTTTTTGGCGAATCTGACGTAAAAAGTACCTCATATAAAAAAAGAAGCCAACCCAATTTCTAGCATTTTGAAATAATTAACATCGCGATACGATGATTTCTGACTGACCAATCCACGCTCAGAATGGGCATTTCCAGTATCTTAAAATATGCCCTATTTTTCACATGACGTCATGAAGGGAGGCTTATAAGATAGTGTAAACAACTTATTCACTCTGAATTTGTTAATTTCGATTTATTATTCGATATTGAAAACATGACTTCACATTCTGTAAATTCAAACGATCCTTCGCTGTGACGTTAGTGTCTTCCAGAAATATGATTGTTTTAAGTTTGTGATGGCGTTGACTGGCTCGTAAGTGAGGGAAAGACCCACCGCAGTTGCCATGTCTTTGTAAAATCTTTGAATCTATTTCGAGTAATGAGAAATGTGAGTAATCAACTATCAGACACTCTCAATTCATTGTAAAAAAGAAAATATTTCAAGATTAGGGATGATCATGTATGGTGTAAATTTTCAATCGGAGCAGATTCAGTCACATCTGTCGGACAATATCACATTATTTTTCATCATTCCTTTGAATACATTCAGATTTCGTGATATAATTGATGTGATGGGTAAATATAATTTGTCAAAACATCGTGATCTAACCATAACTGATGATGCAGTTATTATAAAATTGTCATTCTCAGAAAATGTAACTTCTGATATGGCAACCATGCATAGAAATTGTCAATAAAAACATAACCTCTTTATAAACCATTATTCCGTCCTTTTCTGATTTTGTGATTTTTGTTTGTTTACTTCGTTCATTGTGAATTTGGGCTGTGATTTTAAAAATAGGGACAAAAAATGTTAAGTTTCGATTTGTCGAAATATTTTTGTTCATGTAATAAGAAATTCAGGATTACAAAACAAATGAAGGAAGGCTTTGAAACTGCCTGAAACAGTTCATATTGGTAGAACAAATGTTGTATGTGAAGACCAATTCAATGTAAGTATTGTCAGAATCTTTCGATAATTCAGTTCTGTTCAAAATATAATTTACAGCTAGAAGAAGATGCAGCAACTTGAAAATACTATAAAGTTATGGGCAAGAAGTTATTTTTGAGATCAGGAGTGGTACCTCATAAATATATTATAGAAAGTCCATCACCAACTAGTCTAGTAATTTGAGTGAGTCAGCAAGGAAAAGAATATTGGTCTATCACCTATGGAACATCCATGGCCATCAACTTCAAAGAATATCATGAAGAAACTGTTCAATGAAGAATTACCCGATTCAAAAAGACCCAGAGTCTGAGGTTCAATCCTTCTCCATCTGGTTCATTTCAAGTGCATCAAACATATTGTGAAAATATCACATGTTCTGTTGTAGATGTTCGAGTAAACTTGAGAAGTAAAGTGAAAGGTCGAAGTGTCTCAATGAATACCAAAAAAGTGTATTTCAAAGCTGTGAACATTGTTAATAAAGCAAGTTCTGCCATATTAGGGGACAAACAAGTCTCCTTCATCATCAACAATTTCTTGAAGTTCAAAGTCTACAGAGGAATACAAACCTATTTCCTCATCAGATGCTACTTCTGTGGATGAAAGTGATCAAAATAAACTCCTGACTACTGTTAAAATGTTGAAGAAATAAGGAAAAGGAAAACAACTTTATAAAATTTATACATTCAATAATAATTATAGCATGTGTGCTCATTAATTTAGAAAAACCACTGCTGCCATAATATTGCTATAAACTCTACAAAAAATTGAATTGTACATTTTATGGGAAGTTAAAATACTTGTTTTGAGGACATATTATATAGAAAATGAAATATTGTATTATCTATTGAATATATATCCAAAATTAATTTGTATATTTCATTAGGTAGGTACTTAAGAATATGAGACCTAAATATGTTGATACTTTAGATTGTTATCACAGTATTACCCTGAAATAAGTTTTCAATGTTAATTCAAATGATTCATTCATATATGTGATTTGGAATAGTAGGAAGTAAATGAGAACCATTTTATTTAGAATTTATTTAATTAAATTATTAAAACAATGAAAACCATTTCAATATATTTGCAGGTACAACTTTTTACAGCATTTTATTGTTTCTCAATATAATAATAATCCCCAATGATAACAGCAAACATTTGTGATATTAACATTTCAATGTTTCGATTCAGAATGAATTGAAATATAATATATTCAGTAAACAAATTGAATATCTATATATTTTATAGCAGCACACATATATCAGATGAATAACTGAATGAACATATCAAACAAAAACTGTTTGATAATTAAAATCTGGTAATTATCAATAATAAGGTACTTGATAAAGAATATACAGGTATGTAAAAATCCATCCGGCTCACTTTTGATAATAAAGCACTCTTCCAATAACTGGACTCATAATAAAAAAGGAACACCATGTTTAAAACCTCCTGAAAACAAAAAATATGAAATTAAATAAAAACTATGATTTTTCAGAATGTGTAAGTTCATGTGATTGTCTTCGAATATGAATAATTTGCTGACCAAAAGATTTGTTCTAATCTTTTTCATTCATTATCGCCATAACATTATAGACTTTCTTGTGATTCTTGGGTTCAGGGATGATTTTTGTTCACTGTACATATATCACCATTACTTCTCAACTCAACTTATGATATTGCTTAATCACCATAAGCCTCCTTGGTTGATCTGAAACGTAATATTATCTTCAATATCACCCAGAATACCCACAGAAAATATAACATGGAAACAGGTTTTCATTTTACCACTCTTCTGGAATGTAAACATAAACTAACCTTTGTGTTTTCACGTTGAGAACTTCAGCACTAACGAAATTTGCATTATTCGTGAAAAAATCACCCATCATGTCAATATCCACCATCGGCAAATCATCAGATGCTGTCTTTTCAAACCCTTCATCTATTTTTTTCATCCTGAACTTGAACACACTTGAAACTTGAAAACAGTAATCGTTTACAAACAAAACAAAACAATCCAGATATTATAGGTTAGGACGCGACGACAGATGAAAAATATAAATACACACACAGTTGCCAAGTTGATAGTTTAACACACTATCACTTGCACTCTCAAGATAAAATAAAGTTCTTGAATTGATAGCACCTTATATACCTACCACCTATTCATAACAGCTATAAACGCAATGGAATTTTAATATGCTAAGTAAGTGATTGGACGGGGGATTCTGTATTTCTGCCATTTCTGGATTTTCTTCCTTCTGTCTCAATAATCTTTTATTTTTGATCTGGCAACTCTGTGTGGTGCTTAGATCATTAACGTACAACAACGGGACAACCAATCAAAATCGGACGCGCACTGACGTCACATGGCTTCCCCCCACTAAACATGTAATGTTACAAAATATTGCAACAATATTATGTATTGCTTGCCATTGTAAGATAATAATATAATATTGCATAAGGCTAACTGCTATATTCAAGTTTTTAACATAACAAAAAAAACTATCGACAAGTTGTATGTAAATTAAAAAGCAAGCTATTGATAATGTTTCAGGTGCAATATTGCGTGAGCCATGAAAGTTCATTATAAATGCAACATTATAGAAACTATATAGGAACAATGTGTGTGCAAGTTACATTTGGAACTATCGAACAAATCCAAATCACAATGTTACACTCGGTTTAAAATCCTATTATATTAACAACAATACATAAGCTAACTTCAAACAATATTGACAGTATTTAGAAAACACAATGTATGTTCAATTTTCGATCGCATCATTGCAGAAATATACAAAATGATACCCTTCTACAATTTTAAATAGTAAATATAAAGAAACTTGAAAAAATATTTCATCTATCAGGTTACCAACCAATTTTGAATTTCCCGGTCTTGAGGAGATGGAAGATGCCACCTAACGGGGCGACACCCAGCCCATAGACAAAGAAAGTTTGTTTATGTTTATCCCGTCCCGTATCGTGCAGTCTTGCGTCGCTGGTTTTTTATTCTTGATTTGGATACTTCTACTTTTTTAAAATTATTAGTAAAGTACATTTGTTTGTTGAATAAGAGTGTTGAAGCAGCACAATGGACAATGTCAATAATACATTTAAGGCATCTCCATATTCATGTAAGGTAAGCGATACATCATTTTTATTATTTTAGGTTAGGATACTTTGGTAGGAAAATGCTTTTTCTTAGTTTTCCTCCTTATATTGCGAATAAATCTGATGGTTGTGTTGTTTCGTGTGCATCTTATTATAAAGTAGGATTGAAATCGTCGTTATCAATTTGTATTCATTGAAATATGATGATATTTCGATTGTGATTAGTGTGGACATTTTTAAGAAGTACTCAAAATACGTCGAAAAAATACGTGAAATAGTAAGACAAGATACTAAAAGAAAATTGATAAACTCGAAGGTTGAAGTTGAAACTGATGAGGCCCTCGATGATTCTCAAACTTGTTGCCCTGATATTTCACAAGATAAAAATGAGAACCCATCAGTTACCTCTCCCCTTACATTCTTCTCAGAAACCCCAGTCATTGTTCCTTATTTTCCATTGAATAAGTAATACTGATTAGTTTAATATAGTAAAAACCCAGGCATCAGATAACTCTACTACATTAGCTAATAATTTGAGAAATTGGGCAATTGATTGATGCATATCCAATACGAATTTCAATAAACTTTTTAAAATATAAAAACCTTCCATATGTTTGTCGTACTTTGCTGAAAACCAAAAAGTCTGGCACAATTTCAATTACAGAGAATGGAAAATATCATTTTGACCTATTTGCAGGAAACAATTGAGAGTATTGTATAGATGTGTATGTCAAGGTTTTGAAGACTTGGTAGTAGATCAAGTTGTCAATCTTCCATCCAAACATTCCATTGATTATTATTGTTTCAGGTGCCTGGATGAGGCCAAACAGAGTTTTTTTTAATTTGATATTTTGATATTTGTTTCTATTTTGTTGTGATATTTCAATTCAAATAAAGGTTTTATTATAAAATGTTTGCCTTTTTGACCCCCAAGACTTCCATAGACATTTGAAATCAATAACTTGTCATATAGGTATATAGAATGTCTCACAAAGTTGAAAGCATATGGAATACTTTTTTATTATTTATTTTAGAAAAAAAAAGTTATGGATGTAATAAAAGCTGAAATCATCAGGTATTAAGTTTTTTCAGTTGTATGAGAGGTTTCTTAAAATATGCGAATCTAATAATAAAGTTACTTCGATTTTTACAATATCAAAAATTGTCAGATTAAAGTCAGTTACAAATGAAAGTTACGTTCAGATATTCAAATCTACCAAATTAGGTTGTGTTATTCTCAACATTTTTCTTTTTTTGTGAGTGTTTATAATGTGTTTCAAGTTTCCGACTATGTTAAACTTTTTATAAACAATAGATTTTTCTTTCAAAACTGAATGGAAAAGTTTACAAAACCATATTTTTCATGGTAGATAGATATGACTGAACATTTGAATGTATTTTCAATTCTGAATAACCTTGCATAACAACTTTCGATTTTGTTTAAAATAAAGGTACCCACTCCTAAGTGATTTTTTTTAACAACCCGCTTATACGACTGAAAAAATTTAATATCTGATGATTGTAATATAGCTTTTAGAGCATGCAGAACTTTTTTCGTAAAATCAATGATATTAATTATTTTCACATGGTTCCAACCTAGTGAGACCAACTGTATATAACAGAAGCATAGGAAAAAATCTATCTATTGTTTCAAATGAAAATACTATATTAAGGTATAATCATTTCAGAAGATTTGTTGGGTTTTGACTCCTTGCTCTAAAAACTAGAAAATGAATATGATTTTCATAGAAGGCACATCAATAGTTAATGATATTTTCCAAGATATCGAAACTGATTTGCCTACCATGAATATTGTATGCATTCATTTTCTATCAATATTTTAAAAGCAATAAGTGAAAATCCAAAAATTGTTCAGTAATGAACAAACCTACTGGAAAGTAATTTTTGAAATCTTCCTGTTATGTTATAGAAATGAATAGACAAGGTTGGTGGTAAGTTGCTGCTATATAACATAATATTGAATATGTTATTCTCTTCTAATTTATATTCTATGTTACGGTAACCTTGCTGCAATTACTAATTATTAAACATTACATCCATCAATCTATTTCAGCAGTTGCTGCAACATTGTCACTAGGCCACATTTTTAATATCACATTTGCAATATTCCTGTATATTATATGCAAAATTGCAGTAACCTTGCTGGAATAATTGATATGAAATATACCATTTTTAATATTGCTGAACGTCCGTTTCAGTAGTTGCTGAACCTTTGCAGTAAGGTAGCAGAAAACTCTGATGGAACATTACACATTACGATGAAAGGTTACTGAAATATTGAATGAATGTTACTTTGCTTAGTGGGCCTCTTCTTCTGGATCGTTTGAATTCAGTAGATTATTTTGTCTCTTTCAATAATTTTTAACTAGATAAATTGATGAGAAAAAAATCTCAGAAAATGGGTACGACTTACATGAGAGTCCAATATTTCGAAATATAATTTTTCTGAAAATTACTGGAAATGCCCAAAATGCCTCCTACATCAATATTAAGGTAGAATGGTCTATTTAGGGTAGATTTCAAGAAAAAAATAACAATTCTCGAAAATGTTTGGTACCATTTTTTATTTCTTTTAATTTCATTCAACTCTTGTCCCGCGAAAGGCCTATTCCACGGTTTCTTTTTGTTCGTGCGTATTTCCTTATCGTCATCATCGTTTTATCCGTGTATTTCGTCATTTGACATCATTGTTAATATGTCTGTCTCCATCCTAATCTATTTCGACTAATTCGCTCGCATTTCTTTTCTTCGATGTTCTTGTTCTGGCCAATGCTTGTGGGTGCCGGAGAGCCGGATTGCAAAGTTCCGTGCTTTGCATAACATGCAATTAATCTAGTCAATGAGTGCTCATAACATAGATATTGAGTTCATAAAATATGCGAGCATTTTTGACTTCGGGACTTTATTAGATATAGTTAGGAGGTGAACATACTAAAAGTCCCCACCCTTGGGAGGGGAGCTAAGGGTTAAAGGAGTATGGAAATTATTTTTATTTTCTTTTTGTATCCCAAAAACCGTGCACAGTGGAATAAAAATTTTCAGATGAAAATAAAAGCTGATTATATTTTCTATTGAATTGTAGGTACTCCAATATATTCGTCGAATAACAAACGTTTTTAAATAGATAATTTTGAATCATTAACCAACATTATACACAAGACGTAGAGGAAATTCCAGAAGACGACGAAGACGATGACGACTACCTAACAATGGTACCATAACCCAGAACATCTAGTTGAAGAAAATCGATCGAATCAATATATTGACAACGATGTCGATTGACTAATCACATGAATTAAACGACGATGACGAAATACGCACGAACCAAAGGAAACCGTGGAATAGGCCTCTCGGGGAACCACCGAAAAAAAAACGGGCCATAAAGGCAATAGACTCTACCTCGAGGGTGGTGCAGTAAAGAGTTTAATGAATATAAATGAATTGAAAAATTGTACCAAACATTTTTGTGATTTGTTATTTTTTACTTGAAATCTACCCTAATTCGACCATTCCACCTCAATATCGACGTAGGATGCATTTTAGAAGTTTCACTAAGGCATATGCATCATTTTCTTTCAATAATACCTTTAACAATTAAAGGAAAATCGAATAACGGTACAAAGCGCGATCGCGGCGAAGCGTGCGGTACGACTTTAGGAGCTTTCAGACTCGCGCCGGAAGAGACAAGGGTGACTTTGAGCGTGTATTGGTCAACCATGAATCATCGTATCACGATGTTTTCAATTTCGAAATGATAGAAATTACATTGACTTCCTTAATTATATCGAGTTGTTTTGACGTCATATTCGCCAAAACAGAGCTACGCCCAAAAACAGTGACGTCAACAGATTTTTGGGGAGTATACTCGACTTCAGACATCAATTCCTTTCTTCTGACGCATCAATTGTTTTTTCTTATACGAGCTCGATAAAAGTATAAGTCATGGAGAATTCAACAACCTTCATTTGCACGCTGTGCGATAATTAGAACTCATGTTATGAACGTTTCAAAAAATGAATAAAAATTCGAAATGGCGGCGAAACGGTGAACTTTGCGCAAGTGCAAATTTGGGGTTAAGCTTTACATTTGAGACCTTTTCGAACTGGGGACAAAGGAAGAAATGTACCCAAAATTCCGAGGTCACCAACTAAATGCACTGGCCTATAAGATGAGTCTACAATTCACCTATAACACAAAAATTGGGAGTTTTTTTTGTACCAGATGCACATCGTACAACATCATATCAGAAGTCGCATCTTCTCATGGGTTGTGAGGTGTATGATAAGCTTGACAAGTATATTAAAGAAGCCTCCAATATACACATTTTCAAGTCTCGGTTGAAAAGACACCTTGTTGATAAAACGTTCCACACTCTAGATGAGTTTTTTTTGTAATATTCTACTTGTTGAATTCATTTTATTATTATTGGATATTAATGTATTTTGTAATTTTTTTCGTGCACGTTTTAGGATGACGTTTTTTCTTTGTTACACTGCAATTAGGTCATGACTAAAAAGACAACTCATTGTCAATGAGTTTCATACTCTAGATGCGTTTTTTTTTATTTTACCTATATAATATTGGATATATGTTGAATGTACTTTATCTTCTTCGGATTGTGATGTATTGTCCATTTTGTTTTTATCCAAGCTTTATGATGACGTTTTCTTTGTTATATTTTCATTGTGTAATGTCTTTATACTCTGTGTATGTTCAAACAAAGAAATGAATTTATCATTATCATTATTAGAATCAATTTAATTAATTTCAGTCCCGACTCTGAAACCTTCAAAACCACGCAGAGTCGAGCTGGAGAGAAACCAGTAACCACTCCCCACGCCGTGAGGTAAGTGATCACTGGGACCGAATATCGTGTGCCCTGAGTAGACGCAATGATTCCAGTATGACGGCCTTCTGCATTGCCCCAGCCAAAACTTGTGCCTTCTGTCGGCAAGCTGGTATTTTCTGAAGTTCTGAGAGCAGCGTCTGTCGTTTGCCACCGAGAGAGCCTATAATTAGGATGACTATTCCAACAGAATGGTCTGGATATAGTCTGCGGAGTTTGTAGAGGAGATCTCTATATTTTGTCCGTTTTTCCTCCTCCTTCAAAACGATCTTCGGTTCGGCTGGTGCCGAAAACTCATCACTGAAGATGGGGAATGAGAACTTCCAATAAATTCGACACTTCTCATTCTCCACAACGGACTCGATATCCCCTGGAGCATAAGGCAGCACTGGAGTTTCGTCGATACCGTACGAGTGCCTCAGATGACAATAAAGCACTCGTAATCCCGCATTATGTCTATGGATACTGCATACACCAAGCATGCAGCGTTTCCAGTGCCCTACGGCAAGCCCTTCATCTTACATCAGGGACCTCTATACCCATGACTTGGTTTCGGTAATGTAATGTATTGAAAACTCCATCCTGGCATGCCATGATAAACCCCTCTGTTTCCGATTTAAGCCCGCCTGACCTCAGAAAGCGAGTTTTCCGCTCGGAATCAAAAATCAGAGTCTATCCGCTGCTCGGTGTGCTGCCTTGAAGAGGAATGCTCCTACTCCTGCATCTTCATGGCACTTGACAATTCGCAGAAGGGGATCCAAACTCCTGATGACTTTCAGGCACTATCCAGAACCATTCTGTTATGGAGATATTCAAAACTCAATAGTCCACGGCCACCCTGATCTCTTGGGAGATATAACCGTGGAACGGACGAAGTTGAATGAAGGCTATTGAGGTGCATCATCTTGCGAGTACTAACGTCAAGTTGGCGCAGCTCAGCTAGTGTCGACTAACGGTCGTATTCGCCGTACACTTTTAAGCTAAGCCTAGAATTTGAGCTTGCTTAACAATACGAAATTGTATGCTTTTAAAACGACCTTGAAGTCAAGCATAGCTCAAAAGTATACGGCGAATACGACCGTGTTAAAGGAGTATAGTAGGATCGGAACAGCAAGAATGTTAGTAGCAGCGACTTCATTCTTTCCTGGCAGTTCTGAAGACCAGATCTGTCGAAGTCACTGACGATACTTGCTGCCGATACCGTCTTTCACCATTCGTTTTTCCTGGATGTGGCTTTCCTCCACACCCAGGTAGGTGTACACATCTCTCCGGCATCCAAATGGTGTAGGATGCTTCCGTCCACTAGCTGTGCGTCCTTGTCGTAGTCCTCGCATCGTCCTCTCTTGAAATGAACTAGTTCACATCATTATAATTATTATTATGTTCTGGTTCTCACGGAGAGGGATATCCTGTAATGTCCAGAGAACATCGTGAGAACCAAGGGAAAGAAGGTTGGAGTTGGTGTCCTACTCAAATATTCTGGAGATCGTATGCCTCGAGGAACACTTCCCTGAGCAATGAGTTCTCTATGTTCGTTGGATGAAAGTTCTGCAGGTCTCTAAAGTGACCACGAAGAAGTGTGAAGACTGAACTTGGTGGGTTAATCTCGAAGGGACTGCTAATGTGATTTTTAATCGATGATTATTGTTACTTGGTGCTTTGGCACTTTGCAATTGTCTTTCACACATTTCAAAGCGTTTCATCATACTTCAAATAAGAATTGAATAGGATTAAAAAGTTTTTGGGTTGAATATTCATCCAAATTTTCACACAAAACTCAAAATATATCGTAGAATGAACTATAGAATGAAATTTGATTTGAAAACAAGACGTTTCGTGCTGTCACTGTCAGCGTTGATTATTGGATGAACTAAATAAGCGACGTGGTCGCATTCACCAAAAATACCACAATCTCCAGATCGACTTGCTATTTATAAACCACTTAAATAATAATGAGGCACTGTATTATAATACGAAAATTAATAGAGGGCTTATATAAACTTGAGTATCTTGGGGAATGCAGCAAGTAAAAGTGAACTCTTTCAAATTCCAAGCTTTCAGAAAACTATAATTTTCATCAACAGGAAAGCTATATGAGATTTACAATGATTTATATTGTTAGCAACAATGATTCACAGACAAAAAAACCACGATCAGTAATGAGACACTGGACACGTCCCAATGCTGATATTCTATTAGTGTATTCGCCTCATTTCTAACATCAGAAGTCGGATTGTTACTCATCGCATTTGGCTTATTTCCTCAATCAAGTTTTTTTTTGTTTCAAAATGGAAACAAGTGGAACATTCCATGCAATCTTGGAGGCATTGGTGAAGACCTTATAATCACATAAATAGCATTCCAGTGAGTAGCTGTGCCGTATTTTAGGCCTGATGTGAATGAATCCAGTAAATGGATTTCAGTGACAGTTAGGCGTTTCTTAATACTTAATATTGGTTTGAGAGATGAAATCTTTGACATTAGTTTGAACTAGCTTGTACGTTCACTGTTTCTCGTATTATCGCTGATGAGTCATAAATGCATGAGAAGTTGGAAAAAATTGAAATGTTTGTGAATAAACTGGTCCGAAGATGGTTGAGTTGAGTTGGATGTATGGATTGTAACAAAATCTACATAGGACAACCAAAAAGATCAATCGCAAATAGGATTATATCACACGAAAGTGACAGCAGGCTTCACCCGGAAAGATGCGCTTTGGCATATCATGTTTTTAATTAGACTCAAGGTGGATATAGGATGGTGAAACAGCTTCCTATTAACAAGCACTAGAATAAACTGTAGACCTTTGCCTACTTGATTTCATACCGTAGTAATATTTCCTGAAATTAACAGAGATGGCGACATACCTTGTGTCGGTAAAACGGAAACTGTGCTTCTTATCAGTTTCATCAGTTTCATCTGTTCTAGATGAAAAATGACTGAGAAGAGTCATAATATCAATATTCATTCCAGATTTATCGAAAATATATTGTTTCAATGTCGTTTCAAGTTACGTATGTCAGATGCGAACCACAGAAATACGTAAGCAACAGAAATCTTCTTCGATAATCGACCTTACCGCCATCTTCATTCAAGTAGCTGAAATATTAGTACCTTCTCAAACGGTCTACAAGTTTTTCGCAGAAACAATTGAAGAGCTGTTTCACCATCCTATATCCACCTTGATTAGACCACAACATGAATTGTCAGAACACCAAAATTTTGGCCCGTGAATCCAACTCTGCTAGGAGGACCTTCATGGAAATGGCCTTCATCTCACAAGAAGATTCCTGTATGAACAAAAAGCAGACATTTAACATTTAAGTAAAATTTACTCATATTTGTTATCAATGGATAAACATCCTCACCATGTTCATGAGGAAAATCAAAATTAATAAGTTCATTTCAGATTTCATTAATCTGAAAAGTATCGAGTTTTTATTTTCATAGTTCAGCTGTTTCAGCTGTCATGTCATGTTAATTACACTGAGTAAATAAACTATAATAACTGTGCATGGGACATCGATATCTAGTGCAATTGTTTATTGTGAGAAGAGAAACTCATAACCTTGACCTTAACCCAATCCTGTCACTAAGTCAAACACGTGCTATTTGATTGAACCTACCTCAACAGTATGATTAAAATTTGCTGAGTAATGTAAGGAATAATAATTTTTACCTTGTAAATTGCCATATCACATGATATTAATGAATGTATCTCAATGTGTTCTAAAGAATGTCACTTACGAATTATGAGTAACACCGTGTTAGTAATCAATAATCATCCTCAACTAAGTTGTGAGTATGAATTTCACTTATTTTTTTACATTATAATAACCTTCGTTAATTTCATGTAGATTTCCTGATGATGCATGGAAATTGAAGATTTACGAAAGGTTGGAACGTAAAAGAGTCAAGATTTACTTGCTGCATTTCCCAAGATACTCAGTTTCGCCTCTAACTAGTCAGCTAAAACTTTGTCAACAATGTGTCCACCAGAACTCACCACCCCTGTAAAATCGTTATTATTTGATCGATTTTTAAAGACTTTTTCGTTGGATAGCTAGTTGAAATGTATATCCAACAATAGGAATATTATATCATATTTGCTGTTATCGTGGCCAACTGCGACCAATTTTATTGACCCATTTTTCAAAAAGTACTATTAGGGAATTTTTTTCACAAAAAATGATAAAGGATTCTGAATCAGGATCACTTGAAACAAACCTGTACCTATTTTCATCGTTATAAAACACAGGATGTCCGAATTTTTTTCAATATTCCATCAAACAGATTTACTATTGTCGTATTCAATGACAAATTATCACTGAGGATTGCTTCGAACATATCTGTACCAATTTTTAACATTCAAATATACAATTTGTCCTATACGGAAAGAAATAAAGTAGCGAACAAAAATCGTCGAACATATTGAAAAGTGTTTGGAGAATCAGGTGGATCATTCTCAATGATGATTCATCATAAGTGATGCTGATTCAGAATCCAATATCAGTTTTTGTGAAAAAAATCCCTAATAGTACTTTTCAAAAAATGCGTCAATAAAATTGGTCGCAGTTGGCCACGATAACAGCAAAAAAATATAATCACTCTATTGTAGGATAGACATTTCAAATACCTATCAAAAAAAAAAGTTTTTACCACGACGCTCACAAAATACCTTCATTGTATGTGTAATGTTCCGTCCTTATTATAATGGATAATTGTTTATTTATTTAGGGTCCACCGTTCTTGCGTGCTTTTTTGCTCGCTCGCGCGATATGAAGGTGAACGATCTGAATCAGTTGTTATTTTGGTTTTACGGTGAATATACCATGTGTGCAATCAACCTCGTAGTTTTATTGTCAATGATACATCACAAATTCTGGCGACGAGGATGGAAGTGAATGGATTTGACTATATCTATGAATCTGGTTGGATCAAGCAGATTGTTTTGGAAAACGTTGGGTTACACCACACCAACGGAACAGGTTTCAAAAAGCTAGGTGGCATGAGCAGTGTTTAGTGAACCGGAAATGGCGGCTACCATAGGAATTCAGTTGGAATTCAACCCAGCAATTAATGATTGGTCAGTGCATTGGAAACGTTTGCAGCAATTTTTCATCGCAAATTCGATCGACGACGATAAAATAAAACGTGCAATATTGCTGAATAGTTTACATCAGGATGCTTACAGTTTGCTTCAAACTTTATGTGTCCCAGAAGATCCAGAATCAAGAGATTTGGAAATTTTGACTAATCATTTGGATAGTTACTACAGAAAGCAAAACGTAGTATTCGTAGAAAGGTGCAATTTTTATACTGCCACGAAACAAGATGCGGAAAGTGCACAAGAGTGGAGTGCGCGTTTGAAGAAACTCTCGATGTATTGCGAATTTGGTGCATCTTTTGATACAAAATTGTGCGACAAATTTATCACCGGATATAATCCAGGAAAAGTTCGTAACAGGCTTTTCAGTGAAAAAAGTTCGGTTACTTTTTCGGCTGCATTGAATGTGGCATTGACTGAGGAAGCATCACAGGCAGGGATTCTTCAGTGTGATAAGGAAATTAAGTGTGAGCCCTTCGAAGCCGATATACATAGGGTTAGTCGACGAAGGGTTGGCCATAATTTCCAAAATGGGTCGTCTGCAGGAGT